>OZ010790.1:211050665-211650665 GCA_963932465.1 Maratus speciosus
TATTGAGAGATCCACCCAATGCAAACTAGTCGAGAATACCACAGTATTAAGTGATTAATCATAATAAAATTAGTCTGTTTTTAACAATTTAATGTTTATTGCTTTTGTACTGGGCATTGCATGACACAAATGTATCTTTAACAGTTGTTATCTACGCTTTAAAAGCCGATGGTAGATAGAGCACGCCGCCCTGTCATTATGTATGTCCAAACCGTCCGTGTTTTTAAGGGTTAATATATCGGCTAATTACTGACGATTTTTTCATAAAACTAATTTCAGCGTAGCAGTAATCTAATCTTTTTTTTTTTACAGTGTACCTAAAACAAAACCCTTGTTCAAAGTTTAAACTTGGCATTGTGCTAAGCACGCTTCGAAAGGAGGTCGGAAAAATTGCAACACCGCCTTGGCCCATGTTGAGTTCTTCCAGATAGGTTATTAATTAACTTTTGAGGACACGGGAGGCGAATTGAGAGATCCACCCAATGCAAACTATTCGCGAATCCCATAATATTTAGGTGATTAATTCCAATTAAATTAGTCTGTTTTTAACAAATTGACGTGTATTGCTTTTATACTGCTACTGGGCATTACATTACACAAATATATCATTAAAAATGTTATCTAGGCGTTAAGAGCCGATGGTAGATAGAGTACGTCGCCCCTGTCATTATGTATGTCCAGCCCGTCCGTGTCTTTAAGGGTTAATATATCTTGGGTAATTACCGACGATTTTTTATAAAATCTTTATCAACAATGCTTTTATACTTCTGCTGCGAAAGGTACAACCAGAGCTTCTCAACAATTTTTCTGAATACCCAAAAATCGAAGTTTGTGTTTAACGGAATAATGCTCTTTTCTCAAAAATTATCTGACTTAGGGTAATCGCTATAATTTTCCCGCAAGGTTTAAGTTAACGTCTACTACCTGGAATTTTTTTCATACTTTCCGTTTGAGTAATTTCGGAAATAGATGGGGAGGAACATACTTTTGTACTACATTTTAGGCGGTATCTCTGCAACTATAGCACCTAAAATCAAAAGAAATGTATTTTTGAGTTCAGCGTTACGAATGCGTTTACACAATATCCCACATCATATACAAAGAAAATAGTTTTTTTTCAAGTAGCTTAATTATAAAACTTTACATTTTTTCCTAAATTTGTTTGTGGATGTTTATAAATCTGTAAATATGTTGGTTAATAATCTTTATTACTTCCCCCAATTTTAATTTTCCACGTTCCATAGTTTACAAGTAAAATGGCTGTGACAGACAGACACAGGAGTGATCTTATAATGGTTCCGTTTTTACTTTTTAAGTACGGAACCCTAAAAACTAGGTATTTGGAATAAAAATTTCAGAGTTTGGTACTATTTCAGTATTAGATGACCTCCTAAACTTAATCTTTGAACAAACATTATAAGAAAGCATTGTTTCCAATCGAATGCAATTTTCTTTTTTTTTTTTCTCTGACAATTTCGAGACTAAATTGTACGGGGAATTACTCTTTTCTTTTTCGCCAACTGTGCATCTTGAGTAATTCGTACGTTGAAAATTCCCTTGTTATATTTAACTGGTAACAAATTTCCAAGATTAGTCTCGCAGCCAAAATCTGTATTTTCGCTTTTTTACGAAAATACTGCTGTTTGTAATCACACCTGAATGAATTTCTTATTGTCGGGAAGAGTTCAACAGTGAGAGTTCATTAACATAACATTTCATATAGCATTTTTTCAAGAACATGTTATTAATTGTCTAGACTTAGTCTGTAAATTTAATAAACTTTCGGAGAAAAAAAAGCATGTATTACAAATTGAAAAAATATATGGGGCATTCTCACAATCTTTTGGCTTTTGGGGAAAAAAATCTAGCGAAATTAAACTTGCTAAAATCACATTTTAATCTGATAGGCGAATGCCTTAATGGTTCAAAATAAAGAAAAAATTATCAGCAGCGAAAATTTTTTTATTTAACTGAGGTTTAGGTTAAACTTGCGAGTTTAATTTTCCTTACCATTTTACCGCTATAACTTTTTATTTTCTTCTAAATTTTTACTTATAATGAATTTGCATAGTATCCACATGACATTCAAATACGAAATAATACAAATGTAGTACTTTTAATACAGAATTTTTGTATAACATTGTCTTAAGGGGTGTTAAAAAAGGGACGGTAAGATAAAAAAGGGGACGAAATGGTAAAAAAAAAAAAAAGAGACGGTAAGGATGGAACGGCAAGGAAAATTACCACCTATTTTTAGGAAAATCATGTTAAGACTAAGTGATAGCCACAATGTTCATTGATTTTTCGAAACAGTTGTTAACATTGGATTAAATTATTATTATTTTTTTTATTTACCTCGAAAAGTGCAGGAATAAACCTTGGGGACGGTAAGACTACCAATAAAGCCACGGTGCTTGAAATTGATATTTAAATGCTGATTTATATTCTGCAGTAAATTTCCTGTCAAAGAATTTTAGATATTCTTTCTCTAGCATACTTCTGCATGAGCGAAAACTTGAAAAAAATTCTGTCGCTGCATCTGAAGTGATTTTCTGTATCATTTTAGAATAGGGATGGTAAAAAATCTAAAACCCAGGGACAGAGTTCAAAAAATAATATGAACCCTAAAAATGTGTGCAGGTTAATTTTTAGCTACACATTTATATAAAATAATAGTTCCAGTTTCAGAAAAAAAAAATACATCGAATTATTTTTATTAAGTAAAATTTTATCCAGACAGCTCCAAACTTCCAAAATCAGCATCAGGGACACAAGACGGTAGATTAGTTTTCCATGTGTTTGGACCCCCAACATCGTCCAAAACTTATTTATCTCGTTAATATTGTTGTGCAATCATGCAATGGGATGTTCCAAAGTATATGAAATAAAAATAAAAAAACACAAAAAAGTGTATTAAATAAAAAATTATTATTCAGGGACATGAAAGTTAAAAGATTGTGAGAATGCCCCATATACAGGGTGTTCCAACATTCGATCTGCAAATTCAGAGGAGTGATAGCAGGCATCAATTAAAAAAATACCGTAAAATATGGAGTGCCAAACCGCGTACTTAATAAAAAATACAGAGTGTTTCATTCTAACTGAATTTGGGTTGAGGGTAATAACTTTCAGAAAACTGACGTATATTATAATAAAAGATTAAAAATATTATCACCTTTATTAGGTGCGTTCGTAATTATATAAATACGTAGCACCTATAGTCGTCGTTCAGTCCATCTGTCCGTCCGTCCGTCTGTCCGTCCGTCCGTCTGTCCGTCCGCATATAACAGAACAAAAACTATCCAACCGAATGGTCTGAAATTTTAAATATATGATTGTTGCAAAATTTTGTCGAGCCATTTTAAATTTTATGAAAATCGGATGTATAGTTTAATTACAGGGACATTCAAAAATTTTTCTTTACATTACGGCCAATTGGGAAAAATTATTGCATGTGCATTTTAATGACGTTACAGTCTTCCGAATGGTCTGAAATTTTAAATATATAATCGTTGCAAAATTTTGTCGAGCCATTTTAAATTTTATCGGATGTATATTTTAATTACAGGGACATTCAAAAGTTTTTCTTTACATTACGGCCAATGGGAAAAAATTATTGCAAGAGCATTTTAATGATGTTACAGTCTTCCGAATGGTCTGAAATTTTAAATACATAATTGTTGCAAAATTTTGTCGAGCCATTTCAGATTTTATGAAAATTGGATGCATAGTTTAATTACAGGGACAGTCAAAAAGTCTTTTGTTACATTACGGGGAATGGGGAAAAATTATTGGAAGCGCATTTTAATGATGTTACAGACTATGCACTTATGAAGTGCAAAAAAATATACATTCAGTACAATATGGGGTGCAAAAACTATTTATAAAACTAGTTATAGTACGAACGCACCTCATTTGCCAAGTTTGATGAGCAATTTCCTACTTGTTTCTAAATGTGATAACATCAAACAAAAGTGGTAAAAGTTTGCATTATACGCGCCAGCAGTATGCACTTGACAACCCACTGTTTGGACTGTTATTATCAGTTCATACGGTATCATCGATTGCTTGAGCAACATGTTTTTCCGGATCTTTTCGTGATGTTACCGTATTTCACACAAAACAAGGTACATATCGTTGCATTTTCATTGCAATGTTTTTCTTTTTCTCGAAATCATTACCTTCAACCCGAGTTCAGTTAGGGTGAAATACCATGTATTTGTGACTAAATAAGTGGTTTGCGACCCCATGTTCTATGGCAATTTTTTCTCCTCCTGATGCCTACTTTCACACCTTTGAATTCGTCGGTCGAATTTTGGAACATTCTGTATATTATTAATGATGTAGTCGCGGGGTTGGCGACGTAATGGCACGCGCTCCAAAGTTGGCAGGTAAGACAAATTCTCAGACACGTGAAAAAATTAAATCAGACAATCAGTATACTGATAACATTAATCTTTTATTTTTGTTTTAATTAATATATATTTTTTTTCCATATTGACAGACTATCATAAATAGTGCAATTATTTTTGCATGAATTTGCACATCAAGAAAATTTTCTTTTCCTATGATGCTATGCAGCGTTTGCGTCATGAATTTTGCCTTTTTATATGAATTTAAAAAAACTGTACCTTTTAAATCAGTTTCATTAAAGAGACAGTCTAATAAAATGGCAAATGAACCCAATTAAGTTATGTATATTTATAAAAATAACAAAATATGTACCAGGTATAAAACTTTTTTCATCAAACTCATCAATGTATTATAATTGTATTGTTTAATTAAATTTGGATAATTATAACTGAGATGTTGCTTTAATAATAAGTCAAAAATTACTAAGATAGAAATTCGTATTCTTTTTTTTTTTTTCATATTAAAGTACGCAACGCATAAACGAATCATATTTAGGAATCAAATTTCATTAATTTAATGGCTGAATTCAATATACAGAGAAAGTGCATTATGATTTTAATATATTTTAACTATTAATTATTACTGCATGAAAGCAGCTGATTTTCTAACCAGTGTTTTGTTTATATATCATAAACTGCAAAATTACTTTATGTAAAAGTTTGGCACACTACATATAGTTAAAAGAAATTATTTGTGAATTTTTGACACGCTCTCGTAAAAAGGTTCACCATGCCTAGATGCCTACTATCACACCTCTGAATTCGTCGGTCGAATTTTGAAACGTCCTGCATATTATTAATGATGTAATGTATAGCTATACATGTTATATCACAATTTTATCGTTTTCTAAACTTAAGTGTGATGAAATATGTACCTCAAAGACATAACTTCCGTAGAATAAATTCGTTGAAAATTCACTTGAACTCGATAAAATTGTAATATTTAACTGGTGATAAATTTTCAAAAGCAGATATTTCGATAAAGGCTCAAAGCCAAAGTCTGTATTTTCTTCATCGTTCGTACTTTTGATTTCTTTTCTGGAATTTCTGCGCTTTACAATTGAACATGGCTTGACTCCTAATTTTTTGATGAGGTGAGTTAGAACAAAACGATATTTCTTTTACGAGAGAGAGCGATAAAAAATTTTGAAGAATAACATTTTTAAAGAACATATTATTCTTGAAATACTTTTTATATATAATATGAACTTGGCGATAGAAAGAATAAATATAAAATCAAGCAGCGGTACGAGAAAATAATACAGAACTAATTATAAAATCTTCAAGTTGGAGAATATTTCAGAAAACATAACATAGAACAATATAAGAATCAAAAATTAGATTTTGCTTCTATGTTTAAAATTTGATTTCAAAAGACGATTCGCAATTGAAATATTATTAATGAAAGGCTATTTATGAGTAAACACAAATAGGCAATTTAATTTTAATTTTATTTTATATTCGCATTATTTTTCATTATGCATGATGTCTCGTGTCAATGTTACTGTTTTTAAATTATTTAAAAATATTTTCTATCATGAATGATCTTAAAAATGCCACCGCTTTGTGCGATGAAACTTTCGTCAATCTAAATAAAGATATTTTATCACTTTTTATAGCAATATTTAACTTAATCTGTTTATAAGTGATTATTATACATGTTGCTATAAAGACATATATAGTTAAAATAATTACCACTACTAATTGCCCTAATTATCGAAGTTCTAAAATTTAGTTTTTAGCAACATGTTATGCTATTAACAAGCAATTAATATGCAATTAGCATGCTAATAAGTAAAAGCCGTCTAAAGATAATGAGGCACACAATTTTTTTAGAATGATGTTTTCTTCAGACAAAATCACAGCTCCGCAAGTAAAGCCTCAGAACTAGTAATTTCAAAGACGTAAAAGACGTACAGTAATGCAACTGATTAATTTCTTAAAAAAAAAAAAAAAAAAAAAAAAAAAAAAAAACTCTCAAACATTCCAATCGAAATTCCAATAGTCACTGCAATTTTAAAGCAATTTATTTAAAATATTCTTTCCATATTAACAGTGCAATAACAGACATAAAATGGCTGGTTAGTCTGGCCCAAAGTCTGGATTTAAAGAAAGCAGCGAATAAATATCTTCGTCTATGCTCTTTCTGTTCCATGTATCCACTGTAAATCTTAGAAGGGATTTCGTATGTTATACCTAGCTATCTTCTTTTTTTGTTCTCTTTCATACTCTATTGAAGATTTCAGGACTTTCCTCTGCATTTTCTTGTACGGGAAGGTAGGTTTTTCCTTGAAAGTTGAAATTGCATCTGGTAAAACACAAATACAGTAAACTCTGTCTAAGGCAGAATCGATCAGGACCAAGGAAGTTTTCCACAGTAGACAATATTCCGCCTTAGACAAATTTTACTCTATGTCTATGGATTCTCAGGGACTTGGAAATCTTTCCAAGTTGGACAGATTTACGTCTTAAGCAAAGTCCGTCTGACAGAGAGCTTACTGTATTACTACATTTTGACTGATGGTTGTAATGTAGAAATAATTTCGTTCGGAAAAACTTGATATCACTTGTAATTTTCCAAATTGGCGAAACATGCCCGGGACAGGATTGGAACCAGAGATCTCTTGAACGAAGCTGCCAATGCTCTGCCAACTAAGCTATCCCGGAGGAATCTGGACGACTGTTTGAACTCCTATTATTGATAAAGACAGAGAATATGACGAGACCTAATAAAATAAAATAAAACTGAAACTAAAATTTATAAACCCTGAAATTCAGCTGGATGTTAGTTGTTATTTCAGAGGCAAGAATAACATAAACAAATTAGAAAATGCATTTATCATAAATGCCTGTTTCTCGATTCTATTTAGAATAGCCATTCTAACGCAATTCCAGTAAAAAGTTAAAAACACCAACAATTTTTAATTTCCATCTTTTTTTAGGGTTCCGTACTTAAATATTAACAAGTTGGAAATTGCTCGTCAAACGTGACAAATGAGGTGCGTTCGTACTATAACTAGTTTTATAATTATTTTTTGCACCCCATATTGTACTGAATGTGTATTTATTTGCAATTCATAAGTGCATAGTCTGTAACATCATTAAAATGCACTTGCAATAATTTTTTCCCATTCCCCTTAATGTAACGGGAAACTTTTGACTGTCCCTGTAATTAAAGCTATACATCCGATTTTCATGAAATTTGAAATGGCTCGACAAAATTTTGCAGCAATTATATATTTAAAATTTGAGACCATTCGGAAAGCTTTAACATCATTAAAATGCACGTGCAATAATTTTTCCCATTGGCCGTAATGTAAAGAAAAACTTTTGACTGTCCCTGTAATTTAACTATACATCCGATTTTCATAAAATTTGAAATGGCTCGACAAAATTTTACAACAATCATATATTTAAAATTTCAGACCATTCGGTTGGGTAGTTTTTGCTCTATTATATGCGGACGGACGGACGGACAGACAGACGGACTGAACGACGACTATAGGTGCTACGTATTTTTATAATTACGAACGCACCTAAAAAAGGAACCATTATAAGATCACTAGCCTATGTCTGTCAGTCGCAGCCATTTTATTCGTAAACAATGGAACGTGTAAAGTTCAAATTGCGCGAAGTATCAAAGACTATTGACCCACATATTTACACATCATTAAACATTCACAAATATATATTTTGGGAAAATACAGAAGGGCTAATTAAGTTACTCGAGACAAAAAAACTTTTCTCTGTATATTATGTGAAAGCTTTCGTAACGCTGAACGCAAAAGTACATTTCTTTTAATTTTAGGTATTATACTTTCAGAGATATCATCGAAAATGTAGAGCAAAAAATTGTTCCTCCTCCCCCCTTTATTTCGGAATCTACTGAAACTAAAATTATGAAAACATTAGAGGTAGTAGACGTTAATTTAAATCTTGCAGGAAAACTATACCGATTACCCTCCGTCACAGTTTTTAAGAAAAACGAATTTTTCCGTTACGCACAAATTTCGATTTGCGGTCATTCAGCAAAGGTGTTGAGGAGCGCTGAAGGTGCTTATCATAGCAGAAGTATAAATACATTGTTGATAATGATTTTCGAAAAACATCGCCAGTAATCAGCAGAGATATTAATCCTTAAAGAGACAGATGGTTTGGACATACACAATGACAGAGGCGGCGTACTCTATGTACCATCTGCTTTTAAAGCCTAGATAACTAGGGTTAATTGTTATATTTGTCTGATACGATGCCCAGTAGCAGCATAAAAACAATAAACGTCAAATTGTTAAAAACAGACTAATTTAATTAGAATTAATCACATAAATACTGTGGAATTCGCAACTAGTTTGCATTAAGTGGATCACTCAATACGCCTCCCATGTCTTTAAAATTTAATTAAAAACCTATCTGGTAAAACGTGTTATAATCAAGGCGGCGGTGAAATTTTGCGACCTATTTTCTAAGCGCGTTCAGCACAATACCAATCATATCTCTATATATAGCTTCATATCTCTTTGAACTTTTATGGTATACCCAATCATACTTTTCAGCTATACCCAACAGTACCTTGTATATTTTTTTAGAAAGTCTTATTATTCTTTAGAAGCGATTTTTTAAAAGTTGATTAAAAACCTATCTGGTAAAACGCGTTATGATCAATGCGGCGGTGAAATTTTGCGACCTATTTTCTAAGCGCGTTTAGCACAATACCAAGTTTAAACTTTGAACAAAAGTTTTGTTTTAGCTACACTGTAAAAAGAAAAGATTATTTAGTTTTAGGAATGTAGTTTTATGAAATGTCAAATGAAGCTTAAATATGTACTACTTTTATTGTCAGTACCGAATTAAGTTCATCATAAACAGATTAGGATAAGATTAAAAAAAGATACAGAATAGCAATATTCGATATTATTTAGGCTTCATATCTCTTTGAACTTTTATGGTATACCCAATCATACTTTTCAGCTATACCCAACACTACGTTGTATATTTTTTTAGAAAGTCTTATTATTCTTTAGAAGCGATTTTTTTAACAATAAGGTTAATAATTCATATATTTATTGTACGGAATCTTCTGAGCGCGAGTAATACTCGCACTTGACCGTTTATTTTTAAGTAGGGGAATTATTTGTGTTTGCAAGAGATGATGTTTTATTTCAACAGAAATAAAAGCAAAACAAGCGACTAAAAGTTTAAATAAAATAATCACACGGAGTAAATTTTTACAGGTTAAATGTTCCTAATTATAAGCAAAACATTGCATAAAAAAATTACTTCAGAATGAAATTTTATTCAAAGCTATTTGAAAAAAAAGAGCAGTTATAAGTGAGTGTTATATTGATTTTTTGGATTTCAGTCATAAAAGGTGAAAAGTGCAGAAAATGTTCAAAGGAATTTTTTTGTGCCATTTTTAACAGTGCTTAATTAAAAAATATAAATAACAATCGAAAAAGATGCAATACTTCTAAAGGTAGGTAGGCGTTCTCAAAACAACTATCTTTATTAGATGATCGCGAGATATAAGAAGACAATTGCTGTTAATTCGATAAACATTTCTTTCAGCTTACAAATTCAAGAATAACTTGCAATAAGTTAACAAAAAAGATCATACTTAGGCTGCCATTGAATATACTGATATAAACAAAATTTTGTGTCTTTTGTTAAAAAATATTTTTCATTGAAATGTTCACATTTTTAATTTATTTCAATCGGTACTTAGATTTAAAATTTTTGTTAATGCAACTCTGTATATTAT
The DNA here is from genome assembly GCA_963932465.1 of Maratus speciosus. Lineage (NCBI taxonomy): Eukaryota > Metazoa > Arthropoda > Arachnida > Araneae > Salticidae > Maratus > Maratus speciosus. The sequence goes on from OZ010790.1 coordinate 211,060,836, forward strand.
CAAATCCACCAACTAATATATTAATTTTTAATATAGTGTAAAGATAACAATTAGAAATGGTCATTATTCCCAATTTCGGACACCATAAAATTATACGTAATAAAGTTTTCTTCCAATTTACTAAACTAATACCTCTAAACAAAAGCATTATAGTGCAAAATATGGAAAAAAACTTTATATACAAGTATCTTTACTTGTTACACAACTTGCTAGCAATGTATAAGAATTACTGCTGACAAGAAATTTATAAGAACACATATTTCCATCAAATAAAAACATTAATGATGGACTTTAAACCGTTGATTAATACACAAATTAAAAATATTATATAATTGAACTTGTACTTTGCTAAAAGCAGCGTAAAAGTAATTATAAACTTAGTAAAAAATGAAATTATTCCAACAGTTTAGGCTAAAACTCTATGAGGAGCGCTAAAGAGGGCCTAAATATAGCTATAAAGTTTTTGCCGAAACTCTTCAATGATTTTAACTTTTGAAAAAGTTTATAATGTTTTCATTCTGCTGTACTTTTAACAAAGTACAACTACTTTTATGAAATATTTTCAATTTGTATGTATTTTTATTTTTACGAATTTGATTTTTTTTAAATATGGCTATCTTTATCATTAAACTTTAAAAATGTTCCAATTCTAGCAAAACATTCTCATAAATAGAAGTCTTCCTTTGCTTAGTTTTATTTTCCGCTAGGAAAACCATTCTTTTCGCTGAAAATCGATATACTATACCACAATAAATTTCTAAAACAGAGCTATATGATTAACTTTTGGAAATCTTCCAAGGATGTGCTTCTATATTTGTAGCTTGTTATACGTAATAAATGTTAATTAGCAGTTATTTCTAGGCACACCTTATATATTACTGTCTAAATGGTCTTTCAAAGGGCTTTACACATATACTATAAATGCAAAAATAACTAGTATATTCATAAGCACGTTTATGATTTTTGCAAATTGCTAATTATTTGATATATTATACATAATTTCATATCTCATTTTCTCAGGATTTGTGGTTAGAATTTTCGCATTATAAATGGTATAAATGCTCATGAAAGCAACGTGTATTGATAAAAAAGATAGATAGAAACATATTTCAGAGGAGACCGTTAAAATAAATGGAAAACTTCAGCATAAAAATTGTATTATGCATGATAATTTCTGTTATAAAATAGGCGAAACTAGTCCGCAGATATTTGCATAGCAATAATAAGTTTTTCTGAGATTTGTAACATAATGGAAAAATTATGAATAATAAAAATATATTTATGCAGACTATAAAGTACGCTAAAAAAAGAAGGTGGATTATATAAATTTGTTTCTAATTCACACCATGAAAACAATAATATCTTAATGTTTTAATGAATACAAAAATATAGCTTTCAAAGATAAAAAGACCCTATAATTGATAAAAATGAATGCCTCTTTGTAAAGGAAGGAATTATTTGATCATAAATCTTCGTTTAAATCTTAAAGCTCAACATATTTAATTTCGCGAAAAGTAATATATATTTTCTAAAAAATTTTATTTTTCGAACATTCTTCAACTCCGCCCTATTTTTATGAAATATTGTTATTTACAAACGTTTCCAATCAAACAGTTACGAGTCAAGTCATGTGCGATATTAAAGCTTAAAAATTTCCTACGAGAACAACAACAAAAAAAAAAAGAAAAAAAAAAAAAAAAAAGAAAGAAAGAAATAACAAAATAACATAGTATTTCGTTTTAAGTGTGCTTTAAAGTATCTGCTTTTGAGAATTTATCCTAGTTAAGAGTTACAGTTTTGTCAGGTTCAATTGGTTTTTGAATTATCACAGGTTACTCAAGATCTATTTTGGAAATGTTTCCGCCACACTTAGCTTCAAAAAGAGATAAAATTTCAGTGCTACATGTAAATTTAAAATTTATGTATTTTTATTTTTCCAGTTATGTGCAAATTAAATCAGTACTTTTATGGAAATGTATTGCAGTTTTTTTTTTTTTTTTTTTTTTGAAAACTTTTTAATATTTCGCTCTCGAAGAAGTTCTATTCACTTTGAATTCTTACAGTCATACAGTTAAAAATTAAGGCATGTGTCGATTATTAAACTCAGAATTTCGGTAAATAGAAAGATACTGCTTGAAACCACATCAAAGCCAAATTCATTTCTACTTTTATATGACAGTTTCAGTAAGTTCAAGTAAATTTACAATGAACGCAGGTTATTCAAGATGCATTTTTGAGGTATATGTTCTGTCTCACTTAACTTTTCTAAGAGATATTTTTTTTTATCAATATGTAAATTATTAACATGGTACTTTTGGTGTTTTTGAACTGTAATATTTACTGCCAATTAAATATTGCAGTTTCATGACGTGAATTTTCTAAGAACATGCTTTAATCAAACTGCGTGCTTTGAGGAACACATTCTATTTCACTTAAATTCAAAAAGTTATTTGCATATACACGAACGAATCAAATTTGAAGTAGAATTTTTTATAGATTATTTCGGAAATATCATTTATCAAAATTACACCAAAATAATTGTTCTAAATACTTTTAAGCTGCTGCACACTTTATGCAACATATTAGAAGTTTTTTATTATTGTATTATAAAAGGAACTAGGACATGTATTAATCATACATTACAAAAAATCTTTGATTTCTTTATCTCATGAAATCTTGCTCCTCTTAACGCTGTTTTTAAGGCAATCGGAATAAATCAGAAAATGATAAGTTCGGACTATATAGATGGTAATCGAGTGATTTACAGTACAGATTCTAATTTGTTTCATCAGTTATGGTTTTTAAGTTCGATGTGAAGCTTTAATCGTCTCCTAAAATTAACGTTACTGCATTACATTATAGGAAATTATCATTTTGGGGGCAGTGGAGAATAAAATTTATAATATGTTTAATTTATGGGTATGATTGGAAAACTTGATATTTTTAAATTCTATAGTAAAATCCTAATAAAAAGGAATTGTAAATTACTGTTTACAAACTAAGTTAAGAACCATTTTTGTCTTTGCAAAGTCATAATGTTACGTCTGTTGCACAATAAAAGTTACGTCAGTTACACGTGTAAATGACCCTTTTTCCTTTTTTATTATTCAGAAATTAATTAAACAAGTTACTGTTATAATTTAGCATGAAATAATGCTGTTAAGAGCATTAAATCACTTTTTTTAACGGGACAGTTTTGATAATTTTTACACTTTAATGAAGGCAGAAAAAATGTTAGTATATTTCATATTACGTCAGTTACAGAATTTTGGGACGCAATTTTGGGTACTAAAAGAGAAATTGAAATAATCTGCAGGTATTTGGGTATATCCTTAGTAAGAATTTTTTAGACTGTAAAACATTGTTCCAGCTTTATTAGTAAATTTTCTACATAATTTTGAAAACAAAATTCGATGATCGAATGTTTCGTCAGTTACGATGGAATTGCCCTATATGTAAAAGCGACATTATATGTTGCATTATATGTACAGTCGTGGTAAAGTAAAAAAAAAAGTAAACACCCCCTACTAAATCCTCAACAAATTATCGTAGAAGAAAGTTACTGATACCTAACGATTGGAAATAAAGTCTACTTTTAAATGATGTATATAAAATTTGCTTAGGGGGCCATCTACAAATTAAAACGAACCATAACTTTGTTTTTTTCAATAGCAGTACACAATTCTGACAGCATAAATGAACTCTACATCCTTCAATTAGCCTAAAAACGAATTTTTATGCAATTCGTACCATAAGTTTCCGAGAAATTAATTATTTTAAAATGAGCGTATTTTAAGGGCTGTATCCAAATTGAAGATCCGTACTGGATAGTTAACCGAGAGAGCCCCTTCCTTGATCAAGGCACCTTAAGCGCCACTCAAGGAGTCAATGAAGCGTGTTAGATTACAGTACAGCAAAATAAATTTCAAACTGTCTACTCACTTCCATCATAGACGGTCCCTTAAACCATCATTTTGCCGTTTTTTAAGCATAATTTGAAAACTACTTGGAAGAAAAATGTGAAATTTTTGAATTTCCATAAAGCAGGACTTAATAAATCTAAATCCATCAAAAAAATTGTAGGTTGCAATTCATAATTTTTTCGAATATTAATTTAATAATTCATAATTCATATCATAAAATTATAAAAATTGCAAATTCAGCTTATTAATGTTTGAGTACATTAGTATTATTACTACAAAAAAATTAGCACATTAGGAGCATAATTTCGGGAGATATAAATAAAAATATGAAAATGTAATTTAACATTAGAAGCACTAAATTTTGAATGTTTATAATTCAAAAACTTATCATTGAAATGACTTGAAATTTGGTGTCTAGGCATAGTTTGAACCGAAGATTTGAAGTATCTCGTTAAAATTGGGTATTGCCATTGAAAAAAATGAAGTTTGGATTCGTTTTAATATGTAGATGACCCCCTAAGAAAATTTTATATACATCATTTAAAAGTAGACTTTATTTCCAATCGTTCGGTACCAGTAACTTTCTTCTACAATGATTTGTTGAGGAGTTAGTAGGTGGTGTTTACTTTTTTTTTCCACGACTGTACAAGTAGACAACAAATTACGTCATTCATGAAGTAAATTGTGGTATAAAATATGCCGATAAACTCAAAACTTTTAGTTGGACATTTGTCAGTTTTTGCTTCATTTAAGGAGTTTCACGTTTTGTGCAGTATTCCAAAGAGAATTGATGCGACATATTCTTCAGGGTCATTTTTTTAAGCAATTTATGTCATATGCATATCTAAGATCCCGATAGGGGTTAGTGGCAAAAAATTGTGCAAAAAAATAAAATTAAAAAAAACAAAAAACAAACAATATCTTATAAGTTTTAATTATCAAATTGTCGCAGAAAAAAAAAGTAAATTGTTATTGAATTTGAAAGTACGTACCATTTCGTTTAACCCATTACCCGCCAAAACTATAAGGTTGAGTTTTTCAACTTATTATCCGAACGTCGTTCGCCACCACAAACTCTGAAAGATAATTTTCGCTTTACTTGATCTAAAAACTTTGTGTCTTTAATTAAGGCCAATTTTTAAATTGAAAAATAGTGGTGGGTATGTAAGTAATTTAAAAATGTGCATTTATTTAGACCGTTGCGTCAACACAACACCAGAGGTTAATGGGTTAATGTGCAAAACTTAAGCTTAGAAGTTCTTTATTACGCTTTTCGTCGTCGATAGCATGACGATTATCACACAAATTCCAGTCCACCACTCGTAAAGAATCCAAACAACCGCTATTTCTTTGATAGCTTACCATCAATGATATAAGCACGTGATATCGGGCACAATGTCAAAAGGTTTATCATTAACTACAACGAGTATTCAAATAATATTACTGAATGCTTTATTTACAAAATATTTACATGAAGAGAGATTATTTACATTTATAGGCTCGAATATAGCGGATCATGCCCAACACCAAGCTGTACGTTAATTTAATTTCTACGACTGATCATACCAAACCACGTACCTACACTATTTACATACTAAATCACGCTCTTTCCCTCTCAGTTTACCATACTGAGCTAGACTTATGGGATAATTATTCCGGTATTTCCCTTACATATGTGATACACTCCACAGGAGTCAATACTTCCTATAGACGGCTTGCATTGACGTCACGTTGCTATTAGCAACGACTGATTGCATTCCATCTGGAGCTCACACAGAACGTCAAAACTCCCCTTTTGCCGTTATAAGCAAGTGTTGTCTTTCTGTTTAATTTAGATTTTTCTTATTTTTTTTATTATAGTGGTAATAATTCTAATAAGTTAAATGGAGAGCACCACATTCGCCTTATATTTGGACGCCATTTGAAGCGATGCCAGACATGTGATGTCCTGTGCAAGCCGTCTATAGCACACTTTCATACCCAATACCCGGCTCAACACGCCACACATAAAACTGTAGTCAAGATTTCTCTCTCAACTTCTACTTTGACGGAAAATACGTGCTGTCCTTCCCTGTAAAATCAAGGAATCCAGATAGTCTACCTGTGCTTCGCTTCTTCACTTGGCCAAGGACTAGGGGTTCCCAAGGACCGTTTTTATTCACTTTATCTATTTCCATTGCTGTCCTTATTTTCACATACAAAAAAAAAAAAAAAACTTTATATAAGTATTTTGTTAATATAATGGAACTTTTCATACAATAGAGTTATGAATATAATAGCTCATTCCAATTCCCAAGGAAAGAAAAAATATTTCTCTAACCGAAGTGCGTAGAAAGTGATATACATACAAAATCATATATAGATATACATACAAAATAAATGAAATTTAAAATTAAATTAATTAACACTAACCTTAATTATTCACAAACTCATTAACGACAGAATCCTGGCATTCGTCTTCATCCTGAAATCGTATCAAACACTGAAATTTTCAATATGGACGCAAATTTTTGACACCATATTTGAATTTTCAAGTAAATTTTACCTCAGGATACAGAACAAAAACTATTTCATCAAGTAGTTTAGGAACTATAAATGTTTTAAATTTGGATCTATAAATACCAAATTTATTTACAATTGTTAAAAAGCAACAGATTGGAGTACGAGCAGTTTTTTTAACCCCTTGATCGTCTGACCCAATACATTCATGGGCAAATTGTCCGTGAGTGTATTGGGCAGGATTAAGGGGTTAAGCATAACTCAGGAACTACTTGGCAGAATGAACTGCTATTCTGAATTCCCTTACTTTACAATTCTTAATTCGATTTTTTCAAAAAAGAAAAAAAACTCATTTTCTTTGGAGAAAATATGTTTTTTAACCTTTTTGAGACGGCATCCCTTTCACAAATTTTATTTGGTTGGCACCGCTTTTTTCAAACAGTTCACTTTTCTGCTGGAATATCAAAAAATGCTCTAATGGAAAAAGACAAACATTACTTTTATTTATTAAGGGTGATAAAAACAAATTCCACATGCACATTTTTGACGATGCATATATGAATCCCCCATCCCGAAAGGATTAAATAAATTAATATATATATATATATGAATTGTTACTTATAAATTTTTAATCAGAAATCGATTCCTAGAAGCTTCAAATATGCGAATATAAAATTACAACCTATTATATGTAACAGTTTTTGAGATATGCTGAAAAAAATAGCTATATTGCAATTTGTTTTGCAACGATTACAGATGAGTACGTAAAATCTCTTGTTGCACAAGTGAAGATCAAACTACTATAAGGGCATACTTGCCAACTTTCAGCTAAACTTCCGTAAAATGCAAGTTAAGTTGACCTAGGTTAAATGCGATAGTAACCAGAAAATTTATTTGATGTATCCTTATATATTTAATATCATATTTCTCTAGGCAAACTATTTGAATTCATTTCTTTAAAAAAATTCTGGATCCAAACGTGTTTAACCTGGGTCAATTTAACTTTCATTTTACGAAAGTTTAAGGGAAAGTTGGCAAGTATGAAAGTGTAATTTTTCATCATAGATGGTTTAATAACTATTATTCAACCAGTTCAATAGTTAACTTAAGAGCTCACATATTTAGATGCTTTCCACTTATTAATTAAACGATAATGTGTATTTATTATATTACTTGAAACTCTTTCAATTATTTTCATGTGGCATACAGTGCATACAATTTTATGTACTTTTTCCATACAGTTAAAGAAATTTTATTAAAAATTTATTCTTTGCACAGCAGCATGTCGTATCTTATAACTGAATATTTCATTATTGTTTTTCATTTATCCTGAAGCAATAGAACAATGTGATCTTTTTGATGGACTGCCTACACTATAAAAAAAAAAAAAAAAAAAAAAAAAAAAAAAAAAAAAAAAAAAACCGACCAGTTTTCCTCTAGGGATCGGAAAAATAGTTGCCCTTATCGTACTGGAAAAATTTTCCAACCCAGCTCGGAATAAAATCCGTAAAATACGTTTTATTGACTATTTCCTTTTTTTTTAAGGATTTTATTCCGAGCTGGGTCTGAAAATTTTCCGGTACGATAAGGGCAACTATTTTTCCGATTCCTACAGGAAAACTGGTCGGATTTCTTTTTACAGTGCAGTTGCGTGGCAACTTTACATCCTGTTGAGAGGTAATCGTGTTGCAAAGGTATTAAGGAGCTTTAAAAAATTGATGTTTAAAAGTGACTGGTTGCCACAATGAGAAAAATAACTATAAAATGTTAAGAAAAGAATAACTTAAAAATAAGCACTAAAAAAGTACTCGAAGTTTAACAATATAAGAGTAAAAAGAAAAAGATTTTTTTTTTTTTGAAAAATTTAGAAAAAAAAAGAAATTCTATTAGTTCAAAAAAGGACAGGCTAAAAAGCTATCCCCATCATAAAAAAAGACTCTTTTCAGAGACCATACATTAGGTTAAGCTGGTGAAAATGCTATTTATATAGCAGAAAAGCAAATTACTATATTTTTTTAATAACAAAAATAGGACAGAACAAACAGAAAGGTTAAGTATAGTTGAAGAGTGAGGATACCTCAATCTTCTTCGTTAAGAGAGTGATATCCTAAAACATTCACAATTCCGTAATTTATGTAACGAGTTCTAAGTTATTTTTTACGGTTACTAATTTTTATATTTATTCATTTTCATTTTAAAAATTCACTCTTTTTGTCTAGCAAAAAGTAATATATTTCTTCAAAAATGTTATTTTTTGAACATTCTTCGATCTCTCTTTTCAAAAGAAATATCGTTTATTTCCAACTCCTCCAGTCAAACAGTTAGAAGTAAAGTAACGTGCGATTATAAAGCGTGAAAATTTTGCAACAGAAAAAAAGATGATGAAGAAAAAAAAAACGGAAGTTGCTTTGAACATACTTGAAAATATCTGCTTCTGGGAAATTTATCGTCAGTCAAATATTACAGTTTTTTCAAATTCAAGTGAATTTTCAATGACCGTATGCTAGTCAAAGCGTACCTTTGAGGTATATCTTTCATCTCACTCAAATTGTGAAAGAAATAAAAATTCGATATAATATGCATTTTAAAGGAAAATAAAACGTACATTGTAGTAATTTTGTTTTAAAACATAGTGAAATAAATGTATGTATTTTTTTTTTTCGTGTGGGATACTACATATAAAAATGTACGTACTTTTTCCAAATATTTAAAGAAATTTTATTAAATATTTATTTTTTGGGCAGTAGCATGTCAAATCAAATCGCTGATTATTTCATTATTCTTTTTCATTTATTCTGAAACATTCACAATTCCGAAGTTTATATAACTAGTTCTAAGTTATTTTTACGCTTACTAAATTTTGCATTTATTGTTCTTTATTTTTAAAATTCACTCTGTTTGTCTAGCAAAAAGTAATATATTCTTCAAAAATGTTATTTTTCGAAAATTCTTCGATCTCTCTTTCTGAAAGAAATATCGTTTATTTCCAACTCCTCCAGCAAAACAGTTAGAACTCAAGTCATGTACGATTATAAAGAGCAGAAATTTTGCAACAGGAAAAAAAAAAAAAAAAAAAAAAGATAAAGGAAAAAAAAAAACAGACTATGGCTTTGAACATGCTTGAATATATCTGCTTCTGGAAAATTTATCGTCAGTCAAGTATTACAGTTTTATCAAGTTCAGGTAAATTTTCAATGAACGTATGCTACTTAAAGTGTACCTTTAAGGTATACTATCTTTCATCTTACTTAAAATGTGAAAGAAATAAAAATTCTATATAATATGCGTAGGAAATAAAAATAAAAAGTACAATGTAGTAATTTTGTTTTTAAAAGTTGTGAAAAATAGGTATGTATTTTTTTCTATGGATGAAGAAGTAGTATAGTCTTTAATGATTTTTTTTTTCGAGTAATAAAACTTGGGAATCCAGCCCACAACAACCTGCCGGTGTACAGCGCATAGGTGAAAAAAACTTTTGTTAAAATTGGAAAATATATTTGATTTTTTATATTAAATATATCTTTTTAGATTGCCCAGTAACAAATTCAAAAAACATTTTTAATTGAAAAATATCCATTATTTAAAATATATTTTTTTAATTTATTAAAATCGATACTTTCGTATTATCCGCATGCCGCAGCTTAATAGCCGAAGATATTGCTACTTACAGCAGCCATTTTGATTCTGATACTTGTTTTCTTTTGGTATGCACGTAATCCGATTATAAATCGTCTAAATTTGTGTTTAATTTGCATTAATTAATTTATTCATTTACTGATCATTGTAATTATTGAATAAACTTAATCGTATAGACAAATTTTAATTAAACTAATCTTTAATCGGGGTCTAACGTGCCGATTTACTTTTAAGCTTAAGCAAAGCTTTATGTATGGAGTTACGTTCCTGGAAAGTTTTCTCACTATTATTTTGAGAAACAAAAAAAGGCTCTTAGGGGCATCCCACACTAAGGCGACACATAAGACATGTCGCTTGAATTCGCTGGAAAAACTGGTTTAAAACAGGTTTGAAACAACTTAGTTCTTTGTTTCGACCGGTTTTTGCGCTACATGTCGCTTGTCGCCTTAGTGTGGAATGCCCCTAAGGCGCATCCCACACTGAGACGACAAGCGACATGTAGCCGCAAAATGTAGCGCAAAAACCGGTCGAAACAAAGGACGAAGTTTTTTCAAACCTGTTTTAAACCAGTTTTTTTCAGCGAATTTAAGCAACATGTCTTATGTTTCGCCTTAGTGTGGGATGAGCCTAAGTGTGTTAGTGGCAGTGCAGTCCACCTACTGTCCATTCTTTTCATCCCAACATCTCTACAGATTACACGAACATGAAATAACTCTTGCAGCAGTCACAAAATGTTCTTTGTCTTTCATATTTCCTCAAATATTATTAGGAGAAAAGAAAAAATAAGAACGATGTTTGGGAAAAAATTCGGAGCAAAATCGGTTACGGAATAAAAAAAAACGACGTATATCAAACGTTATGCGTCATATAAACGAAATACTACAATATTAAAAAACATAACGCTGATGCGGGACCGCACTGAAACGACGTATAAATGTAAAAGATGTATAAATGAGAAACGTATAAACGGTGCTTTACTATATTTTCATTTTTAATGCCAGAAAACACCGGAAATTATTATCATTCAAAGTATCATAACTCAGTTTAGTCAAAAAATAATTGGAATTTTCTTTTGTTCTGAGACACAACTTTTTCATAAATATTAATTATAGGAAACAAGTGTCGTATAATTATTTTTTCTTACTATATATATGTATACAATCTCCCGTAAAATAAATGCCAAATATGAAAGCTTTACTTACTGTTTATACTTTTTGTAACTAGAAGTATATTTTTATCATCAGCGGTTTAAGACATAGTCATTATCACTATATTGAATGACTTGGTATTATCTGTAATTAAAATTTTCTTGGTTATAAAATTTAACATTTGGTTAAAATTATTCTCCATTAGTTATTATGCACATCCGTATTAATTTCCTTCATTTTAAAGTACCTAATTTAGTAGTGCAATGTTAATATTTAAACTATTTCCTTTTCTGAACGAAATCTGATTAAAAGTTGAATTGTGTTGAGCTAGAGATTTCCGGTTTAGTGAAATTTCTGGCATAAAGCAGAAAATATGGATTACTTCTTGTTAAAGTCGAGATATTACCCTTTGTATAAGCCGAAGGCAATATTTCCGGCACTGATAACGGCAAGCAACGAATTGCTTTGTTTGCAGAAAATAATTATTTTCTTATACTGTACATGTAAATTTGTACGAGTACTTTTACAGCTAATCTAGCGACATTTTCTCTCACCACTGAGTATTTTCGTTATCATCTAGGTATATAAGAAGGTTTTTTATTGATTTGGTTATTAAAATATGCAATTTGAAAAAAAATATATGCTTTAAGTGAATAGAATGAAAATAATTTTTTGGTGTTCTGCTTATATGGTAATTTTTACTTTATTCTTTCTAAAGAAGAAATTATTGTAATCCAGATTCCAGAACTTTTCGTGATGTTATATATCGGTCTCCCAAATGAAAGTTACATTGCTGTAATAACTTCACCATTTGAAGACAAAGATGACTGTGCAGTGCACGCTCCTTTAGATGTCACAGAGTGCTGGGAATGCATGCAATATCGTCAGATCCTGCCAGATGCGTGTGTGACAGCGTGAGAGCACATTGAAAAGAATCGTTTGTATCATGGATGCCTCCAAACAGTGTCATTGCGCGGTCGTGCAATTTTTAACAGCATAAAATGTGAGTGCTAGTAAAATCTATCATCGAATGCAAAATGTGTATGGCTCGGAGTGTATGTCACGCCGTTCGGTATTCCGATGGTTTAGAGATTTTCGTAGCAGAAGAAGCAGTACTGACGACAGGTCACGACCTGATAAAACGCATGTGGCCTTCTGCCACTACGAAAACTCCTACACCATCGGAATACCGATTTGCGTGGCATACACATTTTGCATTCGACGATAGATTTCACTAGCACTCACATTTTCCGATTTTAAAAATTGCACGATCGCGCGTTGACGCCTTTTTGGGGGCATTGATGATGCGAAATACGCCTTTTAACGTTCTTTCACACTATCACACACGTATCTGGCGGGATTTGACGATATCGCATGCATTTCCAGCACTCTGTGCCCTCTATAGAAGCATGCGCGTTCATCTTTCTCTTCAAATGGCGGAGTTATTACAGCAATGCCACATTCATTTGGGCGAAACTTATAACATTTCACACAAAATAAGGTACATATTGTTGCATTTTCAATTTAATGTTTTAATTTTTCTCCAAATTATTACCGTTAACGCATTTTCATTTAGTATGAAATATCCTATATTTGTGACTAAATACGTGGTTTGCGATCCCATGTTCTATGGTAATTTTTCATCCTTTTGATGCTTTCTATCACTCGTCTTAATTTTTCCGTGGAATTTTGGAACACCCTATATATTTTCAAAATATTCAGAGAAAAAAATGACATAACCTTAAAGGGTCTCATGACTCTTAAAATTGGAAAAAATGAAAAAAAGGACAATATTCAACATTTAATATCTATAAATGTACATGATTTAGAAACACAATTTTAGCTGGGATGAAAGATATAAATACATTCTTTAATTTCATGTATTTAAAAAATCGAAAGAGTCAGAATTAATGTTTACAAAGGGGTCCAAACTGTCAGATATTTGTCAAGCAAAAAATTGGTATGACTGCTTAAGAGCAGGATTACAAAATAAATTTTGCAACTAGAATAAATTGTTTTGTGCTTATTTAGTCTTCACGTTGTAATAATTACCCTGAACCTAACTGAATTTCTATTTAAAGCATTTTTATATTTCTAATACAAAGTTGTATTTAGCTTATACAAAATTTTGAAAATTTCAGCAATATAATCACCTAAAAAAATATTTTTATGAACTATAAAAATGAAATTTTAGGTTCCGTTTATACAGACTAACATGTAACATATGTTTTGAAGTTTTCATGAAAACATAGTCAGGAATTTTTGAGATATCCTGCGCGTTATGCCCCAAAACGTCATTTGGAGAAAAATGACCTCAAAGTTTCGGAAATACCGCTTCAGCTACTGCACGGTCATAGTTCTAAAAAGAATTCCAGGATATAATTATATCAAACTGTTCAGAAAAGATGGGAGTTTAACATCTAAAAAAATAAAAATTTCGAAAATTTTGAAGCTTTAAGAGTCCTGAGACCCCTCAAACAGAATTTTTCGATAACCTCTTCGCTAGTGAATATTAATTCAACATTATTGATTATTGCTGATTTATATCTTCTAAAATTTGTCTTCTGAACAAGAGTTTTAATTTATTCGTGTAATTTCGAATTCCGGACATCAAAGCATATATATATGAGATCGAATTGCGGATTGTGTTAGAGTATCATTTTTAAGATGGAAAAGAATCGAGGTCCACATATGTGGCCCTACGGAGTGAAGATGTTAAACACGAAGTTTTCTTGAGATATCTATTACATTTAAATTTTACTGGTTAAAGTTAAAATGGAAAAGATATGTCGAGAAAGAAATATTGTATAAGAAAAATACAACCACAATAAATTTTCTGCCACTTTAGACTTCTTCGAAAAGCTACATTTTCGAACTATCCTATTTATAACTCCTAAAGGTAAACACAAAATGGTTGTACGTGCTGAAAGAGAAGAAGAAACATTCGCACTAAAATGTTTGAATATTCTACCCTTAAACCATTTTGAGAGTGAACTTACTTTTATAGATTTTATATTTCTTTTACTGTTCAAAACTGTGCTGTTTTTACGATAAGTTAAAGCATTACAACAAAGAATGTTGTAATAAAGTGATTGTAGATTCAAAACAGGTCTGTTTACTGACAACCTTGAACAAAAAATGAACAATTTTCGAAAATAATAATGATACCGACATAATTGTTTCTTGCTTTCACGTTTTAGTGACAAACATTTATTGTAACCTATATTAGAGTCCTGCACTAGTTTAGTATTATGTTATATTTTATTTTAATATATATTCCATTTGGTATACAGTCAAACCTCGTTATCCCGACACTCTAATGTCCAGAAAAAAGTGTCCTCATAAGCGGAGTGTCGCGGTAACCGGAGTTGGAGACAACTATATTTATAAAAAGCTGTATTTTTAATTAATTTAAGACACTTTTAAATACATAACTGTTTATTCAGATTTATGCAATAAAACATTGTTATTAAACAAGCACAAAAACAAAATTGAAAAGAATAAGAATTAGATTTATGATGACTGGTTTTTTTTATTGCTATATGAAATATTATTTAATTAAGGTTTGCTTCTAGATGTGTTTCCTACAATTATTTTTCAATATTATGCAATGAATTGTAATCAATATTCGTTGTTTCAGAAATAGATGTTAGATAATTTCTGATCGTTTCAATGCAATGCAATGCTTCGGTTTTGGTCGGGTGAAGCCACAAGAAAGCGCGCCTGACCAGAACAAAAAGACCGCGAGTAGACTATCTGTCTATCTAGACCTGGAGCTTAAGAGTGTCATTCATAGTGTGTGCACCGCCCTCTGAATGCTAGGCCTGATCACTGACACAAAAATGGCGGCTACCGAAGGCGGATTTTTTTAAACGTATGTACGGTCCCTTAAATTTTGACACCAGTACGTCATGAAAAATTTCTTTGACTTGTTCAGTCTCAGAAAAATGAAGCGGAGAAAACTTAAAAAAAATTATTGGTACGAATATTTAAGGGACCGTACACAAGCTAAAAGAAATCCGCCATTTTTGCCTCAGCGCTCAGGCCTAGTATTAAGGCGCGTTGGTGTGTGGGTTTATTTATTCAGATAAAGGATTGAAGTAAAATTTTTCATTTATCTCAATTGGTAATTTAGACACTTTTATGAAAAGTTTGGCTATACTTACCGCTTAACTGCCGTGCTTATAAGATGGATTATGAAAAATGGACAATTTTTCTAAACCGTCGGGATAACCGGAGTTGAAAATTATTCAACGACGTAAAATCCGGAGTTTATTTTCATTAAAATCATATACAGAAAATCGGGGTTTTGAAAAACTGACGTGATAAACGGGGTGACGTGAAAACCGGATGTCGGGAAAACGAGGTCCGACTGTATAAGCATATTTTATTTAATAAATACTATATATTATGTGTATGATATTTGATGGCTTTTAATGCATAAATCAAGCGAACCCGAACCGCACTATTGCTAGGATCGTGTTCGTGTAAAATCCGGTTACCGATACGATGCAAGACTTTGATTTATATTCATTTCGAATCCCATTTTTGTCAATATTGTGCATTTGGTTACGATATACACGATGATGTAATGAAAATTTTCAGGTGCTTCTGTTAACTAATACTACTACTAATAATAATAGTGATAATAATAATAATAAACTATACACGATACAAGACTACTTTAAATAAAGTAAAGAAATATGTATACATTAACATCATTCTCAAAATTTTGCGAACTTTTTATGAAAATTAAAGGCTATAAATTAAAATATGACCTTCTGACTGAGTAATAAGAATAGCTTTATTTGTATAATTTTAAAATTGTTAGGCTCAATACAAATTAAATAAATTGGTTTCACTTCTTTTAATTTCGCTATTTTACGGAAAAGGGTAATTTCCAGAGAAATTTTAAATTTAATTTATCAAATGTAATTTAATAAATACACTATACGGTCAAAGGTGACTGGTCACTTGCGATTTTAGACGTTTTGTTAAATATCAAGAAAAATACATGAGGAATTAACCTGAAACTGCAGGTGTGTAAAGAATATAGTATAGGTCATACATTTTCGTGAAGATTCTTTCCCGAAACCCCATAGAGAACCGTCAACAAATTGAAAAATAACGATTATCTTTTGGATAACCCTATAAAAACTAATGTAGCAAAAGCGTTCAAACTCGAGATTATTAATAAGTAGCTTATTGTAATATACTGTGTTCATTTTTATGAGTATAGCATGTATACTCCTAGAGAAATTAAGGTTTTTACAAAAAAAGTCCAAATTTCGAAAGTTTTTTGCTTATAATTTGCAGAGTTCTTAATATAAAAAAAAGTTCTTTTCAGAAAATATGACAAACAACATTGTACACAATACTCTGCAATCAGAAATAAAGAATAATAATAATTGGATGGAAAACGAGCAGGTTTACTAAAAAATGTTTTACTGCGCGTGCGCGAAAGCAATCAAAATATAATGTGCATAATGTATTAGATAAGTATATAGAGCAACTTTTGTGAAAGTCTCAAAATCATAGCTTGAAAATTCTGAAAATAATCGTCGAGAGAGTGAGCTCGAAATCCGTTGTTCCCAAAAAGAAGCAAAAAGACGAGGGGTTGTATCAAATATATGTTGATTAGTGCCAAGATATCGTACATAATATTGCACGTGCTATATTTGGATAAAACCCCACATCTTTTTGCTTCCTTTTGGGAACAACGGACTTCGAGCTTATTCTATTGACGATAATTTTCAGAATTTTCAAGCTATGATTTTGAGACTTTCACAAAAGGTGCTCTATATACTTAGCTAATACATTATGTACATTATATTTTGATTGCATTGGCGTATGCGCAGTGAAACATTGTTTAGTAAACCTGCTCATTTTTCTTCCAATTATTACTATTTTTTAATTCTGATTACAGAATATTGTGTACAATGTTGTTTGTCATATTTTCTGAAAAGTGCTTTTTTTATATATTAATATCTCTGCAAATTACAAGCTAAATTCTTGGCGAAATTTGGAACTGTTTTTATAAAAACCTCAATTTCTCTACGAGTATACGTGCTATCCTCATAAAAATGAACACAGTATATTATAGTAAGCCACTTATTAATAATCTCGAGTTTGAACTCTTTTGCTGCATCAGATTTTACAGGGTTATCCAAAAGATATTCGTTCTTTTTCAATTTGTTGACGGTCCCCTATGGGATTTCAAGAAAACATTTTCTCGGAAATATATGACCTATACTATATGTTTACACACTTGCAGATTAATTCCTCTTGTATTTTTCTAGATATTTAACAAAACTGGTCTACAATCGCAAGTGACCGGTCACTTTTGGCCATATAGTGTTCGAGACAATCATATAAAGAGAGTAAAAAAATATTTTTGAAATCATAAATATAAAATTACCAATACAAATAGGGTGACCTTTTGTTTGAATGTTAGTGCACATGATGTCACATTGCTGTCAGCTGTCTGATGTACGAGAAGCCATTTTATGATTATTTTTTTCTTATTAGAAAGTAAATATTTAATTTTTGATTAGTTAGAAACAATAACGCTAAGTTAAAATAATCCACTTCCATTTTGCTCATTTCAACTAATATTTTAATAAGAATTATTGTTAATAACAGCCCAAGGATGATATTTTAAAGACGAATTTTTTTACCTTCAATTGACTTCTTTATCAATAATCTTCAATCGGGAAAATAGCAATTAATAAAACTATTTATTTATAATTTTGTTGCTATTTATTTCAGCAGATTTCATGCTTGTCCATTATAGGACATTCATTAAGGGTTGAAGCAATTATGTTAGTTTCCTTCTAAAGCTTACAATGAAGGGAATGTAATAAAAATCCCATAGCATTGACTTTATTTGATCAACTACCGGCTGGGTCATCCTATATAATTTATTTCAGACGGTCCAGCGTCGTTTGAACCAAAACCATTGAATAAAAACAATCGAAAACTTTTAAGTGTTCTGCAAACGAATTACAAGAGCTGCAAACTTGATTAACGAAATCATTATTCAAAGTACTTGCAAGATCAATACACTGTCCCAATTTGATTAATATTGGTTCAGTATTTCGAACACTATCATGATGACAAACTTTGCTTTTGTATGTCTCTGTAAACGAACTATAAGAGCGACATACTTTGGTAATGAAATAAACCAAGTTACTGGAGAGATAAATACACTGTCCTAATGAGGTTAGAATTGATTCACTATTTGGAATGTTATCGTGGTGAAAAATATTGCAGAATTTTCTGTTTTTATTAGTCCTTTAAAACAAACTATTAGAGTTACATAATTGAAAACTAACCCATTTGAGAAACTGGGGAAATCGAAGCTCTGTGCTAATTAGGTTCGAATTAGTTCAGTATTTCGGGCGTTATTATCATGGCAAAATCTGCAAAATTATAGATATATAGATATACGAAATCATTGCAGCGGGTCGATGTATGACGAAATCAATCTAGCAAAAGACAAAATAAAAATAAAAGTGCCCAATTAAACTGATGGAATTGAGCTCACAGGCTATTCACACTAATTGTATATTATACTATTATTTATATTTATTATTCATAAAATATAACTCGCTCTTTTTGGGCAAAACGGTAAATAATCAGGTGATTGCCTTATCAGACTAAACCGGGATACCAAATTTGAAGCAAATCAGATAATTCTGCCCGAAAAACTAATTTATCTAAATTAAGGGCGGATTAGTCCCCATTCTCCCTATTTATACTTAACCAATAGACGTCCAAATCTAATTAAGGAAGCGCCTTATAAGAATAAACCGGTATACCAAATTTGAAGCAAATCGGATAATTCTGCATGAAAAACCCATTTATCTAAATTAAGGGTGGGTTAGCCGCCGTTCCCCCCTTATACTTAACCAATAAACTTCCAAATCTAATCGAGGAAGCGCCTTATCAGAATAAATTTGTATACCAAATTTGAATCAAATCGGATAATTCTGCACGAAAAATCAATCTAGCTAAATTAAGGGAAGGGGGTCAGCCCTGGTTCCCCTTTTATACTTAACCAATGAACTCCCAAAACTAATCAGGGAAGCCCCTTATCAGAATGAACCTATTTACATTTATTTGAAACAAATCGGATGTTTCTATGAAGAGATATCGCGTTACGTATATACATACGTACGCACATGCAGAACCTACGGTCACATTAGCTGTCTGGCTTTGATAGCCTGTGAGCTAGAAAGGGAATTACGGAGGTACAGAAAAACATACATATATACAAACGAATTTTCTTACTCTCCTTTGTGGGAAGTATATTCAAAACGAATTTATTTAAAATATATATTTTTGTTGTCGTGTTTCATACGCAACTATAAATTTCTAATGCAATCTAAAGAGAAATATCACGCGAATAATATATACATGAATAGTTAAATTTATTACATTCAAAACTAATGAGGAGAAAAAAAATTATAGAAACACCAATGACTAAAACATGTTACATAATATTATTCAAATGAGGCGCAATGAAAATGATATTTATGGTTTTTACTTTGATCGCATTTTAAATATAGAATATATTTTTTTAAAGAAACATTTCTTTCCGCATATTTTCATAATGAAACTGTTTCTATATTTCTTACTCTCCACAAAGATTTCCTGTATATTCTTATCCCTTTGATTAAGGAACATAACTTGTAATTATTCTTTTTTTTTATTCAAACGTACAAAAATTTTTCCTTCTGATAAATTTCTCACAAAATAATCCTAATATAAGTGTATGTCAGTGATTATTTTTTTCTAATGCTACGAATACAATAAATCAATGGTCAACTTGGATATATATATATATATATGTATGAAGAGCCGTAGTCAAAGGACTAAAAATTATAATTAAGTATATAGTTAAGTTATAAAAACCCATTACGAAATAGCGTTTTTAGCAATTATACTGGGATATGTAATACTATGTAGCAACTTTTTCCAGCTAGGAGCATCTAATATTTTATTTTAGTCAGTTCTCTTTCTTGAAAAAAAAAAAAAAAAAAAAAAAGATATAGTAAATAAAATTATGTCATGTGAATTATAAAAATAAAATAAAAATGAACTTGTGTTAAATTTTTAACTAATCTCTGTTCAAAAGTCCAAAATAAAATTTATTTCAAAAACATATTATGGGAGCATTATAATATTTTTAATACCTTTTTCATATTTAGGTTTAAGACTATGTTTTTCCGGTTACAAACGTATTTTAGAATTTTTATTTGTATTTCTTCAAAGTTCTGTATGTAATTTCAATTACCCTGGAATATCTCATATACACATAAAAATTGTTGATGTGAAACTAGTTGCCAAACACATTTTAACTGAATTAAATATAAAATATATAAAATAGGTTTTACCCCCCCCCCCCCCGCTGAAAAAAAGTAGTTGTATGTACCAATCACAAAACTTTCTTCTATCTCATACGAGTTAATACTTCAAAATAACGAGTTAATACTTCACGCCAAAATTAAATGACAATCTATGCCCATCGTGATGATTCTAAAGATGTGAAATTCCGTGCATTACTTCTTGCGACATCGCTAAAATCGTGTAAATCTTAAAATATGCAGCACAGCAGCGCCACCACATGGGCGACTTACACCAAACTCTAATCAGCAACAATATAAGTCAACATATAACTGACTCTGAAGTTTGAAGAAAATCCGTGAAATAGTTTTTGAGATAGAGATATTTCGGAAATCAAGAAAAATTCTGCATAGCAGTGCCACATCTTGAGGGACTTGTAGCAAAAACTAATCATCTCCGATTTATATCAGGGACTAACTTAATCTGGAGTTTGATGAAAATTCGTGCATTGATTCTTGAGATAAAGCTATTGCGGAAATCGTGGAAAATGCAACATTGCAGCACCATCTATTTTGCGATTTACACCAAAAAATAATCAACACCAATTTATATAAAGGAGTAACTTAATCTAAATTTTTACAAAATTCCACACATTATTTCTTGAGATACAGTACTCACAATATTTGTGTCACAGACAGACTCACAGACAGACATTTTCTAAAAATAGACAAATCGTTTTCAGGAACTTCTAAAACGTGTAAATCCGTAGAAAACAGGAAATCGATTTTTTACACGAATTTAATACTTGCTTCTTTTAAAGACAGAAAATATAATAAAACATTATACACCCTCCAATGGCGAAATGAGAAATAAATAGAGTAATTGCGAATTTCTCACGATTCGGGGAAAAAATATAAATAAATAGTATAAATTTATATTATGACACACATGTTTCTAAGCTCGCAAATCGAGAGTACAGGAAATAGCAAAGATGTAATTTATAATAATATGAGTGTGTATTTCATTTTATCATTTTTTTTTCTTTAATCTCTCAGTTTCAAAGAGTACGTTTAAAATCAATTTATTATCTTTTCACTGTACAGGATTTAAAATGATCAAGCTTTAACTGAGAAAGTTTTATTACAATTATATAATTTTATGCGTTTCAATTTTTAATTTATTTTTTTAAACTTTACTTGATAATTATTAATAATAATCGTTATAGTAATAATAATAATAATAATAATAATAATAATAAAGCTTCATATTATGATTTTTATAGCAATTATTCGTGATTTCTTTCACAGTTAGTTCAATTATCTTTTAATATTACTTTTCTTTCTTTGAAAAGATTATGTTCTTTAGAAACTTATTTAGACTAAGTTTGGTGCATTTTAGGCTTCTCCTATGTAGTTCACTTTTTAAATGGTAAAATGTTTATGCCAGGGAGGATGTTTTTAATGTGCTTAGGGGAGCATGGTCAAAACAGGTTGAGATAGTGATGGGCGATAACGAGATGTTTTTCTCGATTGTCTCGATTGTATGGACATCTCGATATTTTTCGATTGTGTAAATTTTTTCTCGATGACTCCAGTTTGCCAATTGCTTTTATACATCATATATTATATACGTCATACATTTATCAAGAATCGTCTGCGGGTGAACTGGAATGAGTCGGTGTTAATAAAGACAAGGTGACGTCGCCCGCTAGTGGGCCACTCCTTTAATCGGGTCCCTAAGTTATACGTAATCTTGTAATATGAAATCACGAACAGGTTACCCGCTATATACGACACCGTATAGCAGGCGTGGTGTGCACGCACTACAAAATCTTGAAAAAAAATATATAATCTCGAAACGAACGAACCTCGGACCAGATCTCTTGGTGGTGGGGTCAAAGTGAGCGGAGGGGCGAAGTAGCTGCATAATATGAATAAGCCGTCACAGGTCTTCAGGCCTTTCGAACCATATGTCACACGAGGGGTCTGGATCTGAATTTATAAAAATGCCCTTCCCGTGGATGCAAAGGGGGGGGGAGGGGTGCGGGAGGTGGATAACATGAGTAAGTGGTCATAGGCCTTTCCAACAATATGTCACATGAGAGGTCTCGGCTAAATTTAGAAAAGTGTCCCCCGTGGGGGAAAATTTGGGGGGGGCGATTACCGGAGGTGTATAACATCAATAAGTAGTCTCGGACCTTTCCAACGATATCTCACATGTGGGGTCTTGGCTAAATTTGGAAAAGTTTCTCCCGGGGGGGGCAAAGTTGGGGGGACGGACACCGGAGGAGCATAACATCAATAAGTAGTCACAGACCTTTCCAACGATATCTCACATGAAGGGTCTTGGCTAAATTTGGAAAAATGTCCCTCGGGGGGGGGCTGTCACTGGAGGGGCTTAACATCAATAAGTAGTCACAGACCTTTCCAACGATATCTCACATGAGGGGTCTTGGCTAAATTTAGAAAAGTCCCCCCCCCCGGGGGGGAAAGTGGGGGGGGGGACGGACACCATAGGTGCATAACATCAATGAATAGTCACAGACATTTCCAACGATATCTCACATGAAGGGTCTTGGCTATATTTGGAAAAATGTCCCCCGGGGGGGGGAATGTGGGGGGGGTCTGTCACCGGAGGTGCATAACATCAAAAAGTAGTCACAGACCTTTAAAATGATATCTCACAAGACGGGTCTTGGCTAAATTTGGAAAAGTGTCCCCCGGGGGGCAAAGTGGTTGGACGGCCCCCGGAAGTGCATAACATCAATAAGTAGTCACAAATCTTTCCAACGATATGTTACATGAAGGGTATTTGCTAAATTTAGAAAAGTGTCCTGAAATTTCATATATTATACATAATATTTATCGGAGGGCTCCATAAAAAAATCCGATCTAAAGTGATAAAAACGGAAAAAACTACCCCCCGCAGTGGGGGCCAAATTGGGGAGGGGGGGGGAAGAAAGTCTCATAATATGAAAGAGTCATCCGAGAGCTTTCCGATAACATATCACATGACGGGTCCAAAAAAGTTTGAAAATTGCTCCCCCTCCCTCCCCCCTTTGGGCCCACTCTTTCGCCCCGGAATTTACGCAACCCCCACTTTAAAATTTTTATGTTCAATAAATAATATTTATTGGAAGACTGCATAAAAAACCTACATCTAAAATGATATTTAAATTTATTATAGAAGTCGGCTACGGTTTTAAAAATTTGTTCACCCCCACCCTACCCTCCCCCGAATTTCACCTTCGGTGGAAGAAAGGTTCATAATATGAAAGAGTTGTCAAAGGGCTTTTCGATTATATGTCACAGGAAGAGTTCGGTAATTTTTTTTAAATTGCGCCCCACCCACTCTCACGTCCTCGGAACTCACCCGACCCACCTTCCTCTTTGAAATTTTTATATTTAATAAATAATATTTATCGGAGGGCTCCAAGTATGTGACAGCTTGGTAGGGCTAAAATAAGAAAAACATTGAAAATTAAAGCTTCATTTCACAGTTCATTGTCATGCCTATTTCTTTCTCCAGTTTGCCCCTCGATATCTCTTCTCGGCCCTTCTTGGCTGAGCGTGAAATGACAATCATCGAGAGTAACATTTCGGAGAAAGGACGAAAACTGATTTCTCATTCTCGACAATGTCATATGAAATGTTGAACAGACCGAGAGCGAGAAACGAGACGGTGAGATATCTCGAAGTAAGCGAGAGGTTTGCCCTCGAGCAGAATGTCTCCTCGAGATAAACGAGCAGTTTGCGTCCAGAAAATAGATCTCGGAAGTGCGAGAGCTCTCTCTCGCACTTCGAGAGAAAGGAAGCTTTCAGACGAGTCAAACTTACCGCGCTTCTGGTGTAAGTCATGATTTCCCAAAGGAGTGCATGTTTTTTCCATTCGCTTTTGTTATTAACCGATATGGGTTAGGAGGCATAGTGGTTTAAGTTATCAGTTCGAGTTTCAGTTGTTGATATAGAAGTTTTCTATTGAATTTGGCGCCAGTTTGTCTTTGATTTTCAATGTTTCTCTTATTTTAGCCCTCCTAAGCTGTCCCATATCTCTTAGTATTAGAATGCTATTGTTAAAACAAACTGCACTGCAAAATATATGTTTTCAAGATTTTAAGTGTCGCCTCAGGGAAGAGGATTTTTCAAAATTATTTTACCCCACTCATGTAATATATTAAAATAAGGGTAATTTCATAACCTTTCTAAATCTACCTTTCTTTTGTCAATCCACTGTTAATTTTAGACGCCTGGGCTTAAAATGCTCTAAAGGAATATACTTAGCGGTGGTTTTTTTCGTACTCTGGTACGGTATCTTTCACTCATAGGAAAATTATAAGACTAACATCAAATTGCGTCTAAAATCGAATAAAAAATATGGACATGTGTTTCTTAATTTTAACTCCCTTCTTCGCCTCAAGAGGGCGCTTTAAAGTTTTGTTTCTTTAAACCTTTAGTATACTGTTTGTCCAAAAATTATAAAATTCACAAAATAAAGTCTTTTCACTCTTCCCTATCTTCTCGTATCAATTTTATTTTTACTACCACCAGGGGACGCCGCCCAGTGAAACATTTTACTTTTAGCCTCAGTCTATTGGTATTTTTCATCTGTTTTTCATAATATTTTGTCTCATTGTTTTTCTTCCTTGTAGATACTATTCTCTAAGTTCTTGATCCATTCTGACCATTTGGGCACTCATTCTGGACCAGCTGTGGCCCATTGGGCCCCTCTTCATTTGTCTGGCTCGAATCACACGCTTCACTTGTTCTTTTACCATTTCTTCTTTTTCTTCAATTTTTTTCTTATTCAATGGTTCGTTTTTTTTTTTTTTTTTACCATTTTCAACTTCCCCTAGTTCTCTCTTACATCAAGTTAACTTCCATCCTTGGTCTGCCCTATTGTCAATTTGGGGCCTAATGCCCCTTCGGGGGGGGGGGGGGGTCTTCTACCTTTTCCAGGCCCATCATCTAATACCACGTTGGTAAGGATTGGAAGATTAAAATTATCCGAAATACCAAAAATGAAGTCCATTGAAGTTTTATTTTAGTTATAGAATTCCCTATTAGCGGATATATTTGTCTGTTTACCTTTCTATTTTTCGATAACACTCCTTTGTTTTCGATAAACGGAGAAATTCACCAGCATTAGACTCACTTTAGACATTTAGGGAACCGGAACTTTCACTTGTATCAAACCTTCTGCCTTTATCGAAAAGAAGAAAATGCTAATCGATTCTAGCTAATGCGCCTAAAATAAAAAATGAGCTAGTAAATGTGTTAGAAACTAGCTACTTTGGATTTCGATACAGACTTGAAGAATCATGTTGGAATCGCTAGACAATGGAAAACAATTTCCGTGTTAGGCAGGTTCCCTCTCAGTAGTTATATATGTTTGGTTATCCTTACGTTTTTCGATAAAGCTGTCTTGTTTTCGATAAACAGAGAAATTCCACAGCATTTGATACACTTTAGACATTTAGGGAACTTTAATTTGTATCAAACCCTTTTCCTTTATCGAAAAGAGGGAAATGCTAATCGATTCTAGCTAATGCGTCTAAAATAAAAAATGAGTTTTTAAATGTGTCATAAAGTAGCTACTTTGGATTTCGATACAGACTTAAAGAGTCATGTTGGAATCGCTAGGTACTGGAAAACAGTTTCCGTATTAGGCAGTTCCCTCTTGGCAGGTATCTTTATCTTACTATCCTTACGTTTTTCGAAAGAAACTTTTGTTTTCGATCAATGGAGAAATTCCACAGTATTTTACATTTAGGGGAACTTTAAACTGTATCAAACTTTTTGGAGTTATCTAAACAGTAGAAAGGTTAAAGGTATATATACATATTTTTAAACTGTTGAATGCAGGCGTTATTTTTGTGTGTATGTGTGTCTTAATATATATTGTAGTATGTGTGTTTTAGTAGAAAGGTTATTTGATTCATCAAATGAGCCATAGTTACGTGATTTGGACATTGCAGTTTCATAAAGAAGAAAGGGAATTTATTCCAATGCAAAGAAAATCACTTTAAAATACTGAAATTCAAATGAGATATCTTTATAAATTTCTTCCATAAGATTAGCATTAGCGAGCAGGTCTTTTCAATTGACTGAAGTAACCCCTTAAGCCTAAATCAGGAGAAAATAATTACGATAGCAGAATTATCGAGCAAACCCTATCACTACTACGAAAATTTCGGCCAGAATAATAGCTAAGTTTTCCAACAATTGTTTTTACCTCTCTCGTTATAATCGATTGTAAAACATCTCGATTGTAGATTCTAGGAATTAATCGATGGCTGTATCGATTGTGATTTTTTACGATGACGATTCTTCTCGATTGTCGAATTTTCGAGAATCGCCCATCACTAGGTTGAGATGCATCAGTGTTGAATTCCGACATTTTTCTCCAGGACACTGTGGCTCCGATGGGAACATTACAGAGTTCCGGCGGTAGAAATTGCATTTTTTGACCATTGAAAATACAAAATCTAAAATCTTCTGGGGGGACATCTTACTGCATCGGGGGGGAGAGGGGGATGCCACCCCCTGAATCCATCTCTGGGAGACATTGAAGTATACAATTCTAAGAGCATATAAGATTAGTATAAGTTTTAAGACATCTTAGTAGGTCTATAATAAAAACTTTCAAATATCACTTATTTATGATTCCTGATTATTTAATGATTCTTCTTGATTTGTCTAATTTCATTTGAATTTAAACTCTTTCGTTTGTTTAATTTTACGTAAAATAAAAAACATGCCAGACAGATTAAACATGCTAAATAATATTTTTAGTAAACATATAAAGTTGATTGCAAAAAACATAAACATTTGACTTAAAAAAGAAAAATACGTTTAACATGTTTGCCTTATGACGAATTTTTAAATTATGTATACTGTATGTTTTTCCTTTTTATTTCTAGGTGAGTAATGTCAAAATACAACAAATAACTGCTTGAATATATCCCCAGTTCTTTATTTTGAAAGAAAAAAAAGTTTGAAGGTAAAATTATAACCAATGTTTATTTCTCTCTATGCATGCATTTTAAAATATTATTTTTACATTTTTATGTTGAAGTTCAATATTATTATGCATTGTTGTAAACTTTTTAATGATTTTAAAAAAGCTCATCTATTTACATAACCAAAATAAAGAATTTGTTGTTTCCACGTAAATGTGATCAATAAAACTGAACCCAGTTAAATTTGTTAAATTTGTTATATTAGCAGTACATATATTATTTGTTAGTGAATCTAAGTTTCAAGTATTAAAAGTCACTTAAATTAGATCTAAAGCTAAATCAAAAATACAAGAATTTTTAAATTACTATTTAGATATCTAAATTTATATAATTCATTTTATATTCTTATAATTTTAATGTAATGAATTAACTTAATACTGAACTGTGATTTTTAATATTTTGACTTCAAGATATTTTATACTATTTGATCTACTATTGTGTCTAAGAATGTTCATTGAATATATGTTGGGCTATTAATAAAAAATGGGAAGGCAATTTTTTAGAACACAGTTTTGTTCATTTTACTTTTATATAAATAGCTCTTGAGGATACACGTATTTTTGACTTACTAGTTCGATATTCAAATTTGCATGATTCATTTCATATTCTAATAGTTTGAATATAATGAAATAACTTTATATTGAATTGTAGTTTTTAACATTGGATTTAAAGGTATTTTGAAATGTTTTAAATACTATTATGTCTAAAAATATTTTATTCAATAAAGGTTATATACGGGTAGAAAATTTTTTCGAACACAGTTTTCATTCTTTCCATTTTATATAAATAGTTTTTAAAAATACAACTATTTTTGAATTAAATGTTAGATATCCAGATTTACATAATTTATTTTATATTCTGATAGTTTGAATGTAATGAAGTGACTTAATACTGAATTGCAGTTTTTAGGATTTGATTTAAAAATAAATTGAGATATGTAAACTACTATTATATCTCACTAGTATATAACCCCGTCAAAATTGACGGAATACCAATGAAAAATCTTGAAACTGTTTTTAGAAGTTTAGATCATGAAGATAGAATAAGAAGATACAGACAAGAAGAAGATCTATTTTAATTACAATAACAATTGATAAGAAATATACATTTTATTTGCCATGCCTTCAAAGCTAATAAAATGCATAAAAAAAGTACAATTTCAACAGAATTTTTCTTTGTTTAGATTCAAGGCCGGTAGATGGCACCAAAATAATTTTTATCAAAGAAACCTTAATCCAGTACAAAGTAATTCACAGGCATGATTCACAGAATAGTTTGTCCCACCAGTGGCCGAGAGGTTTTGCTTTCGAAGCTGGTAGACGGGAGGTGCCGAATTCGAAACCAATCGCGCCCGTCGGCCTAATCGTTCGGCGTTTTCGTGGTTTTCTTCAAACCGTGGATTTCCATGCGTAAATACGGGTTAGATTCCCTTAGAAAGAACCCCACGGAGGGCACACCCCTCCCCTTAGGGCCTATATCCCTCATGTTGATAATTGGCCGTCATAAACACAACCAACCGCGGAATAATTCACTGAATTAATCTTTTACTGAATTCAAACTTACTGCTTACAAAAGTGAAAAACGCATTTCAAAATATTTAAAGGCTTTAATATGTTTTTAGAATTATTTTAAGAGCACAATTGGATGCTGTATTTTTTTAATGAATCGCTGAAAGAGACATTCATTTGTGTCTGGATTTGGAATTTATGCTTCTGAATATCAACTTGTTGTTTGTAGCTGGTTATTTTTTATTTAGAACTTACAACATTATATTTGTATTGGTTTTGGAAATAAATGAAGAAGCAATGATTTAATATATATGATATAGCGTATGTTATTATAAGTCAAACAAATGCCTTATTTACGGAATCGGAATGTTTAAGCCTAACAAGGCCACGATATGTTTTCCTTACGAAAGGTTATCGGGATCCGGATGAGTTCACAACGGAAGTGTTATACACTTAGTGCTATTATATCGACAATTTTTTAGAAGACAGTTTTGATTCTTTCGCTTTTATATAAATAGTTTTTAATAATACAAGTAATTTTTAATTTCTACTTTGATATCCAAATTTACATAATTCAGTTTATAGTCTGTTAGTTTGAAAGTAATGAAGTGACTTAATACTGAATTGGGATTTTTAAGATTTTATTTAAGGATAATTTGAAATATGCGATCTACTATTATGTCTAAGAATACGTTACAGAATAAATGATAAAAATGTGTAGACAAGTTTTTGAACACAGTCTTCATTATTTTACTTTTATACACTGGTTTTATACAAAACTTAAGGACCACTGTCATTTTCAACGATTAGAGTTAGAAATAGATCCGGAGCAGCACATGTGCATTTGCATGAATGCGGGATGTACTTTGTTTTGTGAAACTTATGCAAATTTTGTACTTCCGCATTTTTCGATCACGTAACAGTAGAGATAAGAGATTTTAGGCAATCGGAGGGTGCTATGAGTTGTCATTAGACGTAAAAATTGAAGGAGATGAGGTGAAACTTTCACATTGAAATTTTGAACATGTCTTCGAAGCATCATTTAGATGATATTGCTCGTGTTAAAATAATCGTAAAGTTGGAAGAAGGACGCAAAATGAGAGATGTTGCTCGTGAATTGTACATCGCGCACAGTATTATTTATAAGCTATGTATGGGGGGGGGGGCATTCCAAAAGAGTGCTAGGCGCACGGGAGGATGTTGTCCTAGCAGTACGACATCCCAAGAAGATCGCTATATTATTATTTCGGTAGAAAGGAACCGAAACAGCATAGCTGGAGAATTAGCAAATCAACATTGTGCTGCCACAGGAACTAAAATATCGCGTAAAACTGTGGCAAGAAGTTTGAAAAATGGTGGACTATATGTCCTATGACCTGTTGTGTGTATCCCACTCTTGAGAATCCAACGTAGCTCCCGTTTACAGTGGCGTAGTACGCATCGCAATTCAACTGACGACGATTGGTTTACCGTGCTCTTCTCAGATGAGAGTAGATTCAACCTATCATCTGATTGTAGATGTAAACTGATATGGCGCGAGATTGGTAGTGCTTACTGTCGCGAAAATATTCTAGACAGAGATTCGATATGCAACTTCAAGTATCGTGGTGTGGGCGGGCATCATGTCCAATGGCCGCACGGATCTCTATGTGCTTGACCAAGAATCCATGACCTGTAGACGGTACATTGAAGACGTTCTGCTTCCAATTGTTCGACTTTTTCGAAGTGCTGTCGGCGAAAAGTTTCGTTTAATGGACGATAACGCACCTTGTCATCGCACAAAGTCTGTACAAGATTGTCTTGAGGCCGAATATATCCATCGTATAGACTGGCCAGCATGTTCCCCTGACCTGAATCCCATTGAAAATGTATGGGATGCCTTGGGGAGACGTACTGCTGCTCGACAATTTCCTCCCACAAACAAGGCAACACTCATCCGTGCAGTGAAGGAGGAATGGGGCAACTTGCCTCAACAGTTACTGAATCATGCTGGTCTGAGTATGCCGCACTTGTTAAAAACTGTGTCGAATTACACGGTGGCCACATACCTTATTGATATAGCACTGACGATTGTTAATTGTGAGTATTTAGCTTTCTTTTTACAGTCACGTTTGCGGACAATATTCACTTTTCAGTAGAAGAACACCTGGCACACTCTGTATACATCCTTTCAACAAAATTTTTATATTAAATCCTCTGTAACATTCTGTTAATACTATTGTTTGCTTCTTGACTCACAATCTCACGTAGATTCTATTTACGTGTACATTTCTTCTTGGTCCATAAGTTTTGTCCACCAATGTATAAATACAGTCGGACTTTCATTTAAAGAACCTTTATTTTGCTAACTTTTCTTTGGAACGAAGAAAGTTTTATGTACTTCTATGTGAAATAACCTCCAAATAGCGAAGTGGATTCTCCATTTAACGAACTTTTTACTGTGACCTATATTTTTTTTTCTATATTTTTCAGAAACTTTCTGAACATTTGCAACCTATTCTTTCTTTTTAGACATTTTAAAAATACGATAATATAATATAAAAATAATTGTTTTTAAACATAACAATATTTTCTTAAACTAAAAACAGAATCTATTTGAAGACAGCGATCTGGCGGATTGTTGTTTTTTCTACAAAGGTTTTTTTTTCTTTTTTAGGTGTAAAATAACTGAAACAAATGGATATAATTTATAAAAAAGTGTAGTTATTTATTTTTAAAAGGATATTTAGTGTTTAATAATTAAACATTTATATCTATGCTGTTCAAAACATTTAAATGGAGAATCTCTATTTAGCGAATTTTCATAACGAATGTTTTTCCTAGATTTAGCGATTTCACTAAAAAGATGTCCAAATGTAGTTCATTTTTATGTAAATAGTCCTTATTTCATTTGTAAGCTGAAATAGGGGACGACTAAGTGGATTTTAAACTGCTGTCGGTTTGACAAATAAAATTAATGGCAGCAGTGTGTGATATAAACGGAATAATGTGTGATACTAGGGGATATAATGGCTGAACACAGTTGCCACAAAGGTTGAACAGATGTCTCAGTCTACAGTTTCACTTTCGTTTGGGTAACTCTTATATGTTTTCATGTAAGAACGTAAATTATTAGAATTTTTTAAAAGTTATTAAAAAAAATCTTTAACTGAATGATGATTACATAAATACGATTAATTTGGATAAATAAACTAAGATATTTTTGCTCATTAGTGTTCATAATGATTCTCAGAACGAGAACGACTAAACCAATGTAGAACAGACAGGATATACATTTTCCTGTAAAATGAATCAAAGCGGTCTGTTTCAGCTTAAATATTAACAATCGTTATTTAAAAATAAATCAATAAGAATAAGTTTCAGATGCTTAAGTGTCCATCCTTTGTTCAACTACATCCCCGATCGACAGCAATAAAAATTAGATTTTAAAATATCGTTTTATTCATAATATATTTTAAAATATGTGTTAGCTTGATAAATGTTCTTGGTTTGCTAATATTATTAAATTTTTAATAATGTGTTCAATCTTAATACTGACTGGCAACTCAAAATGAACGAATTTAAAAATTGTAAAAAAAGGTTCAAATCCCCTTAGAACTCGCTAAGACGCAGGTATTTAAAAACAGATTTTATTATTTCGAATATAATTTTCTTATTGCATTTTATTTCTTCAATTAAATTACATTTGGAATTGTGTTATCTATTTCAACCATTTAGGTTCCGAATTTCTTTCAATTTTGTTTTAAAAAATTTACTTTTATCCTAGTAATATCAATACTATCCATCCGTATAACAAAAAGTCAGTTTTTGCTTAAATCTAATGAATATAGTTATTTTGCGTACTATTCATTTGAAAATAAGATAATAAATATTTTTTAAGACGTTTGAAAAAAGTCGTATTTCAAAATGTTTAAATAGGACATAAGAACTTTCAAGTATGTTTCGTGATTCATCACAAATTATTTAATGGTAAAATATCCCCCTCTTTTTGGTTAAAAGAGTGAAACATATGTTTGAAATAAAACACTGTAAAGACATTTATGTGATTTTTATTTTTCCAACTAAGCGAAAAAATGCCACAGCAAGACTCGAACACAGAACCATTGACTTATATTGTCAATGCTCTACCGATTGAGCAACCTAGTTACAACCGGTGGGCATATTTCGCTCAGATAACCTTATTCGCAATAACATCTTGTCTGCCATCTTGACAGCTCGACAGAATAAGCAGCAGATAATGGAACTCCATATAAACGATAGCTACGTTGATACACTTTATGTAGATAAGTAGCACGTAGATAAAAAGTTGTATTACCTGCGGGTTATTCTGTCGAGCTGTCTACGTGGCAGACCAGATGCTATTGCAAAAAAAGATATCTGAGCGAAGTATGTGCGCTGGCTGTTAGCCCAGGTAGCTCAAACGGTAGATCATTGGCAGTGTCAGTCAAAGGTTCTGAGTTCGAGTCCCGGACTGTACAATTTTTTGCTCAATTGAAAAAATTGATTCCATATCATAACTTTACTAATCAGTATGACAGTTAAATATTAATAGTTTAAAAATGTATAAGAAAACTTAATAAGTAAATTTATTATTATTAAATGCTGAAACGTAAAAGAAGTCATAATAATAAATAAAATTACATATACTTTCATTACTACAGGCAGATAATAACAAAAATAATTATTAGGATAAAGTAATACTCAATGAAAAGACATAACCTAATAATAGAACCCCATACTCAAAATGGGTTAACCTTAAACTACTTTTATAAATAGGCATGCTTTAAATAAATTAAAAAAATTAATTGAAATTCACAATGACAGCAATTAAGTGGCGAATATTCTGTACGTAATTTTAACTCTGCCACTTTTATGTTCGTATCGTTCGTATCTTTATACTAATTTGACACG
The DNA here is from genome assembly GCA_963932465.1 of Maratus speciosus. Taxonomy (NCBI): domain Eukaryota; kingdom Metazoa; phylum Arthropoda; class Arachnida; order Araneae; family Salticidae; genus Maratus; species Maratus speciosus. The sequence continues at coordinate 211,094,827 of OZ010790.1, forward strand.
CAAAACTTTTTTTACAGTTTTTTTACAGGAAAAAGAAATGGTATTAATGCGTTTTGCCTGATGTAGAATAATTATATTTTGATTATTTACCACAAGATATATCGATTTCGAGAACATTTAAATATTTCTTTGAATATGTCATTAAATATGTAATGTGCTTTTATAAATAGAAGTTAATATAGCGTTTTTAAATTACCATGGATATTTCACTATCACACATTGTTAAGAACATAAGATCTGTGTTTTCACATTTATATATATATATTTTTGGCCGTGATGTTTACAACACAAAAAAAAAATAAAATTATATTTTACCATTTATTGCATAGCAACTCTTTGTGTTCCATTTGCATTTTAAAAGATCTTTCGAGTTTCTGGGGGAAAAATTATACCAATCGAGTTTTTAAAATAAAAATATATCAATCATAAGCTAAAACGTAATTAATATCATTTTTAACTCTTGAAGTTGAAAAGAGTTTATGAATTCGGCTTGTCTGTCTCTCTGCCTGTCTGTCCGTGCTCTAACTAGCGTAAATATAGTCCAATTATGAGGAAATTTATAGATTTTATTGTGTATTACTATGGAATTGAAAATGAAGTGTGTAGCATTTACGGTTCATTTACAAAGACACTCAAACGAATTCCGTTAACTTACGGTATGGGTAAAATCGTTTTCGGTGTATTTTAATGATATTACACTATTTTAAACACATAGAAAATTGTATATACCACTGAGGTATACTGATAAATATAGTGTACACGGAATTTATGGTTCATTTACAGTGGCACACAAAAATTTAGCTACAGAAGAAATTCAACAATAATTGAATTATTGAAGCGTATGAAAAATAATCGCTGGAAGTGCGTTTTCAGTTGTAATACGTGTTTTTAAATTGAACTATTTTTTCTTAAATATTACTTGGTTTGCATAAATTATGTAGATCATATTCAGGATTGCAGAAAAGTTCTCAAGTGCATTTCCGTCTATTCATGGAAGTGGCTGATTGGAAATTTTCAACTGTGATATTCGTTTGAACGGCTAACGTTTTCATATTATAAAGTATACATACAAATCTATAGATCATATACAGGGCTGCACACAAAAAAAATTATATATTTTTTTATTGATAGTAATAGCAGGAATTGGGTTTTCGTATGGGTTATAAGTTTTCCAAATTGTTCATTTAGACATAATATTTCACCTTAATAAACTGTGAAGTTTTGTTAGAGTACACTCTTAAAACGAAAGAGCCAAAATAACTCAAGTTGAGCCGAAATCCACTCATCTCATGACTTGAAAGTCAGCTTCTCATAAAGAGTTGAAACAACTCGAGTGAATGAGTTGTTTTTAAGCAACTCATGATTGAGTGATCTCTATTTTACTCATACTTGAGTGAAATCAACTCAATGAAGGTAAAATCCAGTAGCACTTGAGTGATTTGTAACCAACTCATACTTGAGTGAAATTGAGTCATTTAAGACTAAATTCAGTCGCACTTGACTGATTTGTAATCAACTCATACTTGAGTGAAATGAAGTTATTTAAGAATAAATCAGGTAGCACTTGAGTAATTTGTAACCAACTCACACTTGAGTGAAATTAAGTCATTTAAGACTAAATCTGGTCGTACTTGAGTGAAATGGAATCCCTTTGAGACTAAATTCAGTAACACTTGTGTGATCTGTTGCCAACTCATATTTGAGTGAAATGAAATAATTTAAGCCTAAATCCAGTACCACTTGTGATTTATAATCAATTCAAACTTGAGTGAAATGAGGTCATTTCAGATTTAATCCAGTAGTTCTTGGGCAATTTGTAACAATTCATTCATGGATTAAATCAACTCATTTAAGAGTTCATGCAATGAACTCTTAAATGATGTTCTTAAAATGCAAAATCCCGAGTGATTTTTAATAAACTCATTCATAAGAACTCGCTCAAAATTACAAAAAAAACCTTGAGCGATTTCTAATTAACTGATTAAATAAAATCATGTCATTTTAAATGAAATTCAGTAACCTGTGATTGATTTTTATCAATGAAATTCAAAATAACACAGAATTCTTGCCACATTTTCAAATTAAAATAATAAATAACTAATTTTATATTCCTTCATACTGGTTTATATAATTGTATTACTTTTTGATTGAAAAAAAAAATATGATTTATAACTAAAAATTACAATTAAACCAATCTTAAGTATTTAACGTAAATAATAATAAAAAAAAAAATGAAAAAATATCTAAATGTAAACTTGAAATCACCAAGGAAAGGAAAAATCCCAATGACAACTTTTAAAAGCTGACTTCTCAAATCCAAAAGGGCAACTTTCTGACATAAGTTTTAATTTATTTTTGATCGAAAATGCATGAAACTAGCTGGGTGTTCAGAAACTATGTAATCAAACTGCTTTTTTCATTTTTTTGCAAACGCAATACATCTTTCAGAAAATAGTGTCAAAGTGGCTGTTTTAAACTTAATTTCTGCATGAAAGGAGAAAAAACACTCAAGAGCGGGCGAAAACGTGTTTGTCATGTGAACAAAATCGTTTATAACTCAATAGGTAATTTATTGATTTAAAAAAAATGGAAAATTCAATTCCAAATAGCTTTCATAACCAGGCTTTCCAATTTTATATCTTTCCATTAAAAAATGAATTTGTAAATGTATCAAAACGTTTTGTGCTTGTTGAGCAGAGCCATTAAGAACAGCCTTAAGATCCTACACTAGTCGCTGAAAAAGTATAGAAGAGCGATTCCGTGCAGAGAGTCACATGTAATGAGGGCTTTAATTTTCATTTATTTATCAAATTTTAATGCTAATTCTGATTTTAAGTGGTATGGTAAATAAGTTATAACCATATTTTTTAGTTTAAATGTGTGGAAATAAAACTCCCAGAAATATATCATTAAATTTCATTACGCAAAATGTGCTTTTTTCCGAAGTAGGAAAAAAGCACATTTTGAGTAATGTAATTAAATAATATACTTCTGTAAGGTTTATTGCCACACATTTAAATTTAAAAATATGGTAACTTATTTACCATACCACTTAAAATCAGAATTAACATTAAAATTTAATAAATAATAAATAATTGAATAAATGCAAATTAAAGCCTGCATTATGTGTGTGACACTCTCCATGGAATCGTCCAGAAATGATGGTGTTAATCCTATGGAGAAGTTATTTTCAAATACATTGTTTGGATGTATATATATATATATATATATATATATATATATACATATAATTTTTTTGGGGGGGGGTGGGGGCAGCCATAGGATCTTTATGCAGGCTTATTTTTAATTTTGCAATTTTGGTTAGCTTTTTAATACAGTAGACGAATTTACGAACTGGTGTACTGGTCCCGCTTAGCATCTCGCTGAACTAATGTTACTCCCATTTACGAACTTTTGACTTTATGAACACATATGAGTCCCATAGAGCATTTACTGTATTAAGATATCAATTTTAGAATCAGTTCCGAAAATTAAAGTATTTAAAATAAAATATAAAACCTAAGTTAAAAAAGTAAAAACTAGCCAGCATATAGATTGTCTTCAGCTATCATGTGCAAAAAGAAGCCTGTACAAATATTAAAATCCAAGCAAGATATTTGAAAATAACTTCCCCGTGGAACTAACATTATCACAAGTGTTGTCACACTGCTATTGTTAGGCTGTAATAAGTAAAACAAAATATTTCAAAAAAGATAAACACTAACCCATTATATACTTTGTTGTAATTATCCCTTGATTTAATTCACACTACTTCTTAAATTGACTAACTTTTAAAGAAATATTAATTGTTAAGCTTTTTTATGCTAATTAATTAGCACTTGCTAAATGTCAATTTAAAGCAATTCATATATTTACAAATAAATTATGCACCAAAATAACTTTAGAAATGGATCAACTTAATTCTTTATATCATTTAAAACATTTGTTGAAACTTGAAATTATGTTCAAGTATAACTTAAAATTTAGCTACTGGGTTAGAAGGAACAATGTCTTGATTGGATAAATACCAACCTATTAGGTACTATCTTGCAGTTATTCTTTTTTAATCTTGTTTTGTTGCAATTGACCATTGATTTTATCCAATGTTTCTTAAATCTACTAACTTTTAAAGAAATGTAAAACTTTAAAATGGCATAAGATTGTAGCTTTTTATGCCAAAAGCAGGAGCCAAATATGGAATTTAGAATATCGTTGGGGAAAGAAACAACATTATTTACTAACAATTTTATTGAACAAAAAGAAAAAACAAATGTTGCATTGATAGCAATTTTAACAACAGATGGAGTGTTTTGACAACACCTTTAACTGGATATGTAAATATTTTTATTTAAAATTTTCTTGTCAAGACAAGAAAATATGTATTATTCTCTGCTGAAGATCCTTGAGAGATTCGATAGGGTTGTTGAATTCCACTCCTCGCAGCGGAATTGCATTCCTCCATGAGGTCACTATTCCCCTGTGTTAAAAGAAAATATTGAAATTAAGTTATGCAATAATTGTAATGCAAAGGATTATGAATCTTTTAAAATATTAGTTTTTAGATTAAAGTAAATATAAATAAATTCTTAAAGTCTTAAGCAACTTTGTTGTTCATTCATTGTTGAACATTCACCTTTGTTACCATTTTCAAAATGTATACAAACATATCTTTTTAAACAATAATTGGGCGGGGGGGGGGGGGGGGAAATGGAACTTTAAAAATTAAATTTATTCTAAATATGAATATATATATATAAGGGGTCGTTCCAAGCAAAATTTAGGGCCCTTTCACAAAAATCTAATAAAATAGGCCCCTTTGTAACATTCTTTTTCACACAAACTGTTTTAAAATGTGTAAATTGTAAATAAAACCAGCTCACTGAAAACAAGCTTTACCAAGGGGATTTAAAGAAGTTTTGTCAAAGTCTTTATTTAAATTTGAGTAACATGATTTCAACTTTCATTACAAAATGTTATTTATCACAAAAATAACTTACTTTTCACAAAATGGGCCCCAAAAATAAAAACCTACACACACACAAAACCGCCTCCCCATACATATTCCTTAAAAAACATACACTAAAACTTTTAGCTTTATATAAAGTTACACCACTGAAAATTCGGCTAATTGTGAATAAAATGGAAAATGAAACTATCTGTGCAATCACACTTACCCACTTGTTTATCGTGTTACTTCTGATTAGGGTGTAAAAAAATCATGATTTTTTAAAAAAAAATTTTTTATTTAAATCTGATTTTTTTTATTTTTTTTCCCGTGTTAAAATATTAACATCTACCAAGAATTAAGCATTTCAAAAATGAATAACCCTCCAATTACTAACATAATCTATGTTTTTTTGCTTTAATTAATAAAATTTTAATTATGTAATTATAGAAATTACAAAAAACTGCAAATAAAAAATTTCTTTAGTAACATACAGCATTATGTGCATTAATATTTTATAATAATTATGTAAACCAATATTAAATACTGCTTATATTTTAAAGTTATTGATAAATTGCATTTAATTTTAAATTGATGATACAGATTAAATTTTGTAATTATTAAACAATTAACTGTTTAATTAAGAACACAATCTACATTTTTGAAAAAGTGGTTGAAAAAAGGTGATAAATAATAGTTTGATAAATTCATAAAGCAGCCAGTAATTTTACACAGGTTTTAAAGCGTATGTCTATCAAATTGATCAAAAATTGTAGCAATGTATACAGCAAACTTACGCATAATTTATAAATAGAGTACAAAAATTGTATTTTTGAAATTTAAATCAGATATTTTTCCCCACAACATTAAAATATTTGAACAGCTACTAAATATTATAATGTATTAAAGTTATTTAACATTTAGTTAGATTTTTTTAAATGTATAATAACATCTTTTTACACAGTTTAATATTGTTATAATTAACAATAACAAATATTACATTTTTTACAAGTGATTTAGTGATCGTTTTCATTATTGATTATCATGCTTTTTCACAACATTTTAAAAAGTCCTTCCGGCCAGTGCCGGGAGGAAGAGGTAGCTTTCATATTCCTTATTTTTAAAAGCCAACTTATATTATTCAAACACACGAAGCTCAATTAAGTAGAAACCGAATGTAGGAGATTCAATACTAATTTTTATCAATACTAAATCATTATGAATGAGAATTTCGCGAAATTAGTCAGCTTTATCCAAGCTGCTTTTATTTAAAGTAACTTATATTTGGCTGCCAAATTCGGCGATTTCTTAAAGTGCCTGCCATTTTAAGACAACATGGTGGATGAGGCTAACCAGTGAACTTGGTCCAGACCTTAGTAATTGCTGTGCACATGCTCACTCACATCGGAATCGGTTGATATATACGAATGCTGTTGCATGCAAAAAATCAAATTTTTCAAAATGTCACCCACGTTAGAAATTGAAACTGCTATATCTGAGCCATTTTTTAAGATAAAGACAAACAAAAAATGCTCCTGAATCCTTATATCAAGGTCAAATACTTAAGAAAGAAACCTTTTTCAATTTCTAATTTTTTTGCAGCTCACTTTAAATATATATATTTTTTAATTTCATGGCCGCCATTTTGAAACAAGATGGCTGATGAAGCTGGCCAGCGAACTTAGTCGAGATATTGATGTATACTATCCACATGCCTTCTTCTATCGAAATAGGCGAATACGTGTGGTATCGCGAGACAAATACAAGATCGTTTCAAAGTGTTAGCCATGATAGAAATTCAAAGTGCTATAATTCAACAACTTTTTAAGATATAAACAAAAGAACAAATTTTCAGAAACAAAAACTGCTCCAGAATCTTTGTATCAAGGCCAAACACATAAAAAAAATCTTTTTCATTTTCCAATTTTTTAATACCTCATTTTAAATTTTAAATTACATTTTTTTTTTTAAATGGCAACCCTTTTGAAACAAGATGGCGAATGAAGCTGGCCAACGAACTCGGTCGAGACATTGGTATGTACTATGTACAAACCAAGTTACATTCAAATCGGTTCATAAATACGCCTGTTATCACGTGACAAAAATCAGGTCGTTTTAAAATGTCAGCCACAATAGAAATTCAAAATGTTATAACTCAGCCATTTTTTTAGATATAGACGAAACAAAACCTGTTCCGGAATCTTTGTATTAAGGTCAAACACATACGAAAAAACTCTTTTTCATTTTCCAATTTTTTGGTATCTCATTTTAAATTTAATTTTTTTTAAATTTTTTTAAATGGCCGCCATTTTGAAACAAGATGGCGGATGAAGCTGGCCAACGAACTCGGTTGAGTTATTTGTATGTACTATGTACACACCAAGGTACATCCAAATCGGTTCATAAATACGTCTGTTATCACGTGGCAAAAATCAGGGCGTTTCAAAACGTCAGCCACACTAGAAATTCAAAATGCTATAACTCAGCCATTTTTTAAGGTATAGACGAAACAAAAACTGCTCCCGAATCTTTTTATCGAGGTCAAACACATAAGAAAAAAATAGTTTTTCAATTTTCAATTTTTTGGTACCATATTTCAAATTTAAATTTTTCTTAAAATTTTAAATGGCCGCCATTTTAAAACAAAATGGCGGATGAAGCTGGCCAACGAACTCGGTCGAGACATTGGTCTGTACTATGTATAAACGAAATTACATCCAAATCGGTTCATAAATATGCCTTTTATCGCGTGACAAAATTCAGGACATTTCAAAATGTCAGCTTCGCTAGAAATTCAAAATGCTATAACTCAGCCATTTTTTAAGATATAGACGAAACAAAAACTGCTACGGAGTCTTTGTATAAAGTTCAAATACATAAGAAAAAAATATTTTTCCATTTTCAATTTTTTGGTACCACATTTCAAAATTTAAATTTTTTTAAAAATTTTAAATGGCCGCCATTTGAAACAAAATGGCGGATGAAGCTGGCCAACGAACTCGGTCGAGACATTGGTATGAACTATGTACACAGCGAATTACATCCAAATCGGTTCATAAATACGAGAGTTACAGTGTGACATAGGTCAGATATATATATATATATATATATATATATATATATATTGATATATATATATATATATATATATATATATATATATATATATATATAAATTTTGAACGGAGGGTGGTTTTGGGGTCTGGGGGTCATGATTGATGAAAATATACCAAAATTTTTTGAAATCGCTTTCCTCCGAACGGCTGCAATAGGTAGCTTTTTGTAAAGAAAGCTACCTAAAAATCAGAAAATATGTGATTTTATCATCTGATTTAAATCAATTGATTAAAATCATTGACACTATTGCTGTGTTTATTGTATATAAAATAATAACTTGATTATTAAAAGGAAATTATGATATTGAAAGTTATATTAGATTTAAATATTTTTAAATTAAATGCTTTTTATGTTTGTTAGATAAAAAAACATGGTTTTTACAAACTTACTGTACTTAAAATTTTTCACAATACTCAGGAATTATACTTGGAAACAATTATTTAAAGCTTTGTTTTGTGTATTCATAAGTCACAATAATTTGAATACTTTTTTATGTCATTTAAAACAGTAAAAAATTTTTGATTTTAATCAATGATTTTTTTTTTAAAAAATCACTTGATTAAAATCATGATTTAAATCGTTGACACCCTACTTCTGATACAATCTTAAAATAAATTTCTATTTTAAAAACAAATTTAAAAGGTCTTAAGCAACATTACAAAATATTGTTGAAAATTCCCCTTTGTTGCCATTTTCAAAATGTATACATTGGAAGGGGAGGGGGATGAAACTACATTTAAATTTATTCTAAATATGAAATGTTTTATTACAACAATGATGTTTAACCTTACCCCATAAAATCTAAGCAGTCAGGCGGCAATTTTCTTCCAACAGTCAAATGCATGTCATGTGTCAGAGATACATGTCTAATTTAATACAGTATAACCTCGAAAATCCTGTATCAGGACTAAGACTAGATTATTAAAAATTCTGGATTTCACAAAGATAATCAAAACTTTCACTGTTTTTAATGGTACCTTTAATCATAATTTAATAACAAAGTTATAATTATGTAAGAAAATGAAAAAATAATATTGAAAGGCTTACTTTCATTGAAATTTACGTTAAAAAATTTTCTATAAACAGTGAATTTTGAAAATTCAATTGCATTTTTTTTTTTTTTAACTATTAATAAAAATGCTTTTCATATTAAATACATGTTAGGAATATCTATTTCAGAAATACAGACTTGTTTTTCTAACTTGCATAATGTTATGACAAAATCAAATTTTATATGCTGTTTTATGTTATTGGGCAAATGTATCTGACTGATAGACGATACTAAATAAATGAACTAAAACTGCATAGCACTGCATTCCAAACACATAGGAAACCTGGTAGCAGAAAGTTCCTGACGGGTGACATGCGTCGCAGATTTTTTTTTCCATTGGATTTTTTTCCAACTTTATATTATGTTTAGTTCTTTATTATTTATTACTAAAACTTAAGATTATTATTAATAAAAATTAGTAAAATGCTTAAAAACATTAAAAGTAAATTTTCTGCTATTGGGATAGGAAAGATAGATGCTAGGTATGAAATTTACTAATATGAAAACAGATTTTTTTTTTCCACATATGTATCTGTAAGGTCACACTGGCCCAATACAGTGTTAATTACTAAACACACACACACAAAAAAAAATGAAATTCCATGACAAAATCAAAACTTAAATATATTTAAGATTAATATGTAAATTTATACCTTTCTTGCTGATAATACACCTCTTCAGGATTATCACGTGTCTCTTTGATAGTCCTCTTTGTTGGTACTTCTTTTGGGCTGGTGTTAAATTTAACCTCATTGTTGCCATAACCTCCATTCAACCATAGCAGCTTGAGTGATAGGATCAAAGTATTGTTCCTAAAATGAAAATGTGCAAAAACAATGTTATCGATTTAAAACGTTTAAATGATTTTAACTTAAAATTTCAAAACAGACGTAATGATGAGTTCATACGAAAGTGCCTGAAACATACAAAAAACGGAAATTCATTTCCCTGCAATTTACCCAAGCAATAAATTGGGTTGGGTTGATTTTTGACGGCAAAACTCTTGAGTTTTGTGCAATCGAACAGTAAAATTTGCGATATCTTTTTGTGACTAATTAACAAAATTCACTATTCGTCGCGACCTTTTGACGAAATTTGTAATATTCTTCACCAAATAAGTTTATCGATATTCCCGATTATTTTTTGCGCAATCTTTTGACGAAATTCGCAATTTCTTTCTGAACTCTTTACGAAAATAGCAATTTTATTCAACAACCAATTGAAGATAATTACCATTTGTTTCTGAGATATATGACAAAATATCTGGTATTTTTCCATGATCATTTGAAGAAATTCTCAATTTTTTTCCGCGACTGATTCATGAATTGATTTAGGAAAATTCGCCAAAGTGTTGCAGAAAAAAACAAATTTTGCCAAAGAGGTACAGAAAAAAATTTTGTCAAAGGGGTACAGAAAAAAATTTTGCCAAAGGGTTGCAGAAACAAAAAAAATTTGCCAAAGGGTTGCAGAAAAAAACGAATTTTGCAACAGGGTTGCAGAAAAAAACTAATTTTGCCAAAGGGTTGCAGAAAAAACAAATTTTACCAAAGGGTTGAAGAAAATTTTGTCAAAGGATAGCAGAAAAAAACACAAATTTTGCCAAAGGGTTGCAGAGAAAAAACACAAATTTTGTCAAAGGGTTGCAGAGAAAAAACACAAATTTTGCCAAAGGGTTGCAGACAAAGTTGTATAATATAGACACACGCGCAGAAGATTTTCCAAAAATTCGGAACCTTGCAGAAAAATTTGTAGAAAAAAACTTATTTTTGTAACTTTTTTTTTTTTTAATACCAAAAAATTAAAAATATTCTCTATATTATAATTTCGTCAAAGAATCGTTAAAAAAAAAAAAAAAAAGAATTTCTTAAAAGCATTTCTAAAAAGCCCGAATTTGTCAAAGGATCGTGAAAAAAAAATCCCGCAAATTTCGTCAAAAAATCGCAGAAAAAACTTATTTCATCAATGGATTACGGGAAAAATATGAATATCGCTAAAGGCTGAGAAAAAAGCACGTATTTCGTCAAAAAATCGCAGGAAAAATGCAAATTTCGTAAAAATATCGCAGAAAAAACGTTAATTTCGTCAAAGGATCGCGAAAAAAAGCTAATTTCATCAAAGAATCTTAGAAAAATGCAAATTTCGGCAAAAGGGCTCAGGAAAAAAAAAAAATTCTTAAAAGCATAGCGGAAAAGCCCTAAATTTTGCCAAAAGATTCTGAAAAAATGCAAATTTCGTAAAAGAATCGTGTAAAAAACTACTTTCTTCAAAAAATCGAGAATTTCGTCAAAAGTGTTGTGAAAAAAGCGAGAATTTTGTTAAAAATGCATGAAAAAATACGAAATTCGTCAAAAGATCATAGGAAAATGCAAATTTCGTCAAAAGATTGGGAAAAAACTGATTTCGTGAAAGAATCGAAGAAAAATGTGAATTTCATCAAAGAATCGAGAAAAATGTGAATTTCATCAAAGAATCGAGAAAAATGTGAATTTCATCAAAGAATCGAGAAAAAAAGAGAATTTTATCAAATGATCACAGAAAAAACGAGAATTTCGTCATGGATACCTCTTCCTAGAAAAGGTGATTTTGTTGTTTCAGTAGCAATGTCACATTATTTCTGCCCTTCTTATGCATTTTTAGCTGGGTTTTTTTTTTGACCAAAATAATTATTCTTTGATTAATACTAATTATTTTTAATTTAAATGGTAATTATTTTAAAAATACTCTTTTTAATTCATATTGTTAAAATAACATGACACGGTATTTTACGTTATTAAACATTAAATTAATGTGCAGATAGTTTTTGACCCAATATTTATGCACATAGAAAGTTTTTGGTTTTATACAAGTCTGGTTGCAGAAAAAATAAACTTTGCCAAAGGGTTGCAGAAAAAACGGAAGTCTCTTTAGAAAACAACATATACACAAATATCTACGTTTATTATAACAGGGATAAACTTAAAAAAATATACCAAACTAACTTTTGAAAATTTGGGTTTAACCTGAACCCAACTTGCAGGAATTCACACTCAGCCTCAAATCGACCTGAACCGATTTTTCTTCCAATCTTTCCACTTTTACTGTTTGATTTTAAAATGTTAATTCATAGAGGAAACCATTAAATTTAAAATTTCATTATTAATAAAAAGTCTTATTATCCTTTAAATAAACTCAAAGCAAGTTTTTTTTCCAATATGAAATTTACTTATAAAGAGCTTATTTATCAAAATGTAATTGTTTTATTAAATATTATGTAAAGTTGTTTTAAAAAATAACATTTTAATACCTTAAACCTCGAAATAAAAAGTATTTGGCCAAACAGTTACTATTCGGCTAGCTCAATATTCAGTATTCGGCCAAAATCACTATTCAGAGCATCTCTAAATCTGACTTGCTACTTTGAACAACATTCATAATCTTCAATTTTAATTTTTAGCTTAATTGTTTACATATCAAATACCTACATATATGAATTATAAATCACTGCAGGATTAGTATTAGTTTTTGCCACTTACTGAAAGAAACTAGTTTCTGCCCTGATGATATGAAAAAGTAAAATGTTTTAAAATTTTACTGTTGTATGATATATTTCTCAAATCATTTTCATTTATTAATTTTTTTAGAATATGAAATTATGGCTAAATTGATAAGCTGGGGAGGGAGGGGGGGGGGGTGATTGTGGCTTCATCATGAAAAAATACCAAAAATTTTAGCGAAGACAGTGTTGACTAGGGATGCACCAAATAGTGATTTTGGCCGAATACCGAATATTCGGCCTAGAGGTGAACCGAATACCGAATATTCAGCCTGCCGAATAGTAACTATTCAGCCGAATACCGAATATTCGGCTTGTCAAATACTTTTATATTTCAAAGTTTAAAGGCATTAAAATATTAAATTTTAAAACAATTTTACATACTATTCAATAGAGAAACTTATATTTTAATAAACAAGAGTTACAATTACAAGTAAACTTTATACTGAAAAAAATCTGCTTTGAGTTATTTAAGAAGAGGATAGTTATAAAACTTTTTAAATTATTAAAATTTTAAATTTCGTGGCTTCTACTGAGAATTAATACAGATAAATAAAATTTTCTTAAATTCTAAAAGAAACATTTTAAAATCAAAGTTTAATAGTGAAAAAATTGGAAGAAAAATTGTACAGTATCATATATTATTTGTTTGTCAGGAAGAGACTGAAGTAAAAGTAAACAAATATTACAAATCAATTCAAATTTTATATGGTGGCAACTTAGCAAGAATAATTGTTCTACTCCCTTTAATTTAAGCAAGGAAGTTTTTAAATACATCCTAGATAGGTGTCTGGAGTGGACAATCATTTTCAGAGATTCTAAAAATTGTTCTTAAAATCTTAGCAAGAAACAGATTATTTGCTAGACAAAATTTAGGAACTTGCATTTGTACATAATTAATTTCTATGAAAATCCTCGTGATTGGTTAATTTTCTTACATAATACTTAACAAACAGCAAATAATGTAATAACATTCTCTTTTATTTAAATATGATTCTGTTTCTAATTATTCTGAATATCTTTGTAAGTTGATTGTTAAATGTAGAAGTTGTATAAAGTTTTTAAAAATATGTTTAAAAAATTTTCCTTAAGTATTCGGTTTGGCCGAATATTTCAATATTCGGCCAAACCGAATATTCGCTAACATGGCCGAATACCGAATAGATACCGAATGTTCGGTGCATCCCTAGTGTTGACTAGAATAAAAGGACTGTTTTTACTGCAAAAACTTTATGTCGTCGTCTCTCCCCCCCCCCCCCCCCGAGATCCTTTGACAAAATTTTTTTTCATGATTCTTTACTGAAATTTTTTTAAGTTCTCTGGCGATATTTGCATTTTAATAAAATTAGTGCTTTTTAACTTTTGACAAAATCTGTATTTTTTTCCTGCCCCGTTATGTGAAGATACTTGCGAGTTAAGGCTATTCATATTTTTATGGGAAGGTTTTTTTTGCTAATCTTATTTGCATTTCGACATTTTGAATTTTTTTTTGGTGGTGGTAGTCGCGCATTGTATATCTGAGCTTGATCCTCACGGCACCTGTTTACTTTTCCGATTTTGATTGCAGAATTTTTATTTTTTTGAGAAATTACTTTTACCTTTCAGAATCTGTTCTAAAAGGGAAAGTATTGTCTAAAAAATAAAATAAAATTCTGCAATCAAAGATTAAAGTAAACAACAAGGGGCACTGTGAAGGTCAACTATACAATGCCGCAAACAAATTGCAAATGAGATATTAGAGAAAAACCTATACCTATTTTACCCCGTGCTTCAGAGTAAAATGGATATATGCTGGTTATAGTTGAATTACAATATAATTAATGTGTAAACCATTTAAGAGTTTTGTACTTCCATCCTCTGAATCATATATGTAAACTGGGGTGAGGTAGGAAGACAAAAACCTGTCCCTTTCAGTTTGTTTACATTTTTTTCTTTACAAATAAAAACACTTATGAAACTAATAGAAATAAGATGCAAGTACAGACAAATCCTATCCTAGCCCCCTCCCCACCCACCCAAAACTGCTCCCAATTTTCACAACATCAGTTTACGTCCATGCTCTGAATCATGTTCCTAATAGTGTTTCATTTTTAAAGTTTTTTTTTTTTTTTTAAATTTAATGCACTTCAAAAGCAGATAGATATCAGCATAAGTATCTGTAGGAAAAAATGAGAAATTAATTAAAAAATATTTTAAATCAAAAGCAATTTATAAAGTTAACTAGCTATAAGTGAATGAAAATTTATATACAAAATGTATACAGCAATGACCGGTGCAGCTTGGTTGAGAGACTTCCTAACAATTCAGAATGCCTGCACATCAGCAATGTCGTCTTTCTCAGGGAAGACATAAAATATTCCGGCAGATTACTTTGTTGCAAACTTTACAGTGTATTTATCTTCATCAGGGATATCAATAATAAGAACTGTAAATTCTTGAACAGACTTCTTTACACCGAATTTCACAAGGACCCAGCCACCAAACATTGGATTCACTACAGCAAGAACCTTTGGTTTAACTTCCATGGGTTGCTTCGATTCTTTTTACTATTTGTCCTCTTTTAATCCACCCAATTTAATAATTTAGTATAGTTAGAACATGTGTTTTAATTTAATTTATGGCTGAAAATATGATACTTTAATGTGATTTTTGAGAAATTGTCAATTAACAGCGATTTTTAATGTTACTTACATTCCAACATGCAGCGCAGATAACAGATGTTCGCGACTAATTTATAGCATAATTTCACATTTAAGCATAGGATCAATAACAATTTGCTCTCAAAGGTCTTTCAATTTTGATCCATCTTCATACATTCATATCTTGACAAACTCTCATAAAAAAGATGGACTATAATACCTATTTTACCCTATGTGACAAGAAATCAAGGTTGGGTTTAAGCCATCAAAAACCAGTTTTTGACGTGACATAGATTTAAACTGCATTTTAAGCGTCAAAAACACCAATATTTAAATATGCTCAGAACAATATGCTCAGAACAGATTAGTATAGCTAGATACAGCACCGCTTTTATTTAATGATAGACACTTTAGTTTTAGTATTTCTTTTACTGATCAAATATTAAATTATAATTTTTTTCTTTGTTTATGACTAAATTGCCAAATTTTTTATGTGGATTTTTAACATACTTGGTTGCTTTTCTTATTTAATAAATATGTATATAGAGATAGACAAACTTTTTGTAATAATAAAGCATTTAACAAATGAAATCAAACAAGATTTTACAAAAATAGATTATATATCAGGGGTCAATCCAGGTGAAATTTAGGGCCTATTTAGGGCCCCTTTACAAAAATCTATTTAATAAAATAGGGCCCCTTCAGAAAAATAAATTTAATAAAATGGGTCTCTTCATAAAAATGAACTTAATAAAACAGGCCCCTTCGCAAAATTCCTTTTAATAAAATAGGCTCTTTTGTAACATTCTTTTTCATAAAAAGTGTTTTAAAAATGTGTAATTTGTAAATAAGATCAGGTCACGAAAAACAAAAACTGTAGCAAGGGGATTTAAAGAATATTTTTATTCATAAATTCTTGGTTCGAATTTGATTCACTGGATTTCAACTTTCATTGCAAAATGTTATTTTTCACAAAAATATTATAAAATTCACAAAATTAACTTACTTTTCACAAAATGGGCCCCAAGAATAAAAACCGGCACCGACCCCTGTATATATACAGTCTTTAACAGAAATATTTTCTTTGCAGCATAAATATTTTTTTTTTTTTTTTTTGGTGGGGGGGGGGGGGGAGAGAGAAAAAAATATACAGAAAAACAACAATAAAAATGATTTTATCATGTGTGCAAGAAGTCCATCCAAGCCAAGACTGAAAACTTTTCCGAATATTAGGTATAACCTACTGGCGATGGGCTAGACAATCTCAATGTCTTGATTTATGGCTGAAAATGGATTTTTTACAATAAAAAAGAGCAATTAAAAGTTTTTGCTAGTAAAATTGCTATTATTTCAATATAAAATATAATTTACAACCAGCCAAAAATCTTTCCGAGACTGAAGGTCTTGCACCCATGTTTAT
The DNA here is from genome assembly GCA_963932465.1 of Maratus speciosus. Classification (NCBI taxonomy): domain Eukaryota; kingdom Metazoa; phylum Arthropoda; class Arachnida; order Araneae; family Salticidae; genus Maratus; species Maratus speciosus. Next base: position 211,111,531 of record OZ010790.1, read on the forward strand.
AATTGTGAAAAGAATTTAGTGATTGGTTATACCAAAATTATCTTATTTTTTATTTAAATCTTTTGAAATGAGGGACAAATGAATAATTCACCATACCAGTAAGAAAAGAAAAAAAATAGTATGCTGCTAGTTTGTTTTTACAAAGTTTAAATATTGCCAGACCATTTCATTCACACTTTTAATTTTTCAAAAAATTTTGTGTGGTAAAATAATAAAAAAAAATACTCATTTTACCCCGGCTACCCCTATTGTCAGGAAGGTAAATTGGAAAATATAGCTCTCGGAAAATTGAAAGGGAATTGCTGAAAAGTGATGGTGAATGGATGCAGTAGAACACTGTTTATGTAATTATTTGAATTCTTTTACACAAATAGTATTGTATAGAAATAAACTATTGTACTTCTAAGGAATAAAATTGACTTTTGAAAATATAATTAGATTGAAAAAAATGTATAAGTGAATACCAACCTTGAATTAAAATTCTGTATTTGGAGAAAGAAACAATTCTCTGGAAAATTTTAGGGAGGAATTCTAGTAATTTTTCACAAAATTATTTACTACAAATTATAAAACGTATTTTTGTTTGATATGATTTATCTGAAAAATTATTTTTACAAAATACTTAGAACTGTTATATCTGACAAAAAGTTTCGTCACACGAAAAAGTAAACTTTTATTATTTTCATCTCCCCCGACCCTTGCTTTAACATGACGCTATGATCAGCTTATTTATTTATTTCTCAACAAAGTAATAAACAGGACATTTTAAACGAAAATAAATAAGTAAAAAATAAAAAGGCAGAATAATTTTAAAATATAGAAGCATTTCTAAAATTAGCTGCCTGCAGCGTGACGGAGGGAGAATGTGTTACAACGTACATTAAAAATTATAAATTTAAATCATTACATGCAATTCCACTAAAAAGTAAGGATAAATTAAATGCTTTTATAAAACTTACCGAATAAAACAGACACATCCTTTCGTTCCTTCTTTAAGAAAACTTCTTGAATGTTTACATATTTATCTACACATCAGCGTCCATCTTGAAGCAGGCCAGAGACACGATAAGACGAGACGAACGAATCTGAGAACGACTCGCAAAAGAGCGGCAGGAAACTAGCTTGCTAATCAAGTTGAGTTGTTTTGCGGTCGCTCTCGTTGAGTAAAATAGAAGAATAAGAGCTTAAATCAAGTTGAGTGAAGCGTTTAAAAATCAACTCATTCACGATCCAATAAATTAGTGCTCATTCTTGAGTAGGCAAATCCACTCATTCGTTTTAAGAGAGTACTTTTAATTGTTTGAAAGTGTTACATAAACTATGCTGGATGCATGATTTTTCGTTCTTGTTAAATCTTAATTAGACATTTTAATCGCCGTTAGAGTCCTTAAAAGTGATGAATTGATTCTCGAGTTTTTGAAGATTGAAAGATTGATTGATTATTTGATTCTCCAATTTTTTTTTCTGTTTTCACAGAAACTATTTTAAATATCGGAATGCATTTAACTACAGACTGTAGCCTGAAATATTCTTTATCTAAACCTGATAAATTTAGTGTTTATTATACAACCGTTTACGAGCCTATTGTAGACAAACGGACAGACAAACAAAAAATTAGTTAAATGTTTTTATTGACGATACTTCGTCGAAATAGTAGAATGAACTTACATATGTATCTTTTTCTAAAAATCAGAAGACAATCTAATTTTATATATTAGTATAGATATAGATTAGTATAGATTGTATCTACACGTAACGCAATAAATTTTTAATTACAAATTATAGCGTCTTTAAATTTTAAATTTATCTGTGCATTACAATATTAAAACAAATATTGAAAACAAACACATTTATCGCATACTCATATTTCGTGCAAAAGCCATTGCGGAAAAAAATGAATCGAAACTGATTTAAATATATATATATATTGCATTATTTTTCTTATTTTATCACTACCACGGAGCATTGTTGGTTTAAATTATGTTAAAGTGAAATTAAAATGACAGAGAAGAAAAAATCATATAAAAATAAGCTTTTCGAGAGATGCATTTTACACTTATTGCCGGTGATTATATGAACATTAAAATTCAATTAGCAGCAACACTTATGATGAAAATGTGGAAGTTTGATGGGAAACATGTATATTTATATAAATGTACGAAATTTCTAAGGTTAAATAAAAAATATATGTTTAAGATGCCTAGAAAATTTTTGAAATCTTCCACATATTGTGTTTATGTACAGAAAGTATGCTTTTAATATATTGCATCTTGTTGTAGGAAAGCAAACTTTACTGAATCATTCATTAGCAAAATCAAATCCTACTATTTTATTTCTTGGATATATTTGTAAAGTAAAATTGTACTTATAAATGTAATTTCAAATTTATTTTAACTTGACATTTGATCAGTGGTAGAATTCATCCTAAAAGTAAATGGATTTTTCTTTTCTGATATGTTTTAATACACAGAGTGGCCATAGTTTAAAATGTGGTTCGGAAACTTCGCATGGCCAAACGCAACAAGTCTTAGTTTCAGTACTAATTAAGACATGATGAATACAATTAACTTCAAAGAAATGAGTAGAGATGTTCTCTACTAGAGCAATAGTACTACTTCACATTGAATTTGGGCAGAAAAAAGTTTGCTAGTGTCAAATGACTTTGATGCAAGTTTTGAAAAAATAAATAAAATAAATAAAGTAAGACAGACTTGAATACATTTAAAATATATATATATATTGTTTTAAATACTAAAAACTTTAAAAACACATTTGTATATGTTTCGTCAAGCGACCGCAAGTCCTCATCAGTATAATTTAACCACTGTAAAACAAAAAACTAGACAAATCAAGTACAGTTAAAGTTAAAGTTATTTTTTCAGAAATAGACTATATTCACCAGGAATGGACAGGCTTCATCCAATGTCGGCAATGAATGAAGCCTGTTCCATTCCTGGCTAATATAGTCTGTTTCTGAAAAAAAAACTTCAACTTTAACTGTACTTGATGTGTCTTGTTGGTTTTTTTTTAGAATGGTCAAATTGTACAGATGAGGCCTTGCGGTCTCTGGGCAAAACGTATACTTAATGTATTTTTATTGCTTTTAGTATTTTTTTTTAACTTTTTATAAGTTTTATTTTAAAATGTTCTCATGTCTATCTTACTTTGTTTATTTTATTTAGTTTAAAAAAAATCAAATAATTAGTTAAATGTATGTATATTGCAAATTTGACGCAAATGTTGGAACCAAATGAAAATTCCGATTTTTTTTTCATTGTTAAAAAAAGACTGTAAAATGTTATACAATCATGTTTTTTTTTATTGCATATGCTTATTTTATTGCTCATATTTAGGCTGAAGCTATAGTTTCTGCCTAATAACGAAATACTGTACCCATTTAGTTCCATAACTTTCAGCAAATGGTATTGAACAACTTGATGAGCTGCAAAGTTCTGAAACTCATGCTTACACACAGTTTGAATGTTCTAGACATGTTTCTTAAAGTGATAACGTAGAGTTTTCTAAATCAGTATAATGTTTAAAATAGCGAGCTCCAAAATGATTTACGTCTACGCTTATAGCTTCTTGTAATTTTTGCGTAATATCCTATGTTATCAGGGATCTAGTATCTTAGTACATGCTGCATTTATAAACCTACAAGTTCTCCTGAATTTGTAAAACAATTTTTTTGGCCGCTACTTTAATAGGAAATGGTTTTCTGAATTTCAGAATAAAGTCATTTTACACATGTTCTACGTTTGTTCACGAAGAAAGCACATATAATAGCAGTTCTTTCTTCTCTTAAAAGCATTTTATCAAATCCACAGCAAAAAAACTGGATTCATAAACAATACATGAAAAATTTGTAGAGTCTTTTAAACACCTTCAATAATTGGAGAAATAATGTTTTCTTTAACAATTAATTACTATTTCATTTTAATGGAACGTGTGCTCACAAGTGCGCACACTAACGAGATTTGAAAGCATATTTTGAATTTAAGATTTAATTTTTTTTTAAAGATTAAATATTATATTTTCTATAAAGCATCAAAAAACGAATACATGTAAAACATATTTTTACTCTAACAGCAAAGTTAAATCATTTTATTTCAAACCGTGGTGTTTCAAATAATAATTTTAGAGACAACTTTATTCTCTCCAACAAAATCTCAACCATATTATTATAATTCCGTTTGAAGTGTAAAGAAAATGTATAAAGTAAAGAAGTTTTGAAATCTTTTCAAATGTGTTTCGCTTGACAAACTTTAAAATTATTAAATACGGAACCGAGCTTTTCTTTTATCGCTAAAATTAATAAAACTTTACGGTAGGGAAACCTTGAAATCTGCAAATATCGTATTTCCGCTGCTAAAATTAAAATGAATAAGTAAAATTTATCTAAAAAACATAACTGTAAGAGCAATATTTTAACTGAAATTTGTGAAATTAACTTTGATTATATGAAGCATAAAATTTTAAATAATAATTTTAATAATTTCGTAAATATTTAAAAATATATTGAACTGTTTTGGTTTGTATGTATCGTATAAAATATTGGTGTGCAGAATAGTAATAATTAAAAATGATTAACTCCAATAACTTCATTAATAACAAATAACTCCATAAATATTTATTATTTAATTTGAGCGCAATGTGTTTGAGTGTGCATGCTATATTTTAAAGCAGCATGTGTTTGCATGTGATGATTTATTACATTATATGATTTATATTATATGATTCATGATTGTATGATTTATTTACAATATAATTAATATGTAATTTAAAAGGATAATTTAGGTTTTTGGATAACTAATATATATATATTGGTTAAATAATAAATGTAAAACAAATTTTCATTCTTTAAATGTCACCTTAAACTCAACGTTTAAAATTTAACTTTCGTGTTATTTTTTATGGCAACAAACTTCAAAATAGTTGTCTAATTTTCACCCATGTTAATAAGTAAACGTTTTTTGGTATTAAATGTTTTAATTTTTAAAATGTCGAAGGAAAATTGCGTACCATAAAAAATTTTATTAATTTCAGCGTTCTGGTGAAAATCATGTTACTTTGTTTGTAAGTGGACGCGCGGACTATAATTGCATGCCGATATTTTGAGTAATAGATCATTCGGATATTTTCATTATGTTGCTTTCGCTACGATAAATAAAGAATTAAAATGGACGTCCCAACACTCCTAATCTCCTAAACTCCTAACATGCCAAATCTCCAGATCTCCAGACATATACGTATTTTTATCGTATTTTCTTCCTTTATAAGGCTTAAGAACGTGTATTTTTAGATAAATTAAAAAATTATACTAGATTCATCTAGAATCGCAAATAGTTGGACACCTATTCACTGTTAAAAATTTGGTGCAACGTTGAACCAATTTTTGGTGCTGCAGTAGCTGCCGCCATTAGATGGTAAAACATCGTACTAACATTTGTTTCTAAGAATGAACCATAAGCTGGTGAAACCTTGAACTATAAATTGGTGAAAAATTGGTGAAACATTGAACCATAAATTTGTTAAAAGTTGAACCATAAATTGGTGAAATGTTGAACCATAAATTGGCAAAATGTTGATGAAGCAATGATTTTTCATCCCCTCCCCCCCTTTCCTCCTTCATAGGTAAAATATTTTGCTTTTTTTTTTTTTTTTTTTTTTTAAAGATAACTTTCAAGATCAGAAACCTAAATTTATTTAGCAAATTTTAATACAGTTTAGTTATACAAGTTATTTTACATATCTTACACTGTAATTTACCTATTAAAATACATAAGAAAGGCTAAGATGATGATATGGGACTTTATATATGTAAACTTATCAAATTAGAGCAATTGAAATACATTATAATTTGCTAAATAAACCTATAAAATTGATTTTGTATGACGCATGCATCCAATCTTTAACCCTTTAACCTTCAGGCCCGGATTTTTCCGTTTCTAGAAATCATGTCAAAACGGCTGTAGACAAAAATATTTTAAACAGAATTTTATTTTGAACCCTATAGAAAGAAGTGATATTAAAGATATTATAGCACCAAACTGCGTTTAATAAATATATATATCCTGGAATTTAAAAGCATTCTTATAAAAATAGAGGAAAACCCTCGGACGATGAAAAGGTTTAAACAAAAATCAATCGGGGAAAGAGTAAATATAAATCCTAAATTTCGTTAAAACAATGAAAGCATCTAAAATAAATAAATAAATAAATAAACTATGTCAAACGGGGATGGGGGGCAAAAAGCATCGCTTATCAACTCACATCTTTTTTTAATAAGTTCTAAGCGTGATCTAAACATTAAGAATGTGTAACAAAAATTTTATGGTGATTTGCAATTTTTTTATTAAATGTGAACATCAACATGGAATCTAATTTTTAAATTCTACGGAATATGTATATAATTTTCTTTTAAATTATAATATAATTGTAATATAATTTTCTTTTTTCTTATTAGTGGAACGGCGCTATATGCCATATTTAATTTTATTTTTTTTATTCCCATATACATTGTATTCTATAAATATAAGCTAAATACATTTTATGTATTTTATAACAAAAGATTGATCTAGGAAATAGAAAAAAAATGTACTGTATATAATGTTCTTCATTGCTTGAAAAACATTTTGAATGTAGAAAGTAGTTATTAATCTCTTTAATAAATATTAAATCCAACATTATATAAATATAATGTAAATATAAACTTAAAATATACTAAAGCAGTTTCATACATAAACTTTATATCGGCATAAACAACATTTTATTTAAATGCTTAAATATCACGATTCCTTTTTTAGTGCCAATAGTTACTTGTATCATAAATGTAGAAAATGCGTTTGCATAGTCGGAAATTTAATAACTGATACAAAATGTTGTTAATTAAATGTTTTCATATTACTTAATCTTAAAAAATTAAAGTCATAAACGGCAGAAAAATGCTTACATACAATTTTAAAAATTCGTATACCAATTTAAAAAACACTAAAAATAATAATTAGAACTTTATAATTATACTGTTAAACAAAAATATAAACTACAATATATTAATAAATGTAGTACTAGATTTACCAACGGTAAAAAATCTTGCCATAAGCTGTACGAAATTCCTATCTATTTTAGAAATTAGGTAGATACTAAATGAATCTGAAACATTAGGTATGAAGGTTTAGGATTTTAAATAACAATTTTAAACATTACTAGTAATAAAAAAAAAATCTTTCAAAAGTTTCACCTCTTATATTAAAAACTGTAATATGTATAAGGAAATTTTCGCAGTACTATTTTTCGATCTGAATCCTTTTCTTATTATCTTAATCATTGAATATCATGTCTTACTCCAAAATATTAATACCTATAAATACTAATTCATTTTCTGTTAATGTTTGTAATCAGGAAATAGTAAAGAACCAAAAAAATTCCCCAATATAAAGGAATAGAATCTTAAATCACTGCAAATTAATGTTTACATCTACTACTATGAATGCAGCCATGAATCAACATATTTTGGAATCAGCATTTTAAAACTAAGATAGTACTTCACGTTTTCTTTTTTGCCTTCGAACTGCGACAAATTAAAATACTTCCCATTTCACTATTGAAAAGGAAGAACGAAATATTTACTCTCATTTTTTTTTTATTCAAAAAGACAAAACGAATGAAGTCGTGATTAATTTTTGCTAAGAACTGTTTGTTATTTAATTGTTAAAACAATTATATTTCAAACCGTTACATTCAGAACAAATGTAACACACAATCGCTCGTGAAATCAGGGAAACTAAATCAATCTCTTTTTTTTATGAAACATGAAAACTATTTCATTCTTACTTATAAAATATAAAATCTATTGGAATGAAATATTACAATTAAATAGGAATTACATTTGCGTTTCAAGAATAATCCTTCTAATATCCCTTTCATTTAAACTTTAAATGACGGACGAAATGCAACACCTTCACTTATCTGACAATGGCGTCGTTTCTGCTGAGACGCGCTGTTCTGATAGGCTGATAAGTAGTCGAAAACTTGGTTCAACTTATTACCAAAATGTGGTTCAATTCAGCGTATTTTCCAAGGTTACACCATGAAATGGAGTTTTTGAAAATTAAGAAGTACCATATTTTGGCAATTCTCATTATTTTACTCCACATTTTGGTTCAACGTTAAGCGGAAATTTTTGACAGTGTATATTGCCTTATTCGAAGATTACAAGTGCTCACCTATCCATATTCTCATCGGGGTTTATATTCAGTTGTACATTCACATGCAGAAACTTAGACCTTGATGAATTATTTTATTATAGTTAATAAAGTTAAAAAAAAAAGTTATTATAATGGCGTTCTTTGTGCGAAAATTGTCTAGATTCTATCAAAAGGTGCAAATTAAATGATTGAATCAAAAAATAATTATTAGAATAATAATTCCTTTTAATTTTCGTTATCTTGTTCAGTGAAATATCGTCAGCTTTTTCATCAGCTAAGGCAAGAGGTAAATATTTTTTGTTTAGTTTTGAGAAATATCGATGAACGAAGTATTATGAAATTTCAGATACAAATGTAAGTATAAATAAGAGTAATAAGTCTTAACAACGTCTACTAATAATCATATCACAATAATACATATTCCAAACGTAAAAGTCAAAATCATATATTAAAAATATTTATTTGCTTAAAAGACGTTACTTTACTAAAAACACATGAAAAATATATTACAAACCTATATTGACCATAAATAAGAGTAATAAGTCTTAACTACGTCTACTAATAATCATATCACGATAATACATATTCCAAACGGAAAAGTCGAAAACATATATTAAAAATATTTATTTGCTTAAGGGGTCTCAGGACTATTAATTTGGAGGGACTTAAATTTGACAAGACTTAAATTTGAAAAAAAAAAAAGACCATTTTAATATCTTAACATCTTAAAATGTATTTGATTTTAAAACACAATTTTTATTGGAATGAAAGATATAAGTATGGTCTTTCATTTCAAATATTGAAAAAAATAGTAAGATGCAGAGTTAGCATTTACAGGGGTCTCCAAATTGTCAGAAATCTGACGAATAGAAAATCAGCATAACAGATTACACGCAGAATTACAAAATAAATTTTGCAACTAGAATGAAAATTTTGGTGCCTACTTATACTTCAGATTGTAATAATTACCCTGAATCTAAATAAATTTGTATTTAAAGCATTTTTACATGTTTAATATACAAAGTTGTATTTAGCTAATGTAAAATTTAGAAAATTTCGACAATATAACCACCTAAAAAAAATACCTTTCTTTTTAAGAATAAAAAGGATATTTTATGTTCAGTTTATACAGATTAACATGAAACATATGTTTTGAAAATTTCATGAAAAAACATTCAGAAGTTTTTGAGATATCGTGAGCGTTAAGTGCATTATAGAATTTTTGGGTATTTAAAAAAAAAATAGATACATATTGATTAAATAATAAATGCAAAACATATTTTCATAGTATAAATTTCGAACGTAGGATTTATATGTCATTATGTTTAAAATAATAATTTTAGAGAACACATTATTCTCCACCACGAAATTCAACCACATTATTAAAAAAAATCTTCTAAACATAATATATATTATTAAAGAGAATTTTTTTTATTTCAAAATGAGTTTTTCGTTTCGCTTGACGAACTTTAAACTTATGAAATGCGGCACAAGGCTTTTCTTTCATCACAGTTATTAATAAAACTTTACGGCATGGATGCATAGAAATCTGCAAATATCGTATTTCCGCTGGCGAAATTAGAATGAGTGAGTAAAATTTATCTTCAAAAGATAACTAAACATAATATTTTTTCTGCTTAAATTTGAAAAAAAAAAAGACATCTTTATTGGTATGAAGCACAAAATTCCAGATAGTAATTTGAATAATTTCGTAAATTTAAATATATATTAGTGTTTTCTGCATTGTAGGTTTTTTTTTCGTTTTTGATTTGAGAAACAATTTTAAATTCCAAGCTATATATTCTGAAATTAAGAATAAAGAATTTTCTTATTGGAAGTTAAAGGGAATTCAAATTAGTTATACTAATTTCTAAATTAAGCTAAACATTGCTAAAAGTGACAAAAAAATACAGTACTACTTGATTATCCCGTTCACCAAAAAACTGTAGCCAAACTGTAAGATTAAATGCCAATAATTAAAATAGTTAATTAAAATTACTGCAAATTTTAATTTTTTTTCTTCAACCTTATAACTAATGTTTGCATACATTTTATAGTTATATCCATCTATGTTTTTTGACTAAACAAAGAGCATTAATTCCTTTACAATTTTACGTTATCATTGATATTTATTAAATCCCTTAAGAAATTTTATTGTTAAATTTTATTCACAAATACAATATCTTAAATCTATCTGTTTGTTTATGGTTTAATTTAATAATTCTGAATATAAATACATAAACTATTATTATTCTTTTGCCCGAAATCATCTAAATAAATCAAATTTTATATTTGGTTAGTCGCATCTCCATAAGTAAACGTCATCATTAAAGTAATCCTATTTTTTATTGATTTTTTTTATTTAAACACATTAATTTTCCTATCCCTTTAGAAGGGCAAAATTCTTCCATTTGTAAAATTTGGTTAATTGTTTGGAGATTTGTACAATTGGACGATATTGGTCGACAATCTGTATAATCGAGGATAATCAAGTAGTACCAAAAATATACTTTAACGGCATATAAAATTCCTTTATTCAGATCGACAGATCTTTCATTCTCAAGATCTTTGTTGATACAAATATTTTAGCAATTTTTTAAAAAAACAAGAATTTCGTAAATACAAGAAAGAAAAATCCTGCGCACGGTATCGATTATGAAACACTTTCCAACACTCCCTGAGGTTTTAACAAAACTTCGTTATTTAGCGAAATAAGGTAAATAAGATAACTAAGTAAACATTTATAAAACTGATTTCAGCAGTTACCGTCCAAAATCAAAAATTTATTCCAATTTTTTTTGAACTGCCCTATATTTGAGCTGTAGGCCGATATATAGCATATAATAGAAAATTTAGTTTAACAAGAAAACGCATAACAAGTTGCAATTTCTCTTTCTGCAATTTCTGCAATTTATACTAATAGATGGAAACACACTTGAATACTTTTGTTCAGCCCTGTAGTTTATCTAGTACATTTATTACACGCCATTATTTAGATAAAATTTAATTCAAACTAAATCCCTTTTAAAATTAATCAAATCACATTTCCAGAATTTATCATCTATAGACGGCCATGAATCCAATTCTTTGCGTGGCCCTGTATATCATTTTACCTATATTCTACAAACATTTCTTACTAAACTAAATATAGTTCAGCGAAAAAATGCATAACACATTTAAAAACCACCTTTCAGAAGTTTACGGTCACTTTCAGAAACCTTTACGAATTCTTTTGCGTAGCCCTGTATATCAACTATGGTATTTATACACACCATATAGTATGCATAAATATACTGAACTTAAAAGCGCATATCATATTTAAAAATGTATTTCATGCCATCACCACTAATATAAGTACTTCGGAGAAAATATATTTGTCTGAAATATTTTCTGTGTCCCTGTAAATACTATGCACTTCGAATTATACATGAAATAACTTCCAGCAAGCCTCACCGACATATATAAATTTCATTATATATAAAATTGTATAATTAAAATTCGCCCCCAAACAATTTCCCTCTATACCATTATGTAATGAATTATCTTGTCTGCTCCTGTAAATTAATAGTTACTATTCGTTGCACCGCATATTCTACAGAATCCATATTTTAGTGCACTTCGTAAACGCATATTATTTTTATTATGCTTGGGTGTAACATCTTTAAAATTAATTTTAAACGATTTTTTCCTATTGGCAGTAATGTAACGGGATACATTTATTGCCCCTGAAAAATGTACTAAACATTCTACAAACTTCATTTGAAATAGGGTTCGTGCTAGGCTAAACATCAATAACATCCAAAATTTTCAGGGCAATCGGAGTATATTTACGAGAGTTAGAGCGCGGACAGACGGACAGATGTCCTGACGTACAGACGGACAGACAAACCGAAATCAATAACACTTTTCAACATTGTTGGAAAGTGTTAAAAATCACGTCACAATTTTTAGCTTAGTTTGGATGATTATAAGTGATTTTCATATATAATTTTAATTATATTGCTTTATAAAAGAGCCTCCAAAAGAACATTTGAAGAAAAAGATGTGTGAATTATTGTTTCGGTGTGAAAGTCTTTATGCATTCGAACAATTACGATTTTAGGTGTGGTTTATTGTTCCCACGAGACTTAACATAACGCTAAGAGAGACTATTTTGATATACCCCGAAAAATAATACTCTTCAAACTCGAATATTTTGATTAATTGGAAAACGTTAAAACATCAGGTGTTCTATAGATTATCAAAGAAAATATGATTTGAGTAAATATAGGTGGTTACAAAGTAGATTTGGGCCTAGCTACTCTCTTATGGAGATAGTCTAGAGTAAAAATGACTGTTGAGTTTTATACAAGAAATATCCAAAAATGCTTTGTGAAAGAAAAATACTTTGTGAAAATACAAATAAATAATAATTTCAAAAATACTTTGTGAAAATACTTTTTGAAAAATACTTTGGGAATAAAAATTAAATTTAAAAAAATCAAAAAACCCGGCTGTGTAAAAAGCGAACTAATTAATTATTTCTCATCAATGTGAAACTATTTTTTATATTACTTAACTATTTTTTTATTTACTTGTACTGATGACTTTTGAGTTGTGTTTAATGGTTAGTTCCTATCTGTAAACACTGTTTGATGAGGCCTATATATGTCTATGAAGGTTAGAGTTGCAGTAAAGCTAGAGATTCTACCTACACAACTTACAGGTTGTGTAATATTTAAACGGAGCTTCTGACTGTAAAATAGTCAATGAAATGTCGTCTTCATTTTGAAAGACCTGTCCAATGATATGCCACTCAATAGGGTGCATAATTTTTTTTTTCGGCCCTACAGCCATTTTTGTATTTACTGCTGCCATTTTGAATTTATAAAAACAAAAACTAGCCTATAACCATCGAACTATTAAGACGACCTCATTCATTAAAATCCATCCAGCCGTTGGATTTTTCGAGAGTATAAAGAAATCCACGTACCCAGATGCGCTTGAAAAAATAACCCTTCTCGGCAGTCGGGTAAAAATACTTTGTGAATGCCCTTCAAACTCGAATATTTTGATTAATAGGAAAACGTTAAATCACCAAATGTTTCACAGATTATGAAAGGAAATATAATGTGAGTAAATTTTTGGTGGTTACAAAGTAACTTAGTGCCTATCTACTGTCTTATGAAGGTATTCTACAGTCAAAAGGACTGCTGAGTTTTATGATGAAATTTTTGTCTGGATTCTAACACATTTCTGTGAAAGAACCATCTTTACTCTCCTTTCTTTTACTTTCATAAAGTATTTATGAATCTCCTTGAATCGAATTGTGCCGGTAATTTTGTGCAACGATAGGTTATTTAGGTTTTGGTACACGAAAAAAAACTGTTTTGTTGAAATGACTAAATTTTGGTTCATATAGCTCCATCCAAATATTTTGGTTGGAATGACTAAATTTTGTGGGGACTAACCAAACGATTTGTTGAATTAACAAAATAATTTGGTTAATCTAACGAAAATTTAATATTTTACCAAAATATTTGAATGGAGCTATATGAACAAAAATTTAGTCATTTCAACAAAACAGTTTTTTCCGTGTAGTCGTTTTGGATACTATAAACAAGTCGGAAATCGTGCATCAAACGTGTCAAATAAGGTCTGTTTGCACTATAAATAGATTTAAATATTCAGATCTCGGTGCAATAGATGTTGCACTCTTATATAAAAGTACACGAATATAAAATTTATTACGATTATATGTATTAAATTCAGTAATACGGAAGTAATATGACTCCATGTTAAATATGAAGTGATAACCATGTCAACCTATAATCATTACCTATGATGGGATGTCATTGTATTAATTACGTGTGATAGTTTAATAGAATAAAAAAAAAAATTGTATTAACCCTTAACCAGAAACGTAAAAATTCCGTGCACAAACAGAACACTTAATAATTTACAAATAATGAACTTAAACATTTATTCATTAACAGGACAACTTTTTTAATATAACAGCATAAAAATAAGTTTGGAATGAGGGAGATAGGAAATATTAAGGACAGATATGTAGATGCAAACATCTCACAGACGTACGTTTCTGGTTAAGGCTTAATACCTTTTTAAGTTTGGATTCAATTTTCTCAAAATTTGAAATGAATCGACAAAATTCTGCAACGATTATATATTTATATAAAATGCAAAACCATTCCGTTAAGTAGTTTTTGCGGTGATATATGCGGACAGACAGACAGACGGTTGAACCAAACGACGACTATAGGTACTAAGTTTATTTATAGATTTACGAACGCACCTTAAATGCTGGCAGAAGTGAGTATAGTCTCATTTGGGTAGGATTTCTGCTCTTTATGACCATAATTTGACTTTTTTCAGATTCTTCTACTTCCTGATAATCCTTAGACTTTATGAATGTGAAATAATAGCCTCCAGTTAAGAATTTTATAATTGCTTCAGAATAAAAACATATTTTGGGATTTCTGGGAGTTTATTCAAATTAGTCACATTTCCTGTAAGTGATCTATTTAGTTTTTTAGGTGCGTTCGTAATTATATAAATACGTAGCACCTATAGTCGTCGTTCAATCTGTCCGTCTGTCTGTCCGCATATAACAGAGAAAAAACTATCCAACCGAATGATCTGAAATTTTAAATATATAATTGTTGCAAAATTTTGTCGAGTCATTTCATATTTTATGAAATTCGGATGTATAGTTTAATTACAGTGACAGTCAAAATTTTCCGTTATATTAGGGCCAATGGGAATAAATTATTGCAAATGCATTTTTATGATGTTACAGCCTTCCGAATGGTCTG
This sequence comes from Maratus speciosus, assembly GCA_963932465.1. Classification (NCBI taxonomy): domain Eukaryota; kingdom Metazoa; phylum Arthropoda; class Arachnida; order Araneae; family Salticidae; genus Maratus; species Maratus speciosus. The sequence goes on from OZ010790.1 coordinate 211,126,550, forward strand.
AAATTTTAAATATATAATTGTTGCAAAATTTTGGCGAATAATTTCAAATTGTATGATAGTCGGATATATAGTTTAATTTCAGGGAGAGTCTAAAGTTTTCCGTTGCATTGCGGCCAATGGAGAAAAATTATTTCAAGTGCATTTTAATGATGTTCCAGCCTTTCGAATAGAATGAAATTGATATGCGCTTATGAAGTGCACTAAAATATACATTCAGTACAATATGCGGTGCAAAAAATATTTATAAAACTAGTTACAGTGCGAACATACCTCATTTGTCATGTTTGACGAGCAATTTCCAACTTGTTTATTCTTAGTGTACATAGTGATTTTAGATCTAGAAGTAACATCTTATGTAGCAGTTTTTCTTAAACTCCAGAATACAACCAGAGTCTCCTCATATACCGAGAGGCAGACAATCACCTCATCGAGTTCGTGGCTGAAATTTCAAAATTAGTTAAAACTCGATTCACATATTAAAATGCAATCGGTCTGCCAATTCAAATTTGGTGAAAAACAGCTAAATACTCGATTTTAGCGGTTGACTCGTAGGTTTACCATTGTGTTTTCCTGAACGCAAAAGTATGACAACATGGATGACTGGGAGCAAGAAAACACAATAGCAAACCTGCGAATCAACCGCCAAAATCGGGTTCTCAGGTGTTTTCCACCAAGATATGACTTGGCAGACCAATTGCGTTTTAATATGCGAACTGAGTTTTAACTAATTCTGGAATTTCAGCCACGAACTCAATCAGGTAATAGTCTGTACTGCCGCCTCCTTGTTTATAATTTATTATTGATTTTAAATAAATTGTTTTAAATTGTTATTTCTGAATTATGACGTCATATTTAGTGAGTGTGTCCATAGTGTCCGCCACAACTTCAGTAATTAGATATTGTTTCATTTTATCGCAACTTGTGTTCATATTTGAGCATGCTACGCATTTTAAATGTATGTTTTACATTGTTTGGATAATTTGATCTAAAATTACTTTATCTTCAACTTTTAAAACTAAATACAAGTTTGTTAAATAACGGTTATTATATTTTCTGTAGAACATATGAAAAAGAATATATGTAATACATATTTTTATTTTAAGTACAAATACGAAATGAGATTTTTATAAGCCATCATGTTTGAAATATTAATTTTAGAAAAACTTTATTCTTTCCAACAAAACACATCAATATTATTATATTATAAAAACTTCTTTCGAATGTAAAAAAAAAAAAAAAAGAAGAAGAAAAAAGATATAAAAAGTAAAGAGATTGTTCTAACTTTCAAAATGAATTTAGCTTGACACACTTTAAAATTATTAAATGCGGCACACAGTTTTTATTTTATCGCTGTTTTTAATAAAACTTTGCTGCGTGGAAATATTTAAATCTTCAAATATCGTATTTCCGGTGGAGAAATTAGAATGAGTAAGTAAAATTCTTTTTTAAAAAAAAGATAATTAAAAGCAATTTGTTTCTGCTGAAATTTGAAAAAGCACCTTTAACGGCATGAAACATAAAAAATTGAAATAGAAACAGAAATAATTTCGTAAATATTTAAACACACGTTTGTTTTTTTGCGAATTGTAGATAATTTATTATTTTGGTTATTGATTTATGGAATATTTTTGAATCCTTCATTAGTTACACAAACTACTTCTGAAAGAAAGTAAAAAGTCCTTCCGGCCAGTGCCGGGAGGAAGAGGTAGCTTTCATATTCCTTATTTTTAAAAAGCCAACTTATATTATTCAAACACACAAAGCTCAATTAAGTGGAAACCGAATATAGGAGATTCAATACTAATTTTTATCAATACTAAATCATTATGAATGAGAATTTCGCAAAATTAGTCAGCTTTATCCAAGCTGCTTTTATTTAAAGTAACTTATATTTCGCTGCCAAATTCGGCGATTTCTTAAAGTGCCTGCCATTTTAAGACAACATGGTGGATGAGGCTAACCAGTGAACTTGGTCGAGACCTTAGTAATTGCTGTGCACATGCTCACTCACATCGGAATCGGTTGATACATACGAGTGCTGTCGCAGGCAAAAAATCAGATTTTTCAAAATGTCACCCACGTTAGAAATTGAAACTGCTATATCTGAGCCATTTTTTAAGATAAAGACAAACAAAAAATGCTCCTGAATCCTTATATCAAGGTCAAATACTTAAGAAAGAAACCTTTTTAAATTTCTAATTTTTTTGCACCTCACTTTAAATATATATATTTTTTTAATTTAATGGCCGCCATTTTGAAACAAGATGGCTGATGAAGCTGGCCAGCGAACTTGGTCGAGATATTGGTGTATACTATCCACATGCCTTCTTCCATCGAAATAGGCGAATACGTGTGGTATCGCGAGACAAATACAAGATCGTTTCAAAGTGTTAGCCATGATAGAAATTCAAAGTGCTATAATTCGACCACTTTTTAAGATATAAACAAAAGAACAAATTTTCAGAAACAAAAACTGCTCCAGAATCTTTGTATCAAGACCAAACACATAAAAAAAATCTTTTTCATTTTCCAATTTTTTAATACCTCATTTTAAATTTTAAATTACATTTTTTTTTAAATGGCAACCCTTTTGAAACAAGATGGCGAATGAAGCTGGCCAACAAACTCGGTCGAAACATTGGTATGTACTATGTACAGACCAAGTTACATTCGAATCGGTTCATAAATACGCCTGTTATCGCGATAAAAAATCAGGGTGGTTTCAAAATGTCAGCCACGCTAGAAATTCAAAATGCTATAACTCAGCCATTTTTTAAGATATAGACGAAACAAAAACTGCTCCCGATTCTTTTTATCGAGGTCAAACACATAAGAAAAAATATTTTTTTCAATTTTCAATTTTTTGGTACCACATTTCAAATTTAAATTTTTCTTAAAATTTTAAATGGCCGCCATTTTTAAACAAAACGGCGGATGAAGCTGGCCAGCGAACTCGGTCGAGACATTGGTCTGTACTATGTATAAACGAAGTTACATCTAAATCGGTTCATAAATACGCCTTTTATCGCGTGACAAAATTCAGGACGTTTCAAAATGTCAGCTTCGCTAGAAATTCAAAATGCTATAACTCAGCCATTTTTTAAGATATAGACGAAACAAAAACTGCTACGGAGTCTTTGTATAAAGGTCAAATACATAAGAAAAAAATATTTTTCCATTTTCAATTTTTCGGTACCACATTTTAAATTTTAATTTTTTTTTTTAATTTTTAAATGGCCGCCATTTTGAAACAAAATGGCGGATGAAGCTGGCCAACGAACTCGGTCGAGACATTGGTATGTACTATGTACACACCGAATTACATCCAAATCGGTTCATAAATACGAGAGTTACAGTGTGACATAGGTCAGATATATATATATATATATATATATATATATATATATATCAATTTTGAACGGAGGGTGGTTTCGGGGTCTGGGGGTCATGATCGATGAAAATATACCAAAATTTTTTGAAATCGCTTTCCTCCGAACGGCTGCAATAGGTAGCTTTTTGTAAAGAAAGCTACCTAAAAGACGCGAACTTTTTGGTTTCATTGTTTTGTAATTGTATATACAGCAGAACCCCTCTAATCCAAACCCTAGTAATCCGAAATTCCGGTTAATTGGAACCAATTTTATTTTCGAAAATTATAATTCAACAAATTAACTGAAAATATTAACTTACGACATTTTCGGGATTACAAGGTGAATTTCGGAAAAAGCGTATAAAAGTTAGAGTTAAACATAAAATGGCAGTAGAGCATGTTTTGCATTCTTTAAACAGCTTGAATGGAATTAAGAAAACAATAATGTAAAAGTATAACATATGTACACGAATATAAAATGGAAACGTGCTCTGGAGGCCTACTGGTAGAAGCCATCTTTAATAAAATATCGCGTATAGGTTTGTTTGCCAGTCACTATAAAATTCTCTTTTAAAATAAAAAAGGTATTTAATTCAAATGACAAAAATTTATTTTTACTTTCAACAATAAGATTTTGCAAATTATCTACAGAAAAGTTTCTTTCTTTCCTCCTCTTCGACTTGGTGACTGAGCTATTTATAGATTCGCGATTTTGAACCTTTCGTAATGGGTTGTTACGTAATTCCTCATTCAGAATTTGCATTGGATTATTATAAACATCAGGAGTGATGAAACAAGGAATACTATTTTCTTCATATTCTTAATATTCTTATATTCTTCATATTCTTCTTCAAAATTCATCATTGATACTAATATTATTCGCAGGATGGCTTAGCTGACTTCACCTATATTTCATTAAACAGTTTTTTGTGCTCCCTGTATGAACTTCAGATATAATTAATACAGGAAGATGCACGCTCAATTATCCGGACGGTTTTTAACAACCACAGCAGGATGTTATATGATTAATTAACATCTTATTAATCATATTCATATTTCGAGGTTTCCTGAATTAAAAATTAAGAATGCAATGCAACAAAATGAAAATGGCTATTTCACAGTCATTTTGGGGTTCTCTTAAATTTTAGATGAGAAGCACGTGCTTCACGTGCCTTTTGGATAACCAGTCCCTGCGCACGACGCAGTGTTAAAGCAATAAAATTTATTAATTTAAACAAAAGTGCTTATTATACACATTTGAATAACAACCATGATATTTCAACTAATTTTAGGCATAGTAAGTTTATTTAATTTTAAATTACATTATAAAGGATATTTTGAACAAAACTTATGTTATACAATTTTATTAAAAACAATTATTGTTTTATATATATATACCGTTTATTATTTATTTATTTTACGATTTTAGTGTGCTGTCATTTATCACAGTCTATGGATGAAGGTTATATGATTTTATCAAAACAGGGAAAATGCATTTTGAAGTATAACAATTGGTTGTATACGAGTCCTGCAATTTCATAATCTTCCTCAAAAACTTTTAAAGCGGCTAAAACACAGGAAGCGGTCAGATCATTTTATGCCCTATATGAACTCTTGCGCTTCCAGAAATTTTTACAAGGGCAGGACAATTTTGTTAGTTATATTTAGAAACATTGTCTTTATGCTCTGACAAGTAAATCAGTAACAATTAAAAATTCCATACTTTAGCGACGAAAACTCTCAGAGTTACGGTACAAATAATTTAATAAAATTTCGGAGTTATCCTACACTAAAAATGAGTACTGAACTAACCAAATGGATACAACATACAAATTTGATGTAAAGTAGATATTGAAATCTACATGTTTTAATAAGAAAAACAATTGAAATTTTATTTTAAATGCATTAATTTCATTCAAAAGCGAAACCAAATAGGAATCAAAATTAAATTAGCTGTAAAACAATTGATAATTTTTTGTTGATTTTTTATTGATTTGAAATGCAAAACTATGAAGGTATTTTTACTTTAAATTTGAAATTTCAGTTAGAAAATTTCTTTATTATTTTTTATCAAATTCCACGTAAAAATATTTTTATAACAATGTAAATTTAAATCAGCAGTCAAATTCCTTATCACTCTACACACAGCGAATTTCATTATATAAAATTTCAATTTTTATGTTCAAAACTGTAATTTACTGAATTCATTTCTTTCTTTTAAATTATAGTAACGGGTTTGATGAAATTATTTATGTAATATACCAAAAAAAGTTTTACATATAGTTTTCTAAAACAGATAAGATCCCTTTATTCGGGAAAAAGAAACTCCTATCATTTGTAATTTCATATCACTAATTTTAACAAAAAAATAAACAATGGATTTTTCCTTAAAAGTTTATCTTAACATCATATTTTAGCAACAACTTTTATAAATAATACAAAATTTTATATATTGCATTAGAAATAAGGATATTAAATTATTTGAAAAACAGTAAAAAGTGAACCCGGGCATAGAATAATTTTTACAATGTCAATAGTTCTTCGGTAGCAGAGATATTTATTCTGATAAAAAATTCTCGACCATAATATATCTTCGAAAGATAAACGACCTACTGTGACTTCCAATTTCGATTTGGTCAGTCATGATACTCAGCATTTGAAAGGGATTCAGTGGCTTGAGAGCCAAAATCGTTCAATCATGAGTGTGAGTTTTTAGGAGTAATTAGGAATGAATAATGATATGTACTGAAAACTACGGAAGTGCGAAACGCGAAAAAACAGACCGTTAAATACTCCATTTTCGGGCGAGCATTTGAGGATTTTCACCCCTCGAAACACAAGTCATCCTGTATCTTGAAAAACTCATTAAGATTTCTGCTTCGGTGCAATGAAAAATAAATTGACATACGTTCCCTGACTATGGTACGATTCCACAGCGAATACCTTTCTTATCTTGTTTTAAAGATTGTTTAGTCAGTTCTAGGGATAAATACATGAGTCTTTTTCAGTGTATCATCGTGTTGCATTCACAGATGTGTAGAATAATAGTAAGCAATGAAACCCGATTATTTTTCTGTAAAATTAATATTTAGTAAACAATATATTAGCTATTTTAAGATAGATGAAAGAGAATTTCTAAATAGTATTATTTCTCTATTATTGGAGAGCTGAATCAAAATAATTAAAAGCATAAAAAATTAAACAATACTAAAACAAGTAAACGATATTTTAGCCCTCTTAAGATAGATGAAAGAGAATTTCTGAATAGTATTATTTCTCTTATTATTGGGGAGCTGAATCAAAGTAATTTTAAAAAGCACAAAAATGACAACAATACTAAAGCATTTTTTTTGTTGTTGTTGTTAATGATAATTATGAGTTACGATGAATTTAATTTAGTGTTTCAGCATTTATAGAAGTACTTTTTAAAACTAATTAATTTTTATATCTATTATACAAAAATCTGCCCGTGTTTCCGAATTCCTACATAGTATATGAAAGGCAACACGGTGAAATTAACATCTGTTATTCAGATGAATCCGGGGATGTCTTAATGAATCCCAGAACTTTAAATTTTTAATTAGTGTCCGATATATTAATTTTATTTTGCAATTGTAATTTTTAACTGAAATTCTGAAAAATACAACTAAAATACTTTAAATTCTACGGAGGAAAAGGGAAAGAAATGTAAATACTGTCCGAAATTCTGAATAAATATCATTTTTGTTTTGTATAAATATGTCGATTTTACGGTTTTTAGTTTACGCTTTCCGAAAAAAATGTAATGCCAGCATGATGTGATTTAATTCTACATTAACAAAAAATTTTATCAAAAAGCGGATACATTTTCATATTATTAATCCGTATGAAATAATATTTTCCGAATTTGTTTAAAATGTAAGTAAATGTAGAACTGTGAATATCATGACATGTAAATAACTTGAAATTTTAAGCATGGATTGAACATACGTACAGACAAGTTTTTGAACAATAGTACCTAGTTTTTAATCAACAGTAGATCAGCCCCCTATAGAACATGACGATACTCATATGATCGATTTCAAAAAATATTTTTCTTCGCTCAACTATGCGCAATTGTAAAATAAAAAACATCTTCTGGTTCACTTTTAAATGTAAAAGAATGTTACTTGCAGGCACAACTATTGAACTTTTTTGTAATCGAACAGTTTTCTTCTTTTTTCCGATAAGTGATTAACATCTGGGGTTATAAGCAATTATTCTCTCAGGGTGATGATTTTTTCTCCTTTCCTGCGCTTTCGTCTCTAGAAATTAGGTTCAAAACGCCAAATTTGACTGCATGTTTGTTTCCAAAAAAAGAAAAAAACAGTTCGATTGCATCGTTTCTGAATAAGGTCATCTGCCAATTTGATATGCTTGCGAACAAAAATGAATTTAAAACTTTGTCAGAAAATAGCCAGTTTGCGTTTGAGAAAAGCCTTAAACGAGTTAGGCAAATAAACAAACATTAGTTTGACAATAATGCCAAGCTCTCGAAATTTTTATTGAAAATCATGTAGATCAATAATGCCTGCATGTCTTCATTTTACTATAATTGCTCCAAAATCACGTAACTTGCAATGTGTATTTTTCAGTTAATTTATATTGTAAATTCTTAATATGATTACATGTTTATAATAAGAATTTAATAAAATTAATATTTTATAGCTTTTCTAAATGTAGAATTGAACTACTTTCTACACATTTAAAAACAAGAAAGATCTCATGCCATACAATGAGTCGCTACGCCCGCTAGCGCATAACTTTGAAACATGTAAAAATATTTATTTTCTTATGTAGTATGAGCAAGTGTTATGTAATGTAAATGCATTTAATTAGTGAACTTTAAATTTACAATGCTTCCAGCTCACACGATAATCAAAACACTACTAAAAATTACATTTTTAGATTTAAAAAAATTATTATTATTATTATTGGTAGTAGTAGTAATATTTACTATTTGATGAGCTGAGCTAACACAATTACACTTCACAACAGAAAGCAAAAAGTTATATTGATTGCAATTTTCATTTGTCAACAACGTACATCAATATCTCACAAATAATATATTTGAATTTTATGATAATCGGAGAAATCTTCTAAATGTTAGGCGATATATAAATCCGGAGAGAAAAATTAAGGGTGTAATAATAATGCATTAGACGAAAAATAGACAATTGAAAATGGTTTGTTTGTATAACTTATAGATTTGTCTACTGACCTCAAAATCCCGTTTTTCAAAAATCATTTTATTCATTGCCTGGTTTTCTTAACATTACAATTAATTGGAATTATTAATAAATTTTTGAAGTGAAAATTCTATATTAAAAAGAAAAAAAGAAAAAAAAATCACTTGTGTTTTTAGAAATTGCAAATGCAAATACAGTAAACTCTATGTAAGGGAAATTCTGTGTAAGACGGAAATCTGTCTAACTCGAAAAGATTTTCAAGCTCCCGCAAATCCATAGGCATAGAGTAAAAATTGTCTAAGGCGGAATATTGCCTACTACGGAAAATTATTTCGGTCTCGATCGATCCGCCTTAGACATAATTTATTGTATTTAAAATCAAAAGTTAAAGTTTAAATACATTTTCAAAAAACAAATGGCAACTTAAGAACTAAATATATAAGAAGTTATGACTAAATTCTATACATATTGTCAGGGCTTTCGCTCACGCCCCCCCCCCCCCCTCCCCCAAATGTTTCCGAATGCTGTTACACTTAAAAAATTTACATACTTAATTGGCAAATTTGTTTAAAACTTTAATAAAAGCTATAATACACATTCAATTTCCGATAGACTTGGCAAAATTTTTAAATATAATTGAGAATATTATTAATTTTTTTACATATAAGAACTATATTACAATTTCTAATTGTGGTAACGTGGCAAAATTATAAAAGTCCCGTTTAAACTAATATTGACGGTTCCACAAACAATATTCAATTAAGCGGGATATTTGATTAAACGGGGAATCAAAACTGTAATATTTAATGCCTAGTAAAAAGGCAAAATAACCCTCTACGGTATATTTAATTAACAGCACAATAAATCGTTAATAGAATAACATAACAAACTAACATAACTACAAATGCTAATATAAAGTAAATATACATATTAATTTAATATATCAGTACATACAATTATATGGCTTACATCACACTTAATGCAGCTCGTTTGAATTTGGTAAAAACTTTGCTACTTCTAACTTACGTTATTTATACTGCCTTAAAAAATTGTTTAAAGGGGTTTGTTTAAGTGGAATTTTAAAGGAGTAAATATAGAATTATTTTTCGAATGAATGCAAAATATCACAACTACCATCTCGAGTCTCGAAGTGACGGTACATTGCCAAGTTCACAGCAAGAAGTGAGGGTGGAAGGGGATCGAGGTGGGGAAATCATTTGACCTGCCCATTATACACCAGCCGGCCGAAATTATTGAAGGAAGAACTGAAAATTTGTTTTCAGCGTAAAGGAACCGAAAATGACAAAAGATGGAAGGAAATTCCAGCTGAAACGTGCTTTCCGCGACTATTTTCAAACATCGGTCAAACAGTTATTATTCGATTAAACGGGGACTTTAGTAAAAGGTATTTGGTTTAAGGGGTGAAAAATAACATAGAACCAATAGGAATAAATTCGTTTCCGGAGGATTCTATTCGAATAAGCGGGGTATTCGATTATCCGTGACTTGGTTAAGTGGGGAGGACTATAATTACATTCTGGTGTCGTCACGGTAAATAAAAAATTAATTTTTATTGGCTTATAAAATCCACGTCTTTAAATATATTTACAGAAATTTAACAAGTCACGTGTCTGAGTATCTCATTAATCGAAAATTAATTTTTATTGTCTTATAAAGTACACGTCTTTAAATATTTTTACAGAAATTTAAGAAGTCACTTGTCTGACTATCACATTTCTTTTTTCTCTGTAGAAGTATGGATTGCCACCATTTTGAAGATGTTTTCTTAAAAACACTTAAAAAAGTAAAATGTAAAAATTGAAATATTTTCAAAAACATGTAGCGCAGGCTCATCTACAAATGAATAACTTTCACTTAAGGCTGTTCTCAAATCCAAAGGGTCAACTTTCTGACATAAGTTTTAATTCATTTTTATTCGGAAACGCCTGAAACTAGAAGGTGTTGTTATTCAGAAACTATGTCATCGAACTGTTTTTTCCGTTTTCTTGTAAACACAATAGATCTTTCAGAAAGTACTGTCAAAGTTGGCATTTTGAACCGAACTTCCGAACGAAAGAAGAAAATCCAGTCAATAAGCGGACAAAAATGCCGTGTCACGTGATTAAAATCGCTTATAACTCAATAGCTAATTTATTGATTAAAGAATGGAAAAAACAGTTCGATTCCAAATCGCTTCCGCGGTCAGGCTTTCCAATTTTATATCTTTCCGTTAAAAAATGAATGTGTAAATGAGTCAAAACGTTTTGCGCTTCTTGAGCAGTTGAAAACAGCCTTAATGAGATACAAAAAAAAAAAAAACAAAAAAAAAAAAAAACAGTTAAAAATAGTCGTTCGTTACTCCAAAGTCTAAAGCGCCCTCTATCGGCATTTTTTGAACTTTATCTTTAAAATTTATTTTCAAGAAAATACTGACATAAAGAATAGTTTTAGCAAAAACCTCAAACGAATCCACCAATTTTTCCGTTTTTTCTAATCTTTTGAAATTTTGAGCCGTAATCTGTAATCGCGCCCATCTCCTTCGGAAGACGTTTGGAACCCTTAGTTTCCTATTTAATATTGTTTGTCTTAATGTGTACTATCACCTGTTATAGTTTTTCCCAAGAGTTTAGATTCACCCTGTATATGCATAACTTTTTTATGGACACGATCATTTCCATAATTCTGCATAAGCCTCTTCCAAACTGATACATAAAATCAAGGGGCAGAAAATCTCGGTCAAGTTCGTTAATGGGCAAAATCGGACCAAGGTGGTGGAAATAGGGAGGGGTTTTGGGAAAAACGAAAAAACCCCATAACTTCTTAATTATAATACGTATTGAGTCAGTTTAAAGTTATTAGTACTTTTAAAAACAAAGCCAAAAATTTAGGGATGACAAGTTTTTGATAAAATTAAAAATGGGCTAAAGGGGCGAAAAAAATTGGGTTTTGAGAAGAAAAAAATTCATAACTTCGTCAATTCTTAAGATATCAAATCCAATTAAATTAATTATAAATCTTCTTAATATTATCTACAACTTTTATACTGACAAGTTTTTGATAGGACCAATTCTTACAGAAAAAAAAAATGGGGGAGTTGAAGAAGAAAAAAATCCATAACTTCGTCAATTCACAAGGAATTTATGGATGAAATTTATGGCGAATGGAATTTATTATATATATTCTTAATACTAGCTACAACTTTTATATAGACAAGTTTTTGAGGGGACCCATCCTTAGAGCAAAAACAAATTATAAATACATACAGGTTGAAGAAAAAAATATCGTATTAAGGATGTACTCAAATCCAAACTGCTTATTTTCTAACTCATTTTTGAATTCATTTTTGCTATCAAACGCATCCAGTTGGTAGGTTCTCTTAATCAGAAACTATATAATGTGCCATAATGGTCGATTTTTTAATAGAGGCAAAATATATTTCAAAAAATGATGTCAAAGTGGGCATTTTGAACCGAATTTCTCGAAGCGATTGGGTTGGAAATGAAAAATATGGTTCTTCTGAGAAAATAATTGTTTATAAATCAAGTTCTGATTAATTGAACAAAAAATAAAAATACAAGCCGTTGATAAATCTCTTCAAAAATCACGTCAGCAAGTGTCATATTTTTTCTTTTAAAAATGAATCTGAAAATGTGTCAGAAAATTTCGAGTTGTTGAGCATGGAAAAATATTTTTTGAATACTGCCTTAACATGATTCTGATAAAACTAGCTCTTATATAAAAATGAAATTAAAAACTCGTCAAAAGCGGCAAGATAAAATTTTTAAAGAGGGTTTATCTCTAATCATGATTTAGTTTTTGTTGGTGAAATTAGTACTTAACTTCGAAATCTAGCTGCGCCTGTAGGCCGAGCCGGCAGGGATTTCTTGTTATTTTAGTTCATTTTTGTTTTTAACACTTTATCTACTGACGATGCATATAAGTATCATTAAAATAACTTGTTATAAAATTCATTTAATACATCGATTAGTTGTAATACAGTTTGGAATAAGTTATAGATACATTATTTTATCTTGTTCTAAAAGCATTATGGGTTACACAAAACAAAAATATTTTTTAAAGGATGATTTGTTTTGCCTTTGCATCTTTTCAGCTTTCTTGGCGTTGGGGTGGGGGTGTGGGGGCGGGATTTTTCAATCCGGATATATTTCTATTGTAAGAACGTTATATTTGTACATTTCCTAATTCTACAAAATACTAAGAAAAATATTTAAAATAACAGATTTGAGTGGGGTTATAAATAGTGCAAAAAATCCTTATAAATTCAAGTTTAATTAATTCTTCTAAATCCTTCAATCCTTCTAAAATACTTCTAAAATTTACTAAATGATTATATCAATCTTCTAATGCGGTTTAAACAATTCACGAAAAATGCTTTAGAAGATAAAATTTTCATGATTTCATAATTCACGTTAACTGATAAAATGCGCAATATATAAATACTGCATTTCCTGTTTTAAACTGCGAGTGAAATTTTCTCTTACAAAGTCCTTGGAAAAAATATTAAAAATAAAGAATATTCTTTATGTTTTAATTGAAATAACATACCATTCCGAGTTACAGGAAATCGACTTGATCTATCTGAGTACATTATATAAAAGTATAAAATATAAATTCTTATAATTTTCTATAAAAGTTATTTTTTTAAAATAAAAAACAGATTTTTTATAAGGTATTATTTTAAAAAATAAAAACCTTTATCAATTCCTGTATTGAAACCTATATTATCTGTAAATATTAATACTAATTGAAGTCAAAATTAATTATTATTTTTTTTATGTCTGAACTTCCTTTCTGTAAAAGAAATTTGGTCAAAATGAAACAATTCTACAGCAGAGTGATGGGATTTTGTTCACATGCTAGTGGGAGCTAGTAGTTCCTTACATTTTTCGAAATATGCTATTAAAATACGTTTATATATATATTTTTAATGCTATTCAATACTTAAGAGCTCAAATACTATTACCAACAATGTCTACAAACTTCATGCACATATAAAAATGACTTTGTTAATGTGGGAAGAAGTTTCACACTATTCAGCAGTATTATTATTATTATTATTTTCAAAAACAGCCTTAAATAAATTTGATTCAAAATATTGCAGAATAATAATTCAGTATATGAAATAGTTTCCTACCACTTTTTCATTTTTAAATTCTACATAAAAATCCTTTTTAGTTTAAGTTTGAAATAACTGCAAATAATTACGCTATATAATTTAAAGTATTTTTCTTTCTGTACTGTTGTATGACGTATTTAAGGGTGTATTCGAAAAAATATTTTTCCACCTTCAACAGCTCGAAATTTTCTGAGACATTTTCAGACTCATTTTTAAAAGTAAAAACATGAAACTTGCTGGGGCAATTTCTGAAGACATGTTTAACATGCCGTGTGATTTCATTTTCAGCTCAATTAATTAGAATTCGATTTTTAAACAATTATTTTCTCAGTATGACCATTTTTTTCATTCCCAGATCGCCCGCTTCGGAAAATTCTGTTCAAAACGCCAACTTTGACAGCGTTTTTTACAGTATTTTCTGCATTTATCAAAAAATTAAGGAGCACCGCACATTATATAGTTTCTAAATAAGAGAATTTCCAAGTTTGATGCGTTTGAGAGCAAAAATGAATTTTAAAATGAATAAGAAAATAAGCAGTTTGGATCGGAATACACCCTTAAAGAAACATTGTAACGTTAATTGATAAAATGCGCAATATATATGCTGCATTTCATGTTTTTTCATTCACTGCATTTCATGTCACTGCGAGGGAAATTTTTACTTACAAAGTCCTTGGAAAAATATGACTGGATAGTAAAAATAAAGAATATTCTTTGTGTTTTAATTGAAATAACATACCATTCCGAGTTACAGGAAATCGATTTGATCTATCTGAGTACATTATATAAAATTATAAAATGTGAATTCTTAAAATTTTCTATAAAAGTTATTTTTTTTTTTAAATAAAAAACAGAATTTTTATATGGTTTTATAATGATGTAATATTACTATAATGAGTTCCTATTTTAGCTAAAATATGTATAAATTATGTGTGTTTAAAGATAAAATTATGCTATTTGTAAGTCTTGTTTTATTAATTAGCATCGAAGTGTTTCAAATATTACAAACAGCTGTTAAATCTTAAACTCAAAAACCAGAAAGTTTCGCGTTATTGTAGAAATATTTGTTTCAGAACCGCTTGTTTTTCCTAAAACATTCTAAAACCAAGTAAGTACTCAAAAGTACAGAGGTGATTAAGCATCTGGTTTCTTGAAACCACATGTTCCCAAGGCAGTCTTTCTTAAGGGGTTGGTCACTTAATAAATAAAGTAAAAACGAAGGCCATATTGCGTGCTTTCCAAAGAAGTAATCGGTTATCCTGAAACGACGCATTTCCGCTGATAAAAAGAAAACTGAACAAAATGGCGTTGATTTTGCTTTTGTGAAAAACGGAAGAAGAGGAGTTTCCTTTCAGTCTCAACTGCAGAAGAGGCGTTTCGTGGCTGTCTCATTTATATTGAGATTAATGATGTTTGGCTCTAGCGGGAAGACAGGTTTGAAAGGAAGTGAAAGAAGTCATTCTGAAGTGACATCAATAAGTAACAGAGGCCTGAGTCTCTTGGGGAATCGACCATCCGATGCATTCCTTATTCTGTTCAAGTCCCCCCTCCCACAAAGTACCTCTTTTGTAGGAGTGGAATGTTTATTATAGTCGTAGGGTGGGTTCTGTAAAGCAGCTAAATTCCCCATCAGTCTATTCACAGCGGATGTATTATAAAAATATCTGATGTTTTAATATCCAAAACCGTATTCATTGAATTAATTCCTTTATCGTAAATTAGATTAATATGTTTGGCATAAAGTTATTTTTTATACATGAACAAGAATTATGCGTATAGTTTTATGTAAAGAAAAAAAAAAAAAAATCAGATTTTATTTATTTATTTATTTTTGTCACGAAAATAAAAAAAAATATTTTTCTTTATCGAATGCCGAATCTTTCGCTCCTAGATAACACTCCTAGATTTGAAAATATATGCCTTACAATTCCTTATAATTGGAAATCCCGAGTAAGGGAAATCGACAATAAATTGATATAGTATTATAAACTAATTACTTTCGGGTTTTTTTTTTTCCTTTACATAGACTATAAGATCTTACTTCATGCAAATTTCAAGGTTCTCTGTCAACCGGAAATAAACTATAGTTTTTGAGAGTAATAGGAATATAAGGAATTTTTGATTGGCCTACGACTTTGAATTTGATGCGAAAAAAAGTAGTAAGCTCTCATAGCACATGTTAATTAAAAAATCCGAATATCACTAATTTATAAATTTATGTCAATTTATTACGTGACAAACTGATGAATTCCCATAATCATTACTAAAACCAATTTAACGTATTGTTACGGAAGTTTTTGTAACGGTAATGTAACATATAGGTACGGTGCGCAGTCTTACTAGCATTTATCGTGATTTATTTATTATTATCAATTTTAGCTGTATTCGTCATATTACGCGCACCACCTTCTTTGTATAGAAATATTCAGGAATTATTTAGCCTGAAAGTGTGAAAAAGATCATTAAAAATTATAATTAGTACGGACATAAAGAAATTATGAACAAATTCGAAACGAAAACACAAGATAATGTGCATCAATCGAACTGAATTCTCATAAATAAATTGAGATCATTCATCTGGTTCATTACAATTCATCATCTCTTCTTTTTTGGTTCATTAGTGACGAATTGTAAAATCTTAAGCTTGGCTCTTTTGCCTGTTAATACTTTCTTTTTATAAGTGGTGTAAAACGCGCACCAGGAAATTGTAATAAATTTTAAAGTTTCAAAAGTTAAATACCGAAATACATTGTATTTAGATATTATTAGTATTAATCTGTACACAGTATGACCTCGAAAATTCGGCATCAAAGTCATATCCCTCCTTCCGCTCCCTTTTTTTTACACTTACAACATAAGGGTACACTGAAAAAAAAATCTATAAGGTTATTAAGAGTTTTCTAGAAAACTCGGATTCCGAGAACTTTTTATGTAACGGCAAAAATAAAAGTTCGCTTAACAGATAGACTTTTGATCACTATTTCACCACAATTGACTTTTGAAATAATAAAAAAAAAAACTGTAAAGTTACTAAGAACTTTTTTAGGAAACTGAGTTGCCTAGAAAAATTTTTATGTAACTGCAACCTGGGTTACAAATATAAATTTAGCAAGATTATTGTAATTTTAATAGATTCTTTTGAAGAGCTAAAGATTGTTGTAGCTTTACAAAAACTAGTTTTGTAGATTTACATCTCTTTTTGTACAGTGTACAGGTTAAAATTTTAGTAAGCATACAGATTTCTGTAACTTAACATCTGTAGAATTACGTTTTTTTTTTTTTTTTTTTTTTTTTTTTTTTTTTTTTTTTTTTTTTACAGTGTAAAATAAAAACAGCCATTGTTTACAAATTCAAAATTAAGCGATTGAAAGTGGACAGCGAGATCGCTGACGCTATACTAAATAGAATCGCCGATAACACTGGTCATCTGAGAGAAACGAGGAGGAGGAGTCCGCGAAATGAAAGATGTCACTAGAAAAATGTATAAATTTGACTGAAAATTAATGCCTGCTTTAGAAAAACAAGACTATATTTCGTAAATCGACATTTTCAGTGGTATGAAATCTAAAAAAACTTGTTTAAAGAACTGCCGAAAAAATTGAAGCAAATAAAATTGACATCGTTTTTTCGAAAATTACACGAGAAGAAATGTTCTTCACTGTTTATTAGATCTCTCTCTCTCTCTCTTTTTTTTTTTTTTTTTTTTTTTTTTTTTGGTAACATAGAAAATATCAATTAAAGGAAGTTTTTTATAAATAAGTTTTTAGTAAATATTAAATTTTCCTTTTTACTCATATAAATATCACTTGGCTGTGAATTAAATTATGAATAATGGGCACCATTAAGAATATCGGAAATACTTAAGATATTCTTTTAGAAATCCGGAATTTTCCAAAATCCGCCTCAGTCTCAGTCCTGACGATGCCTGAATTTCGAGGTTATAATGTACACCAATACGAGTTTCATTTGAAAAATCTGTTAAGTTATTCATTTATTTAAAAAACTCATCTACAATCTTTCTGTGTTGTACAAATGCTTTAATGAAAAATTTGAAATAAAATTTGAAACTTCTACTTACAGACTATTATGGTTTACAGTCACTAATTTTATGACGAAAGGAAATTTTTGAAGCGTGAAAAATCATCCAACAAAATCGAACCAGAGTTTAAACAAAGGCAGAAGCAAGTTGCAAAATACCCCCCCCCACACACACACACACACACATTTCCTCAAATTTTATTGGGTGTAATACATGACGAATGCACTCCGATCCACATACGGCAAAATCGATTTACATAGATATTATGTCATCATCATTACATATATAATAATAATAATATTCAGTTATAATATAAATAATTACATATTATTTATATTAACGTTAAATCTTATTTTAAATTAACTTTAAAAAGACTATGCGTAACGCTAAAAAGTTGTCCCCAGATTCTGATAGGTTTAATACTAAGATACGTAGCCTATATATACACATATCTTCATAGTCTTAATGAATGCTGTACAGATATTACTAACTCAACATTTTCTTTGGTTATTTTAATGAATTAATAAAGCATTATATATTTGATACTTAAATAAATACACGATAACTGTGCTAAGAGCCATGTACTACAAAATCAATTTACATACATATGCCTGTTTTTTTTTTATGGACAAATTGCCAAGCTAAAGCCCATGTGCGCACATGGCCCCCATATGAACCCACATAGGCCCATAGTTCTGTGGTACCTGGGAACTCAATGTTTTGAAGATTGAGGTAAAACAAAACTGAAAAAGAGGTACTCAAAAATAAGTATATCCATCTACTCATATCGAATTGAGTATGTTTGGATCAAAAATGAACCTATGCTTTCTCAAATTTGAAACATCATATGTTATCAAACCCAAACAAAACGATGATTTTGTACCCTGTAATGGTTTATTCCATTTATGGCGGCATAAAATATGTTTATTAATGTAAATATAAAATTATGCACAGTATTTTAAAATAATTAGAAATTGCTTTCAAATAATGCTCTTGTCATAAAAATATTCGATTTAAGTATCTTGTTTATAACTTTGCTATTTTTCTTAATAAATAATGAATTAAACGTTTCTTGTTAATAACTTTGAACGGGAAATAAATGTCAGTACACTTTTACTTTAATTTGTAGATTCAGGAACAGGGGGGGGGGGGGGGGGTGCAGTAGATAGCGATTCATATTTGAACACAATCATGGAATAAAAAATGAATACATGTGTTTCTCAATTTTGAGTACATTTGGATCGGAGCTGTTTTGAGTATATGACGTACCAATTTTTTTCACTGAAAGATGTAACATACAATTTTGTAAAGTTTGTACAAGGATTAAAAGCGTAAACATTTACAGTCAACAACTATATTTAGCAAACAATATTGCAAAAATAACAGCATTAAACTTAACTTTAACCTTAATACTATTTTGTTACTTTTGCTTGTATAAATTCAGTTCCATAGCTGAAGATATTTAATTGAGAATTAACAGCATCTGAAAATTCGATATTCCGAGTGAAGAAAGCCCCACCAGTATGGCTGAGAGTTCCTGCTTACGAAAATGGTCGGGTCGTGGCGGGTTTGAACCCAACCGCGCCCGTCGGCCTAACCATTCTGAGTTTTCGAGGTTTTCATAGAGCCTTGGGAAACCTTGCGTAAATACAGGCTAGGTTCCCTTAGAAAGACCCCCAAGGAAGCGCTCCCCCCTTGGCCCTATATCCCTGGAGTAGATAATCGGCCGTCAAAATTCAACCCAACACGAGTGAAGAAAACCGATTAAATACATTATAAAAGCTACTCGGAAACGTTTCCGAAAATTACGAGCACCAATAAAAGGGTTTTTTTTTTAACGCGTTTTTAAATCTTCAAAATCCACTGTTTC
The DNA here is from genome assembly GCA_963932465.1 of Maratus speciosus. Classification (NCBI taxonomy): domain Eukaryota; kingdom Metazoa; phylum Arthropoda; class Arachnida; order Araneae; family Salticidae; genus Maratus; species Maratus speciosus. The sequence continues at coordinate 211,146,173 of OZ010790.1, forward strand.
GAAAGACAAAGGAACGCTTTTCCGAATCTTGGTAAGTCGGAAGAAATCATATATTACTTCCTTTTGTGGTTATTTTCGTAGATTAAACCTTTCAGGGGCTGTGGTATGTTTATGAAACAACTTCATTTTATTTACCAAATGCCGAAATGGCACCAGAATTTTGGATAAAAAATTTCGCTTTATTATGTATGTGAATGTAGCTTTTTCTTATTTCCAGATAAATTTGTTTGTAAATTCCGGTGTCATTCATTCATTTTAACACTGTAAAAGAAATTCCGCTAAAATACGAAAATTGTACTGGCAATCGAGACGCCAGTACTATTTCCGTATTTTAACAGAATTTTTTTTTTTTTTTTGTAAATTTCGGAAAAATTTCCGTTTTTCTGGAATTTACGGGGAAACATTTCCGTTAAAAACGAAAATAGTACTGACGTCTCGACTTCCAGTAAAATTTCCGTATTTTAGCGGATTTTTTTTTTTTTTTTTTTTACAGTGAACATTTTAGGAATGGAAGTGTTTTGCTCCTGAAAGGGTTAAGAAGCATTTACATTTTTTACAGAGTATGATAGACAATTTACTGTTGATTTTCTGATAAAAATTGTGATTATCAAAAAGACTTTCAAGGTGTATATTGGTAGTAACAGGCTCTGAAAAACACAACGTCCATGCTTACAGATTAATAATATATGACACAGGGATACAGATAAATGTTTAAAATGTAGATAATCTCGATAAATAATTATCTTAACAAATGGAATAATAGTGAATAACATTTTTTTAAACATTTCTGAAAAGGAATTACTTCTCTTAATATTTTTCTTTGATTTGTAAGAGAATCGCTAATTGCTTCGTAGTAAAAGTTTGAAAAAATGCATTTTCTCTATTAGTGTTATTAGAAAAAAAATTCAAAAGAAAATGAAAAAAATTCTACACTAACATGTTCTTTGGTGCAGTTTTTTATTCCTAAAAAATTGTTGATTACTACTGTTACTTAAGATTAATAAATGTTTTTCGATTAAACACACACACACAAAAAAAATACTTAATTGTATTAATTACAGAAGTAAAAGTAATAGGAATCTTTATACATTGTATATTTTCAATATTTTTTTTTATTTCCAAAAGTAATCTTTTAGAAATTATTTCTCTTTATTGATTTATATATTTTTAATAATTTTGCACAAAGCAATTCACAATTGTATTTTTTCTTGCAGTATCCAGGACATTTAGATTTCAAAATTTTAATCAACCATCTGTAGTTTATATAAACTTACAGTCATAGATTGTATTAATATGTACTGAATGTACCCTTTATGTACTGAAGCATCAATTCATGAAAATTTTATCTTCTAAAGTATTTTTCGTGAATTGTTTAAACTACATTACAAGATTTACATAATCATTTAATAAATTTTAGAAGGATTTCGAAGGATTAATTAAATTTGAATTTATAGGGATTTTGTGCAATATTTATAATTTCCACCCAAATCTTTTATGAATTATGGGGATTTTGTGCAATATTTATAATTTCCACTTAAATCTTTTATTTTAAATTGTTTTCTTAGTATTTTGTAGAATTAGAAAATGTACAAATATAATATTCTTACAAAATATATATAGAAATATTTCCGAACTGAAAAATTCCTCCCTCCCCACAACGTCAAGAAAGATGAAAAGATGCACAGGCAAAATGAAATCATCCTTTTAAAAATATTTTTTTTTTTTTGTGTAACGAATAATGCTTTTGAAAAAAGATAAAGTAATATATCTTATAACTCATTCCAAACTGTATTAAACTGTCGAAGCTGGTAGACGGGAAATGCTGTGTTCGAACCCAATCGCGCCCGTCGGTCTAATCGTTCGGAGTTTTCGTGCTTTTCTTCGAACCTTGGATTTCCAAGCGTTAATACGGATTAGGTTCCCTTAGAAAGACCCCCAGGAAGGGCACTCCCCCCAGGGCCTATATCCCTAGTGTTGATAATTGGCCGTCATAAACACAACCAACCAACCTATAGAGGCCTACATAAAACAAATAGAATATTTTCACGACTACTGGTGGTAATTGCAGAAATTGGGTTTGCAAATGCGTTATGCATTTTCCAAATTGTTCATTTAAACATTTTTCCCCCGAGATTGCTCTTATACTTTAAAGCGAAAGCTGTGTTCAGAGAGAAGTCATCTCTTGTCATCCTCTTATTCATTTAGAGCTCATTTTTTACCTAAATAAACGGTGAAGTTTTGTTTCAGTTTTCTTTAATGTGTTGTAAAGTGTTTCATAAACTATGCTGGACGCATGATTTTTCGTTCTTGTTTATTCTTTTTGTTTGTAAAGTTATAACTTCTTTGACTGTCCTTAGAGGGGGGAAAAAAAAGCATTATTTTTTTTTACTTGTAGATACCTCAAATTTTAAATAACTCAGAAGAATGACAGCCCAGGATGCAAACAGATATATGTTTTTTAATGCCACTTCTTACGAAAAGTAATTTTTGCCTTATTTAATTGAAAAGTTTTGCGATTAAATAAAGATTATATTATTCTTCGGGAATACCAGTATTAAAATTTACGCACCCCTACGAAAGCTGACATCACATCAATCTGAAATAACAAAAATCTCAATTCGCTATTATTTGTTTTATTATAGGATACAAATTAGCAACCAAGGATAATTTTTTAATTATTCACTACAAGGTGGAACAACTAAAAAAATCATATTCATTATTTTTGATGTCTGCATACCTTTTTCGATGAACATACAAAAGGCACAACGGTAAATTGTATAGCATACGAAGGTCATTTGAACAGACTTCTGCACTGAAATTTCATTAAAACAAGATGTTTGATTAAAAATTTCAGTTAATGTAAAATAAATGAAAATGCATGTCATCTAATAATCTGAATGAATACAGTGAGAAAGCCTCGCCCGGAATTATTGGCATAATATTAGTTTACTTCATGGATTTAACAATATGTTTGTTTACAAAGTGTCCAATTCTTCGATTTTATAAATTATCAATAGTGTTTCATCTTAATTCATAAGTTTATATAATGAAAAAATAAACTACAAGAATGAGGACACTTTGATCTGCCAAAAAAAAAAAAAAAAAAAAAAAAAAAAAAAAAAAAAAAGTACGCTTTTATAAGTTTTAGTACTGGATATAAATTAGTAGTTAACGATAACATTTTTAAAAATTACGTAAAACCGGACATGTCCATAAAAAATAGACTCGTTATTTCATTCTTTTTATACTACGCTTGCGTGAAATTTTTACTTAAGTTGCTTCATTAATGCTGTACACTTTTTTTTTGTAGATAATTTTTTTGCAAAATGATATAATGAAAAGTCTTCACGCTAAACCAGAAGATTCCGCTAATTACTTCCAAATAAAAGTTTGAAAACAAGTCTTTATTCTTTGACTCTTAATAGAGGAAAAAATAAAGAAAGGAAGAACAATGATTCCGTGTATGTTGAAGAAAATTATATTTTACTGACCTCATTTTCCACCAATCTAATGGTATTAATAAAATAAAAAAGAAAATTAAATGGTTTTATTTCTTTTTCCATAAATATTGTTGGAGAATCCCATGAATGTTTCAGCTATTAGCACAAAAAAAAAAAAAAAAAAAGAAAAAAAAGTTAAAGAAAAAAGCAGTTTTCGTACAATATATATATATATGTATGTATATATATATATATATATACGTAGCACGAAATAAAGGCATATTTGTTCGGCTACAGGTCTTCGGGATAACATTTATATGTTTAATATATATATATATATATATATATATATATATATATATATATATATATATTTAAATGTTATAATGTTTGTATCTTATTTAATACTTCATTTATAAGTGTTTGAATGTAGTCTTAAAAAAAATTATTAGTGATTAGTTAATTTAATGATTGCTGTTCCAAATTTATAATTTTTAATATTTGTATCATCTTCTGATACTCAATTTATAAATTATAATTGAAGTAGATGATGATTTGTAATATTCTATAATGGCTATATATTTATATATATATATATCATCATCATCAACAACAACAATAACAACCGTTTTCAATCCACTGCTGGATGTAGGTCTCCCCCAGATTTTTCCAATGTTTCCTGTCTAGTGCTTTAGTCATTCAATTAACACCAGCCTTTTTTCTGATTTCTTCACTCCATCTAATCTAACTTGAGATAGTCTTCTTGGTAGTTTTCTATCTCTGGGATACCACTGTAGGGTATTTGTGCTCCATCTATTGTCTTGTCTTCTTCCAATGTGCCCAGACCATTTCCATTTTAGCCGTTTAATTCTTTCAATGATGTCAAAAACTTTCGTCTGACTTCTTATCCAAGTTATTCTCTTCCTGTCTCTTCTAATTATGCTTAGCATACATCTTTCCATTCTTCTCTGTGTTGTTTGTAATCGTTGTACCACATATATATGTAACACCTTTGAAAATCAAAAGACGTCTCAAAATGTTCAAGGTTGGAGTAGCACAGTTCAAGTTTATCCCAACAGAGTGAAAAATGTCCAGACCAGGAATCGAACCTAGATACTTGGCGCGCCGTGCCAATGCTTTACCTGTTAAGCTATCCAGATGATACTTGGCTGACATGGCCGGAACTATGTCAGCGAGGTATCGTCCGGATAGCTTAACATGTAAAGCATTGGCACGGCAAGTATCAAGATTCTGTTCCTGGTCTGGACATTTTTTACTATGTTGGAATAAACTTCAACTGTGCTACTCCAGATTTGAATATGATTTAAACCAGTTGGGAAAAATATTCGTTCTCTACATTTTGACATTTAACAAGTTCTATATACATACATACGAAATAATTTTGAAGAAAAAAGTTACAACTAGAATATAACTATTTAAATCCCCTGGTCGTTATTAAAAATATTGATAAAAAACGTTTCTTGTCAAACCCTTTATAAATATGATGCAATGTTTTCTGTTTATTAAAATAAAAATAACAAACAAAAGTTAGCAGTTAAAGGTATGTGTGTGTTTTATTAAAAGTTAGCAGTGTATTTCTATGTAATATTCAAAATTATGCTTAAAAGTAACTCATAATAAAGTATGTACTTGTTCCACTATGTTAAGTGATATTAAAAAAAAAAAAAAAAAAAAAAAAAAAATCATGTTTAATTGAAATATGTTTTTAACAAATTACAACGACCAGCGCAATATTTAAATCACTTAATAATTATACAAAAAGTTCCTTGCCTTATTTTTAAAACATATTCACGTGTTTTAAAAATTAACTTTGAATCAAAAAGCTTTAAAAAAAGCTTTCAAATATTAACGTTTGCTTTCATTAATTGCGTTATAAACTGTTTTTGTTTGTTTGCCAATGTAAATAAATTAATGAATAAAAGAAATAAATAAAATAAATAAATAAATAAGTAATAAAATAAAATAAATAAATAGTAAAATAAATAAATAAAAAATAAGATTTTTTTTGTAGTTAATGTTCGCTGCGACCGATTATCTGCGGGAGGTATGTAAGCCGAGTAGGATTTCCTTTCGCGTAAGACTTTCTAAGGAAATCTAATATTTATGGAAGGAAGTTGTGTAGAAAACCACGGGTGAATGGTTAGGCTGACAAGCACGACATGAGTGTTCATCCCCTAAGGCTGCGTTCGGAAAGGAAATTTGCCATCCTTATACATTTTTCCAGGAAATCTTTTTTGCTGGACCCTTCTGCGGTTTATTCACAAAAGGATGCCGGGAATCAACAATGGGCCAGAAGATAAAGGATTCAGCTCTGCTTGAAGGAAGGTTCCTCTCTTGCAGAACATCAGTCCGTTTTCTTTAAAAACCATTAAAGATTAAAAACACCGTATGATCAGAAGAAAAGACGCCGATACTGATAGCAGTAGAATGATGGGTCTATTCTAGCCTTAAGCCGAGGAGATTTCGCTTCGTGGGGATTTTTCCGAAATAACCTAATATTTTTGAATGACAAGTTTTTTAGATAACTAGTAGTAGACTGTAGTGATCTCTAAATGGGTCGGCTGACAAGCGCGAGCGCTTGCTAAGCGGTACCTTTCATGTGGTCAGGTGCTATTTTTCCTGTGGTCAGTCTTCAGAAGATTGTCTTGAGCTCAGAGGTGAGCGTAAGAGACTCTGAAACATTTATAATTTTCTCTTTGTTTTGTTGAGACCTCCCTCTTCGTTTGTTGATGATCAAAGACAGTTGGAAAAAAAGGCCGAGGAAATAATTTGCGATTTTTTGTCGGGGATATTGAAATCCAAATGTAAACACGCCTTATTCCTTCCGTGGGCGGTATCCTTAAAAAAGGACACCCAATTTTTATTTTACACTCACCAAAAATAATATTTAATTAAAATTTTCCTTTTATAACGTACTTGAAAATAGGCGAGTTTGTATTTTCTAATGAATTCCTTTATAAACTCTGGTATCAGTCCATCATTTCATCAGTTTATAAACAGAATTATTTCGCACCGGAAAAGGTTAACTCTTGTCTACCAGGTTTTAGAGCAGACCTTCTCAGCCGCCGGTGAAGCTTAAAAAATAATACGTATTACAAAATTAAGAGAAAAGAATTTTTAAACAATAATAGTTTAAATATGCTATATATAAACACCTTCTTCAAATTCTTAGCCATTTTAAAAGTTGTATTTTTTCCCCTTGCTAATCCCTCTCGGACAACATTTATTAAAATCTTTTTAGTTATTGCTTGTAAAGTCCATTAAATAATTGCAATTAAATAAATCACGTGTTTACGAAAAATAACACGTCATGAGCAATATAAGGACTTGCGATTTACAGTGTATGAATTAATGATTGATAAAAAAAGAAACGGTTAATGTTACTGTACCAACTATATTGCGGAAATTGTCATAGAATGTGCGTGATGATAACCATCATCTACATTTTGAAAACAAAAATAGTTCTTTAGTTATAAATGCAAAACTGCTAAGACATCTAGCACAGCATGAGTATGAACTTAATTTTCTGCAGTTTATGTATAAAGTGCAATCCCCCCCCCCCCTCTCCCAATATTGTAAGTAACAAAATACATGTCTATAATTATAATTTCTACTATACCGATAGATTTCCTATAGCAATCAATTTAAAAGTAATTTGGAATAAAGGAACTCTTTATGATGTAAATCAGTCTATTATGATACATTTTCCCTTTTCGATGTAATCATTTGCTTTTATACATAAACTATGGAAATTTCCAAGCATTGCGATTTAGTTCTAATTGTTGGCTATCGAGTTAAAATTGAGATTCCGCACAGGATCTACTCGAGCAATTTGCATTTTTGTAATTGTCCTTATATATTTAGCCTCTAAATTAGGCAACATACGTAATTTAAATGCATTGCTGTTACTATTTGATTATTATCAACACTGAAGCGCTCATTGCGCACTGTTATATTAACGATAAAATGTAAAAATAAATAGTACTTACAACCTACGTATGATTTTAATAGGAAGTATTGATTAGATATTAACTTCTTAATTAATTCCCTAAGAAGAAAATAGATAGACTGGAACATTCTTTGAGCTTTTTCAAGAATTTTGGATCAATAAAAGGATGGCACCATGGATGACACATCAGAAACTGGAGAGTTATGTTCGGATATTAGTCATTTAAATACCATAATAGCACAAGTCTTTTGTTCTTATGAAACGTACTTAGCATTTTTCATTACGACTTATGACGGTTGTTTAACTAATAATTAATTTTCATTATTAAGATTTATCTAAAAGCTTTATCTTTCTTCTTTGCATTTTATATGTATTTTTTCTTTACATTATGAACATATCTATTATGAAAACCTCCCTTTATCGGTATTTTTATGTAGTCGTTACAGTTACATACTGGTATACATAAAAAAAAAAGAAAAAGAAAAGAAAAGAAAAAAAGAAAGAAATCTGATTGTGCAGTAAAATCTTTTAAAATGGAATCGCGAGGAAACAGGAAATTATTCAGTTTTAGACAAGTTCGGTCTTAAAAAACTCCCACATAATTGTAATCAATCATTTGACAGAGATCGTAAAAATTTCAAATTAAGGCAAAATGCCACATTAGGAAAGTCTCAGTTTAGCAAGTTTTAACTATATTTTTTTATTATAAAATTATGAATGTTTATAAAGATGAGACCTAAGTTAACCCTACATTTATAGGAGAGAAAAGAACCAATGTCCTGGAGAATTTCGTTACAATTGACACAATACAATTACAATACAAAACAGCTATACACAATACAAATTGAGTTATGTAAAACACGTTTATCTTTAATATAATAAAATTATTATAACATAGGTGCTATTATAATACAGAAGTAGTTTGTTTTCATAGGAACTGTCATATGAGATAAAATTTCATAGATACATTTATGTAGTAGTATAAATGATCTTTTATAGCAAAAAGTCTAATACAGGCAAAATGAACTATAAACAAGGGAGATTCTGATTTATTTTAAAAATAAATAACAATGAATAGAAAATAAAGCACGCTAATAACTTGGTATTTTTATTGCCTTACTATTTTTTTAATAAATTCGTAAAAGCGTCTTCCTTAATTTTGCTACAACATTAAATTTTGGGAAATAATTTGTTTTGTCCCATAAAATTGAAAAAAAAAAAATCTTAAAGAAAATCAAGAAAATAAGTAAATGAAAGTAAAACTGTTACTAAAAACACATTTTTCTAATCTCATAGAAGTAAAAAAAAAAAAAAAAAAAAAAAAAAAAAAAAAAAAAAAAAACCACCAAATATTTCAATTCTTTTCAATTTTTATGAAAGATTTTAATTATAGAAAAAAACACCTTTTCATAGATTATTCTGAAGTAGAAAATTATTATTTTAAAAGAAAAGTGAATGTTCGTGAAATAAAAAGGGAAACTATTCAAAGATGAATTACAAAAAAAAAAGTCCACCAAATAATGTTAATTAATAAGATTTTTTTTTTTTTTTTTTTTTTTTTTTTTTTTTTTTTTTAATTACCAGACATTTTTATATTTTTAAATTTTTATTCAAAAGTTCTAATACGAAATGTATTTTTCGTAAAATGCAAATACTAAATTTTAATTTCATAAGAAAAAAGCGTGCTATACAGAAAAAAATAATAAAAATATTAAATAGCTAACTTTTTTAATTTAATCGTATAAAATTATTAAACAGTAATATTTTTAGAAAATACTATCACCATGCTTTGATATTTCGTCACATAAAAAAAAAAAAAAAAAAAAAAAAAAATAGTTGACATTTTTCGTAAACCAATGCTCGTTACAAATAATATTATTTTACCTTTTACTTTTTATGATATAAAAACATTTGTACAACATGTAACAAGCGTTAATGAAAAAAGTTACAATTTTTTTTCATATTTCCGTATAAAACTCTGTTTACTGAAAATATCATTTTTCAGATTTTTGAAACTTTATACATATATAAAGCAAGGTAATTTGGGCCTGATGATTCTGCCTTGGCCCCACAAATATTTCCAATCTTCCTACGTTTATTCTATTTTCAATTCTATGTTGGTCTTATTATAAAGATCTGTTTCAAAAATTTTATAATGGTTTATACATCATTTTTAATTTCAATAAATTCCTTTATAATTCATGTATTCACATTTGTTGATAATATTTTTTATCGGTTTATAATGGTTTTATATATGTATATATATTTATTTATAAGGTACATTTTTTTAAAAGTAAGTAGTATTTTTTGACGTTTACATTTTAATGATATATAAAATTATTTCAAAGGAAGATTAATTGAAAATGTTATTGACTTACATTTTCTATTTTATCATATAGAAACAGGTGTATAAATAGTTATAGATCAAGATTTATTGAAAATATCATGCATTTTGATATGTGAAAGGATGTGTATAAAATTATTGTAAATTGATATTTATTGAAAAGATTACTCATACAGCTCTTGTTTCATCGTACAAAAGGTATATACATTTATTATAAAACAAAATTTATTGCCAGTATAATTAAATCTTACTTTTGTACTTTACCTTACATAGTGTATACAAATATTAGGGTTTCCAGAATTTTTCAAACAATATCGGAAAATTTTCAGATACTGGATTTGTCTGTGTTGAATCGCTTACTTATATTTTATTACGTAAAAATCGTATAGTTTGTATAAATGAACAAAAGTTCCTAAAATAAGATATGGAAAAAATATGGCATACTTTAACGCGTGAAAAAGTTCTGTAAAAAGACTATCTACCCTGAGAAAATCAAAAGTTGTAATTAAATGACAAAAAAAGTCTTCCACATCGTGAAATTATTTGGGATTTATTTTTAACAACCGCGCCTGAGCACTGTATCGTACCAGAATCATGATGGTTTAGATACATAATTCTGAAGTCAAACAACAATACTTGAAGAGTTTTTATTTCAAGGACAACATCTATTTAAAATATTATTAATTTGTCTCTTGCATTTTATCGAAAAGATAAAAGAGGAGAATAACATACTTATTATTATTTTAATTAATTTTTCAACTACATTTCAGCAGTGAAATTATTATTATTTTAAACTATAGTATATCTAAAAAAAAATATAAAACAGTTTACAGATTGCATCTACTTATATTTTGCCATCTAAACATCGCATTCCGTAGTAATAAAGAAAAAATCTAATAATGGCATGCCTATACTTCTATACATATTTTAAAATATCATAAATTAAATCCTCACTGTAAATAGGAACTATAATCCTATGAGAATGCTAGGTTTCAAATATCATTTCGTTTATTTAAGGCATTTTTTTCTTTTTTCTCAATGCATATTAATATACCACGTACTTGTGCATTTTTTAAATCCATCTACGAAAAGACTAATCAACCATCTTTTATACAACCTGGAATAAATTAATATGGTAATTAAATACCATAAAAACATCTATTTCACCGAGGATTTATTTACCGTTTAATATTAACAGCCACCCCTGAACACCACACCATAGCAATGCCATGATGCTTTATGAACACAACTCCGTTAGTCAAACAGTAAAAAATGAAGAAAGATTATTACAAAAACAATTTGAAATAAAGATATTATTAATTGGCCTTTTCAATTACATCATGACAGCAAAGGTAAAGCGTACGTTGTTGTAAAACAATATTTATTAAAAATATTGTTAATTTGTCAAACGCATATTATATTATTAAAAGGGATGTAGTAAAATTATTATTATTATTAAGGTTGTTTAGGATTTAATGAACATATATTTATATATATGAATATATATGTCAGGTTCTGAGAAACATCTGCTATTAGAATTGGGGTTCTATATTATTTTTTTCTTAATATATGATATATTGTACGGCCTGTGTACTGGAATTTCAAAATAACATCCTTCCCTTCTCTAAAACTGGATCTAAGCCGGGGAAAATGTGATATGAAGGATGTATAGATGGAATGAAGGGGAAAAATATAGTTGGAAAGGGGTTTGCCCAACCTTTTGAGATGTCTGTAGAAGATGGGGAGACAAAGACATTCCACGAACGAGAAAAGGAGCTTGGAATGCGAGCAGGGAATCCTGAGGGATTTACGTAGAGAAGTAGCAAGGGGTTGCTGGAAGGCAGTCTCTTCTGCTGAGATAGTCAGTTTTTTGAGCGTAGCGCGCAAAAGTGGACGTGTGTTCCTGGGGAGAGCTCTGAGAGATAGAGCGTAGGGTTCAGTTGGAGCCGAGAGTGCCAAGCGCAAGGTAGTCACTGTGTATAGCTCGTATAGATAGAGCGCAGGATTGAGTGAGGCTCGGAGAGCTTAGGTTTAGAGCACATATGTGTTGGGAGATCGAGATTGATCTCCGGAAAGCTAATTTAACGTGTGTAGAGTGAGAGTGGTTTAACGTAGTTTAACAGTACACAGCCAGCAATTACTGTATTCAATTTAATGTTGAACCGGATCACCTATATCCGAGTTTGTAAGTGTAAATAGTGTTTTGTTGTTGCGTAAATAGTGTGTAAATAAACTGTTAATTTAGTTAATTAAAAGCGTTGATTTTCATTTAAACAATCTTCTCAAATATATATATATATATATATATATATATATGCTGACTAAATGGTTTAGGCCATAATCCTTTACGTACACACTCCGTTAGTCAAAGAATAAAAATCGAAGATTGCTTACTACAAAATAATATCTTACGAATATTATTAGTTTATTTTTGTACTTTTTATGCAAGGAAAGGTGAATCGTACGTTGATAGAAAACAATATTTATTAAATATATTATTAATTTGTCTTGCATATGTTATAATATTAAAAGCAGTGTATGTTATAACTTTACTTAAAGAACCCCGTTCCAAATAAGCAAAAACAGAAAAAGAAAAAAAAGAAAAGAAAGAAAGAAAAAGAGGAAAAAGAAAGTAAAACAGAAAGAAAAAATGAAAAGAAGGGAAAAACATAAAAAAAAAACACTTCAGTATAATGCATAGCCTGCACATTTATTTATTTATTTATTTATTTTTTATCAATTTAACATCTTAACGTTTTAATGAACAAAAATATCTGAAACATGAAATATCTTTAATTTAAATATTTGACTAAACAGCACATTTTAAAAATTCGCTGGCCGTTAAATACCATTTTATTTATTTATATTTTAAATCAATTAAAAAAATGCGACATTTTCTTACGGTTCAACATAATCCATATACAAAAAGACCAATAAACAAGCTTTTATCCTCCATGGCAAAAAAAAAAAAAAAAAAAAAAAAAAAAAAGGTAATTAAATACACTAAAAATATTTATTCAACCGTGAAATTATTTGTGATTTAATCTCATCAGCCACCCCTGAACACCACAAAATAGCAGGTCTATGATTCTTTATGGACACACTTCGTTAGTCAAATAAAGAAATGGAAGGCTACTTATTCCAAAAACAATGTATTAAAAATATTATTAGATTGTTTTTGTATTCTTTAATGCAAAGAAATGTTAATCGTACGTTGTTAGGAAACAATATTTATTAAAAATATTATTAATTTGTCTTTGTATACTATAATATTAAAATATATGTGTGTATTATTAGTATTACCATTAAAAATCCAGAGAAAATTGGGAATTTTTCAAACGACACTTTCATGTTTTACATTGATTAATCATTTTTTATCATTAAAAGAATTTTGCTGCATTAATGAACAAAAAGATCTAAATTATGCAATTCCTATCTATGCGTCAAATCTTACATAAAAGCGCATTTTAAATATTCACTGGAGGTTAAATACCATTTGATTTACTTATTTTTTAAATCCGCTTGCATATACGGCATTTTTTGTGAAGGGAGGGGGTCAGCATAATACATCTGCGAAAAGACTAATAAACAAGCTTTCATCCACCCATAAAAAAATAAATATTGTAATTAAATACCCTAAAAGCATCTATTGCGCCGTGAAATTATTTGCGATTTAATCTCAACAGCAACACCTGAACACCGCATCATAGCTGAGCCATGATCCTTTATAAACACATCTTCGCTAATCAAACAATAGAAACTGAAGGATGCTTTTTATTAAAACAATATATTAAAAATACTATTAGTTTGTTTCACAATTTTTAATGCCAGGAAAGGTGGATTGCACGTTTTCAGAAAAAGATATTTGTTAAAAATATCATTAATTTGTCTTTTGCATATTATAATATAAAATATATGTGTATATTATAAATATTATTATTTAAGATCCAAAGAAAAATGGGATTTTTTTTTTTCAAAGAACTCGTCCGTACATTGCATCGCCTAATAATTTTTATCATCTAAATAATCTTACTGCACAAATAGATATAAAATATGCAATGCCTATTGGTCAAATCTTACATAAAAACGCATTTTAAATATTTGCTGGAAGTTATACCATTTAGTTTACTTATTTTTTTATTCCATTTAAATATACGGCATTTTTTAAGGTTCAGCATAATTCATCTGCAAAAAGACTAATCAACAAGCTTTCATCCGCCCTGCAGAAAATAAATACGGTAATTAAATACCCTAAAAACATCTATTCCACCATGAAATTATTTGCGATTTAATCTCAACAGCCACCCCTGAACATTACATCATAGCAGGGCCATGATCCTTCATAAACATATCATCGCTAGTCAAACAATAGAAATTGAAGGATTTTTTTTACAAAAACAATATATTAAAAGTACTATTAGTTTGTTTTACAATTTTTAATGCCAGGAAAGGTGGATTGCACGTTTTTAGAAAAGAATTTTTGTTAAAAATATTATCAATTTGTCTTTTGCATATTATAATATTAAAATATATGTGTATATTATTAATATTATTATTTAAAATCCAAAGAAAAATGGGATTTTCTTTTCAAAGAACTCTTCCATGTATTGCATCGCCAAATAATTTTTATCATCTAAACAATCTTACTTCACCAAAAGATCTAAAATATGCAATGCCTATGCGTCAAATTTTACACAAAAAGCGCAGTTTAAATATTCCCTGGAGGTTAAGTACCATAGTTTACTTATTTTTAAAATCCGTTTCAATATATGGCCTTTTTTTTAAGTTCAGCATAATCCATCTGCGCAAAGACTAATCAACAAGCTTTCATCCGCCCTGGAAAAAATAAATATGGTAATTGAATACCCTAAAAACATCTATTCCACCGTGAAATTATTTGCGATTTAATCTCAACAGCCACCCCTGAACACCACATGATAGCAGGGCCATGATCCTTTATGAACACAACGTCGCTAGGCAAATAATCGAAATTGAAGGTTGCTTATTACAGAAACAATATGTTAAAAATATTACTAATTTGTTTTGCCTTTTTTTAATGCAAGAAAAGGCACGTTTTCAGAAAACAATATTTGTTAAAAATATTATTAGTTTATCTTTTGCATATTATAATATTAAAATTGTATATTATTAATATTATTATTTAAAATCCAATTAAAAATGGGATTTTTTTATCAAAGAACTCTAATAATCTTTATCATCAAAACAATCTTACTGTACAAAAAGATCTAAAATATGCAATGCCTATGCGTCAAATCTTACACAAAATGCGCATTTTAAATAATCATTGGAGGTTAAATACCATTTAGTTTACTTATTTTTTAAATCCGTTTAAATATACGGCCTTTTTTTAAAGTTCATCATGATCCATCTGCGAAAAGACTAATCAACAAGCTTTCATCATCCCTGGAAAAAATAAATATGGTAATTAAATACCCTAAAGACATCTATTGCACCGTGAAATTATTTGCGATTTAATCTCAACAGCCACCCCTGAACACCACATCATAGCAGGGCCATGATCCTTTATGAACACAACTTCGCTAGGCAAACAATCGAAATTGAAGGGTGTTTTCCTCCCCTCAACCGATTTTTCCAACATCCCACTCGCCTTTCAGTTGGCAGCTTCACGTCACACATGAACTGCAAGCAAGGTGGAGCTGAATATTACAATAGGACGGGTTGTTTGGGGACGCGTCAGTGCTTTTTACTATTTGATGGACATTTTTTTTTTCACTCTCTCTTTGACAATGGTATGGAGAGGAGGATCTGAAAATTTTGAACAGCCTTGTCAGTTTCGATTAAAAATCTGTTGCCGTAGTAAATGGATCTGGACATACGTTCAGAAGAAATAATTACCGATCAGATATGCCATATGGCTCAGTGCAATCTGTTACTGATTTAATAATAGATAATTCAGTTTCAAAATATCACACAAAAACAATAATAAAAGATAATTTATTATCAAAAAGAGAAGATATTTTTTTTTCGTAAATAATAAAATATAATTATTGAAATAGATAATTTATTATCAAAAAACTAATAATTTTTTTCCGCAAATAATAAAATATAATTCTTCGCTGAAATAATTTTTTATTAATAATATATATATATAATTTACCCTTTTTTTTGTTAATGTGGTTTGGAGAAGCAAAATTTTGAACAAATATATCAGCTTTTATTAAAAATCTTTTTACATAGTAAATGGATCTGAAAATATGTTAAACAGAAAAAATAGTCATCAGAAATACCACGTGATTTGATACATCTTGTTATGGATTTAAAAATGGGAAAAAGGTTGCACTACAAAATATCATATTTAAGCAATTATAAAACATTATAATATCCGTGCTTTCAAGGAAACAGAAAAGTTTTAAAATATAAATTTTTGCTTAAATTTATTTACTACTAAGTAAATTTAGGTTAATATTATTTCTTGTGTAGATTATATTTAGTTTTTGCTTTAGGTAGAATATATTTTGCCCGGTTGGTTGTACGCTATATAAATTATAATAATCCCATACAATGGTATTCTATCCTATGTTTATTTAAGTACGATTTTAATAAATAAGATAGATTAGAAAGCTTTTGTGTACGTTTAAGGATTAAAAATTAGCGTTTTTATTCACATTTCAAAATGTGGGAATAAATACTTTTAAAGAAGTTTTTGTGCTTTAAAAACATCAATGTTCCCAATCTTTTCATATTCAACTTTGTATACGTATATCAGTAACAATTTCCTTTCCCAAAACAATATATGTATATATATATATTAGAGGCTATTTAGAGGCATATAACATTAAATCTTTTCAAAATTTAAAAATTCTCTTTAATGGAAGTTGATAATGGTGTGTCTTTTAATATAAACGTTTTGAATACCTGGTGTAAAATTTCATGCAAAAACGAAAAATTATGCCAGATTTCAAATCCAGGATAAAACTGTAGCCTTTGTTAATTCTTATATATTCTAACTGCATATTATAAAATGTACTATAAGCTTTTTAATGAGAACTATATATATTTAACGAATGACATCCAAATGCAACCAGTTTCATTAAACTAGACAAGCATACATCAGCATGTTCCTAAAGATTTTAGCACAGAGTTTCTTTCCTCATTTAATGTTTTATAAAACATTCTTTTTTATTTATTTGTTTATTTATTTTTTTTCCAGTAATCAGTACTTTAGTGCTCCCTTAATTTGATATAGGGCTATTTTTAACTATTTCAAGTGCTTTAATCAAAACGGAATTATTATTGCTATATTACAGAAGAATTGGCATTACATTCTTTTACGAACGAAGAATCTAATAAAATTATAATAATCCCGTACTTGGGTGTTCCATCCGATGTTTTATTTAAGTATGATTTTAATAAATAATATTATTAAGCTTTATTAAGCTTTTGTGTATTTTTGTGAATTACGTTGACAATTACGTTTGACAATTACGTTGTAAGTATGACAATTTTTACTTCACCTCAATTTTTATCACTTTCCAACAACATTGAAAAGTGTTTATGCATTCGGTTTTACTGTGTCCATCTGGCCGTCTGCCCACGCTCTAACTCCCGTTAATATACTCGGATTTTCATGCAATTGATAATCCATATTTAGGGTCACCTGACCATGTTTGGCATTGCATATGAAGTATGTGGGATTAAAATTTCATTTACAGGGCTACCCAAAATAATTCCATTACATTATGGTGTATGGGAAAAAATCATTTGTAGAGTATTTTAATGACATTATGCTGTTTCAAATGTATTGATATTGTTTTAAATCACTGAATTTTACTACAAGATGATTACGACAGAACAGGGTATTCATAGCATTTGTCGTTTATTTACAAGGACACACAAAAGAAATCGGTTACAATACTGTCTTTGAGTAATAATTGCTGAAGTGCGTTTTCAATTTCAGCTTGCGCTTTTAAATTTAACTGTTTTAACCATATACAGTGTTGCTCAAAGTATTCGGATAATTTTCTTATTGTAGATGGGAACAGCTGAAATTGGGTTTCCAAATGTGTTATGAGTTTCCGTATGGTTGAATTAGACATAATATTTTAACTTACCGTGTTTACTCGCGTAATAGTCGCAACCCCGTTTTAAAGCGGAAAAAATCGTCAAAATATTATCTTCGCATAAAAGTCGCAGTCGCAAATTTGACTTTTATTTAGAAAATAGAAAATCATCAGATTCAATATAAATACATTCAATAATTACCTCTTCTGATTGCCTGTGGTGGACGTGTCATGGGTCCACGTGGTGTATGGAAGGGTGTTTTTGAGATTGTTTTATTTTTAAGAACTTAAATACCACTAGAAATATTGTAAATATGTATAAATATTTTTGTTTAAAAGGGTGAAAAAAAGGGAAAAAAATATTTCTTATCAAATGAAAAGAGGAATGTAAATACTTAAAATTTTTTCAAATAGTACGTAAATTCCAAAACATATAAATCATAATCGTAATATATTTCTAGGCTCGCCCTGAAACAATAGGGTAGCCAATTGTGATTGGTAAAGAATCGCCATCTTAAATAATAATAAATTTTCACAGGCGGTCCGGGGACACGGCACTTGCCTCTTGTGCTCTCTTCGGCGTGTCAGGCGGGTCGTTCTGAAGTCTTCTTTCCCGGAGACTGGGGTTCTGGGCTTGTTTCCGCAGGTAGTAAAACTTTTCCCTGCCCTGGGCTTGGGGGTTACACCTAACCATAAGCCAAAAGCGGGTTCCCAGGGTGGGTGCTTACTTACTTACTTCCCAGAACTAGTACTCATAATAGATTCATCTGTTCTGTTACTCCCTTTGACATACCCGATGGTCACTCCATTCTTCAGATACCGATTCACATTATATTAGTGATACTGATACCTTCAGGGAAAGTGATTTATTATGAGAGCTTTTTGTCAAAATTTTCCCAAAGATTATTTGCAAATTATTATATCTATAAGAATTTTAACGTAAAAAGGAAAATGTTATTTAATGAACAGCACATAATCTGGAAACCTAGTAAGTAAAATTTTATAATGGTTTATATATATATATATATATATATATATATATATATATATACCAGTAATATTTTAGTATTTGAGTGTACAATATTGTGTATTAGATTTCCCCGCATAATAGTCGCAACTAGACTTTTACAATGAAAGAT
This sequence comes from Maratus speciosus, assembly GCA_963932465.1. Lineage (NCBI taxonomy): Eukaryota > Metazoa > Arthropoda > Arachnida > Araneae > Salticidae > Maratus > Maratus speciosus. The sequence goes on from OZ010790.1 coordinate 211,165,108, forward strand.
TAGCAAAAAAAGTGCGACTATTACGCGAGTAAATACGGTATAAAGCTATGAAGTTTTGTTACATTATTCTGAATGTGTTGGGAAGTGTTTCATAATCTATGCTTGACGCATGATTTTTCTTTCTTGTTGAGATTAACTTTACTATGGACATTCTACAATAAATAACAATGATGATGCAATCGATGACAATGAAAATGATTTCATTAATTATTCTAGAAACAGAATAAGATTCCAAACAGTTTATTGAGTTAATGTTGAACCGTATGCATTCAATTTTAACATTTCAATTCTAAAATTTTATATACATTTTGGATCGAAAAATATTTTCGATGCCGAGAGCTCATACTTGCTCTTACACAAAAATGCATTCTAGGCACGTAGTTTTATATGTCCATATTGAGTCACTCTGCCATATCGATTTCAGTACACGCCGTATCATATACTCCTGTTCCGAAATCACAGTCTCATGGGAATATGATTGAAAGTAAAGTAACTCCAAGAATTTTTCTCTTCAAAGTTCTGATTTGTCTCATCATGAAAGACGAGGACGTGAAGTGATTACGTCAACACTTTGTCATATGTGACCTGATTTAGCTGAAAAAATAAAGTTGAGACATCTGAAACATTTATTATTTTTTTCTACCTTCGTTGCTATTAAAGTATGAGTTCCAGAATTACAATTGGGCAAAAGGAAAGAAAAAAATATGAATTTTTTAGTGTATAACGGGACGATGAATAACAGAAAAATTCATGAATTCAATGAAATATTTGAAAACATATATATACAGTAAAGCACCGTTTATACGTTTCTCATTTATACGTCTTTTACATTTATATGTCGTTTCAGTGCGCTCCCGAATCATTCTTATGTATTTTAATGTTGTAACGTTTCGTTTATACGTCGTTTCTTTCATTCCGTAACCGATATTCTCAGGATTTTTTCTCCCAGCGTCGTTCTTTTTTATTTTCTTCTAATCATATGTGGGGAAATATGAAAGAAAAAGAACATGTGTAACTTCTAAGAGGGGTTATTTCATGTTCGTGGAACCTGTGATGGGGGTGGGACGAAAAGAAGGGACAGTGGGTAGACTGCATTGACACTGATAATTAGAACCTCTTTTGTTTCTCAAAATACTAATGAGAAAAATTTCCAGGAACTCAACTCCATACATAATGCTTTGCTTCAGACTCAAAGTAAATTGGAAAGTTAGACGACAATTAAAGATTAATTTAATTAAAATCTATTTGTATGTTCGAGAATGGAATAAAAAAAAGGGTAATCAAGGGTGCAAGAGATATAAAGTTAAATTTTTTTTTCACTTTTATTTTTTAATTATAGAAGTGATCATTTAATGATTTTTTTAAACGTTTAACTTTTCTTTTTCACTCGAAAATTGTAACAAAATTAAATTTGTATGATTGAAGCATTACATTTCTACAATCAAAGATTTTACACCTTAGGTGACTACAATTTCGATTGTACGTTCTTCTCAGTTATACGTCGTTTTAGAACGGCCCCCTGAAAGACGTATAATCAGTGCTTTACTGTATATCAAATAAATGAGTATTTATTTTTTATTTATTTATTTATTTATTTATTTTTAGATTTTCTTTAATTAAGTGCTCAATACATTCCAAATTTCAAAATATAATTTTACATTTCATTTTCATTCTATTTGTTAAAGAGAATTTATTTAAAAATTATGCATGCATTCTTTATCCGACATGAGTTATATAAATAGAAAATTTAAACTGTCTCTATACTCAATTTTCATAACAAAAATTGGATATTAATAGACATTTTGTTGTTAATCTGAGGATCTTAGAGAATTATTATTTCGATATAGATGATCAGCTTTGTTGTATTATGCATCAAAATTCACCTTGTATATACTGAGAATTTTTGAAAAAAAAAAAAAAAAAAAAAAAAAAAACAATGCATGTAGTATTTTAAAGATATATGTATTTACACTAAAATGCATTCTAGGCAGGTAATTTTATATGTCCATATTCAGTCACTCTGCCATATTGATTTCAGTACACGCCGTATCATATAGGGGAGACTAGGGACGGTTGACCATACGGGAGGCTTGACCCACCCATCAATTTTCATATTTAAAAGAATTTCAGAGTTTTATCAATAGGTGTCAACCAAAGCTACTTGAAGGCTCAAACAACAGTCCTCGTTTCATAAAGGTAATCGAAATAGGTGTGGAAAAATAAATTGTGAGGCGTTTTCAACCTAAAAGTTGTGTTTTTTAGAAATATTTTGTAAGCTTTTTTAGGATAAATTATATCATAGAAATTTAAGTAAGTAGGTTTTAAGTAATTCAGAAATATTGAGCTTTCATTCCAGGCATAAAGACTGTACAGTAAGTTAGGCTTAACATAACAATGTGGTAAACTTTATAAAAGGTCTATGTAGGGAGGCTTGACCCAGTCAATGTGAAGGAGGGTTGACCAGATGCTCAAAGCTCCCTTAATTAAGTTGCTTTGGAAATCTTTTTATTATACACTGTGCATAATGAAAAGTTAATGGTATATACATAAAAGAATGTAAATTTATTCTCTAAAGCTTCAGTAAAATGGTGTGATGGAAAAGAAAATGTTTAAAACTGACTATAGAAAACTGAGAATAATTGCTTGAAAATGGGAAAGTTGATAGGAGCTTTTTTCCATTTAAATATTGCTTACAATAGGTAAATAGAAACTGTGGGAAAGACTAGAAAGGGCTATACAGGATGAAAGCAGCAGTCTTAACCGTTTGAGGGGCAGTGGTGTGTTTAAAAAACTCCTTAATTTTAATTCCGAAACATCACAATGACACCAGAATTTTGCTAAAATCTTTTCATCTAACATATATGTGAAATATAGCCTTTTTCTTATTTCCAAATAAATTTGTTCATAAATTCCGGTGGCATTCATTTATTTCAACATTTTAGTACTGAAAGTACTTTGCCCCTTAAAGTTTTAAATCATGTTAATGATAAATTAAGTGTTCATGCGGTTGCAAAAGAACATAGCATCGATCGAAAAAATTTAGGAAGGTATGTAGAAAAATTTCACCAGGGTGAATACAGTGAAAGGAAGTCAAATTATGTGACAACTAGATTTGTCAGATCGAGTGTCGTGAAAAATAGAACAAGGAGATTAAAAAAACGGGACAGTGGCTCCAAAATCCGGACATAAGAACATGAAACACTAGGAAAACGGAACCTGTCTCTAACAGAATGCTGCCTTAAATGTTAAAATTTCATTTTCCCTGCTGTACAATTATACCTGCCCAGACAAATTCCCGTTTAAATCAAAATTTTTCGCCTCTGACTGGCGATTGCGTCTTAACAGGTTTGTTTAAGCCTCATATTAAAAAAAAAATATTTTGTTATAACAATTAAACGATGTAGAATGAAGTTATTTTGCTTTTTTTAAAACAGATTTTATTTCTCTTCACATATAGTGCAATATAAAACAAAGTGGGTCAAGCCTCCCTTATAGTGGGTCAACTCTCCTGTATGTGGGGAGCCTTGACTCATTATTTTTTCATGTATAAAATCAATTATTTTTCACATTTCTTATATGTTACACTGATGTAGTAATTTTATTTTGATAACTGATTGTATAACGAATAAAATGATTTATAAAACTTTATTCTACGTTCAATATTCAAAAAATAAAAAATCATTTTGTAAAAAGTGGGTCAACCCTCCCTAGTCTCCCCTACTCTGTTCCGAAATTACAGTCTCATTTGAATATGATTGAAAGTAAAGTAACTCCAAGAATTTTTCTCTTCAAAGATCTGATTTGTCTCACCTACTAATCGATATATTAAATGAATTTTACAACTAGTTATTTTAATGGTACTTAAAAGTACCGTCAGTAGATAAAGGGTTAAAGATATATGTACTTCCTCTATAATATTTTCTAGACACGTAAGTTTATATGTTCATATTCAGTCAATCTGTCATATTGATTTCAGTACACGCCATATCATATACTCTGTTTCGAAATCAGAGTCTCGTGGGAATATGATTTAAAATAAAGTAAGCCCAAGAATTTTCTTTTAAAAGTTCTGATTAGTTTCCGATGGAAGAGAAGATCCTGAAGTGAATATGTCAACATTTTGTCATATGTGATCTGTTTTTTCTGAAAATAGTAAATACAGTTGTAACTTCTGAAACATTTATTATTTTTCCTCCTCGTTCCTGCGAGATGAGTTCCAGAATTTCAATTGGAAAGTTGGAAAGGTAATAAATTTCAAGTCATACTAAAGACGAACATATGCTAACGAAACTTCTAGAAAAACATGTCAATTTATCAATTTTATACAAAAATCATTTCTAAAGCAAATTGTTTAATTAAAAAGATTATGTAAAAGTTGATTCTTATACTTCTTTTTCGCTGATTCTCATTTTTATTTTTTAGTTGCGTTCGTAATTATATAAATACGTAGCACATAGTCGCCGTATAGTCCGTCTGTCTGTCTTTCCGTCCGTCCGCATATAACAGCGCAAAAAATACCCAACCGAATGGTTTGAAATGTTCAATATGTTATTATTGCATAATTTTATCGAATCATTTCAAATTTTATGAAACTCGGATGTATAGTTCAATTACAGAAACAGTCAAAAGTATTCCGCTACATTAGGGCCAATGAAAAAAATCGTTTTAAGTGCATTTTAGTAATGTTACACCATTTCGAACATAATGAAATTGATATGTATTAATGAAGTGCACTAAAATATACATTTTGTAGAATATGCGGTACAAAAAATGTTTATTATTTATTTACAGGGTCTCATAAAAGCATTCCGTTACATAATGATATAGAGGGAAACATTTGTTTGCGGCGTATTTTAATTAAGTTAATCTATTTCACATACAACGAAATTGATATACGTTGCTGACGTTTACTACAAGTTAGTTCCTGTATAATAGAAAGTGCATAGTATTTACAGGGACACAGAAAAGATTTCGGATACTATACTGTATCCGAAATGCTGTATATATTAGCGACGATTGCTGGAAGTGCATTTTTAGTTGTGATAGGAATTTTTAAATTTAACTAGATTTTTGCATATTACGTTGCATGTATAAATTATGTAGATCATATACAGGGCTACACAAACGATTTCGTAACGGTTCGTAAGGTTTAAAACCTCGTTACAGTACGAACGCACCTTATTTGCGACGTTTGACGTACAATTTCCGACTTGTTTCTATCTATAACGCAAGAAAATATTGTAATCGAATTTTTTTTTCGATTTTCGACATATTTAGACTTTTTGAGGTCAGATACCCAAAACATGTTTATACAAAATGTCTGTCTGCCCGTGTGTCCTCTTTCTACTGTGGAAAAGTGTATGATGTTATGATAAAATTTAACAAAATTACTTATGGCTATGTCCAGCAGATACCAGTTTATTTTGAAGATATTCTTCCGGAAGGGGCACGGTAATAGCAATTTTCGGTGCATTTTCATTATTTTATCATCGGCAAGTGTACGAAGGTATGGATAGATTTGAACCAAGCTTCATATACTATGTTTTTGACTATGGGCGACAGGTTCCAGTTAAAAATGTGGATATTCTCTCGAAAGAAACCTGCGAAAGTGCTTTTTGAGCAATTTTCTCGATTTTTTTGTAGTTATGTTGTACATAGGCTGCTCATGTACACTGTTAAAAATTTTGCAGCATTCTGGCAGGTCATTCGACCGTTTTTTGAAAAAACGGTTTCATACCCATAATTTAACTATATTCTGGCCATTAAATTTCCAATAATATGGTCAGAATACTGTTAAAATTACGGTACACGACATTTCGGTCCCGACACTTCGGTCCCGCCATTTCGGTCCCGCCGTTTCGGTCCCGAGACATTTCGGTCCCTGGCCATTTCGGTCCCGAGACATTTCGGTCCCTGGCCATTTCGGTCCCTGGCCATTTCGGTCGCGAGACATTTCGGTCCCTGGCCATTTCGGTCCCCAGCCATTTCGGTCCTTGGCCATTTCGGTCCTTAGCCATTTCGGTCCCTTGTCATTTCGGTGCCCACCACCTTATAACTCGTATTCTAATTGTCGTGGGCCGCCAAACGCTGTAATTTAAACATTATTTGGGACCTTTTTAAAATTTTTTAACACCCCCCACCCCCCAAATTAAAAAAAAAAAGCTGAATATAACAGTCCGATAAATTTAAACATTTATAACTCGTGATAATGAAATCACAGCGAGCTGAAAATTTGTTTGATTGAACAATGTGATATAATTTTACAGGGGACATTGTCTTTTTATTATTATTATTATTTAACAAAATGGATTTTTTAAGCTTTATTATTTGTTATTAATATTAGGTATTTTATATATACTATAAACTGCCATAGATGATTTTTTGGTTGTTTTCGAACCTTTAAATTATCATCATTAATTAAATAATTTAAAAAACTGTTCTTATTTTTTCTCCTTCTTACAATTAGATTAATAATAAATGTCTTCAATAATTCAATTGGACACTTATAAGCTATTGTAGGTAAATATTTCCTCAAATCATTCTTCTACATCCTCTCCTTTAATAATTCAGAAATGAGATATATTTATTGAAGCAAAAATATTTAATTTTTCTTATTACTTTTATAATACAAAGTTATAATTTTGTTTTCATAAGTTACTTTACCATTGGCTAATTCCATGGGTTTTGGTAGTGTAAGTCACATAGCGGATAACTGAAATCCTCGTTGGCCCCCGTTATTTTCGAAAGGTTTTCTTGCCTTATTCAATGAATGAGATATCACCGATAAACTATACGACATTTTCCGTTCTAAAATACTGGTAGCCAAAAATCACAGCCTGTGACTTACACTACAAGTACGTATGGAATTAGCCCATTATAAACATTGGGAAAACAATAGTGATTTGGTAATTAGGTGTGCCAGGAAAAATATTTTGTTGTCAGAAAACTCCACCCACCGCTTCATTTTTTTAAAAATAATTATTGGTTGCATTTTTAACAGTCTTCTCACCCATTGCAGACGATTTTTGTGAACTAATTTTATTGAAACTGGGCCTATTTCTTTGTAATAAGATGATTATTTTTTATTTTATGTAATAGTGTAAGTATTATTTTAATTAATTTTATTTTCAATTTCTAACTGACAAAACTAAGGTTTTTAGGTGCGTTCGTAATTATATAAATACGTAGCACCTATAGTCATCGTTCAGTCCGTCCGTCTGCCCGTCTGTCTGTCCGCATATAACAGAGCAAAAACAACCCAACCGAATGGTCTGAAATTTTAAATATATGATTGTTGCATAATTTAGTCGAGCCATTTCAAATTTTATGGATATCGGATGCATAGTTTAATTACAGGGACTGTCAAAAGTTTTTCTTTACATTACGGCCAATGGGAAAAAATTATTGCAAGTTCATTTTAATGATGTTACAGCCTTCCGAGTGGTCTGAAATTTTAAATATATAATTGTTACAAAATTTTGTCGAGCCATTTGAAATTTTATGAAAATCGGTGTATAGTTTAATTACAGAGATAGTCAAAAGTTTTGCGTTACATTACGGGGAATGGGAAAAAATTATTGCAAGTGCATTTTAATGATGTCACAGGCTATGCACTCATGAAGTGCAAAAAAAAAAAAATATATATATATACATTCAGTACAATATGGGATGCAAAAAATAATTATAAAACTAGTTATAGTACGAACGCACCTCATTTGCCACGTTTGACGAGCAATTTCCAACTTGTTTGTATTTGCCGTTTATTTATTGATTTTTAATATTACCCTTTTCCTCACACTTTCCCAGAAAAAATTAATAATTTTTTATTTTAGTTTTATTTTTAATTATATTAATAGTTTTAAATTTCGGTGACTTTAAATATAAAATAAATAAACATGTAAAAGATAAATTTCAGTTTATAACTACTATATGATAAATTGAATATAAAATGTATTATGTATTGAATTTATTTTAAAGTAAAAAAATGTAATGTATATTAATAATGTTATTAATTTAATAAATTAAGGATACATTAAATAAAAAATATATTTAATAAAATATTAATTTAATTTTTATACTAAAATTCCTAACTTTTCTGAGAATTAATTAATAGCAATTATTAGTAGCAATTATTAATAGCACTTAAAGTTTTTATTCAAAAGTTTTAATTTATAATTTCCAAAAAATAATATAGGAATTTTTTGAAAAATCAATCAAAAACATAAAGTCTAAGTAATACTTAATTAATTAATTAAACATAATAATAATAATAATAATAATAATAATAATAATAATGCAACATTGTACAAATACGTAAAAATACCTTTTAACAGTGTTAGGTGATATTATGCAGATTTTAATTTTTTAAGTACAGTTATAATTTACAATTCGCAAAAAGTAAGAAATTATTAATTAATTATAATTAAAGAGCAAAAATAATATTATAAGCTAACTAATAAATGAATAAACAACATGTTTATCTTCAGAACCCTTATCACTTTTATACATCCTAATGAAGTTAATAACGTTATAATAACCGAAAATTAAAAAAATATATATTTGCATTTACCCTATAAAAACTATTATATAGTTCATGTAATAGTTTTTAAACAAGCAATTGATAAATTAGTTATCTAAACAATTAATAATTAAAATAATTTTGAATTGATAAATACGTTTAATAAAAACAATTTAATTTTTGAATTTTTTTTTTTACGTAACAATATAACTATGAGTGTTTTCAACTTGTCGTGCAAGTTAAATTCATGCTGTATCAAATTTATTGCAAACTAACGGCAAACAAGTAATCAAAAATACTGCAAACTTACTGCAAAGTAGTAATCTTTCCATATCACACTATAAGTTTATCCCCTTAGAAGGGGTCAATAGACCTGATCAGGTCTATTGATGCGAAAGCGCCGTCAGAAGGCGCATGCATAGGTTTTATCTCCATAAACAAGTTTAGGTAATATTTGCACTTTTCATTTCGAGCATTTTTGGTATTTAATAAGTATAGCGTTTAGAAAAAACGGTGCCTACCGAATAAAATTTACTCATGCAAGTGGGTGATGGTATACCTTGCGGGAGATTTACTGCGAATTTCTGAATTCAAATTTGTCACGGCAAGATAATATCAGAAAAAATCAAACTTTCTGCTAATGTTCATGCTATCTGGGTTACCTCAAAAATTTCCATGGGGAGCGCGGCGGATCGCATGAACGGCTCATGCGATTGACACTTATGGGAAATCATTATCCAATATCTATTACAGCATAAATTCTTAATTCAATGGCAAGAAATTAAACATGAAAATTGCTCTTTTACACTTAACCACTTGGCTCTAACTTTATTGCAGGCAAATGTTATGTAATATGAAACTTGATTTAACCCATTCGCTGCCAAAACTAAGAATTTTCAATTTTTTTGTTGAAGGTCGTTTGCCAGCACAAATTCAGAAAGATAAATTTCGCTTTACTAATAACAGCAAAATTTCTGCCAATAAATGAGGCATTTTTTTAAATTCTAAAATAGTGGTGACAAAGTAATCAATAAATTAAAGCCACGAGTATACTCGTGAATGACAGCGAATGGGTTAATTAAATTTAACTCTTCAGTATGCGCTCAGCTTTTTACATCATAAGTGAATCTTTTTCACCGGTAAATATTAATGTAACTTGAATGTATTATTAGTTGCAGTTATAGAGATTGGCCTTATATTTTTTATCCATGCTTTTTTTTAAAATTAAGAAATTAAATAAGGATATACCTAAATTCTTAAAGTTACTCGAAATACTTCTATCATATATACACAGTCAAGACAAGATTCCAAGGACTGGTAAAAAGCTCCATTTTAGACAGGCTTCCATGTAAAGAAGTGTAATTAATTATACTTCTAAGATACACTACCTCAATAAGATCTATTGTTATTTTCGCAGGGATTCTGAAACTCTTCCGTTTGAGACAGGATTCCGTTATAGAAAGATTCCGCTTTCACAGGTTTCACTATGCTTCACTAAAGAAGGGTGAAAATCCCCTTTTCAGACAGGTTTTCAGCAAATTTAATTGTATCGCAATTCATATTAAGACCATGTAACGCTTACGTTAAAGACAGGATTCTGTTATAGACAATTACTATTTTGGCAAGTTTTATTCTATTCATATGATATAAATAAGTACATTTATATAAATACACAAAACTTTTAAAAATGGAACCTGCCTATAACGGAGTTCTGTCTTAAATATAAATGTTCCATAGTGCTACGGAAAAGAATACTATACAAATACACCAAATAACACGGAAACCTGTGTAAAACGGAATTTTTCACCAATATTTACAATTTCATCTTGACAGGTTTTACTATATATACAACATGAAATGAAAATTCTGGACCCTCCACCCACCTGAAACAAAATCCTGGCTACGCCACTGCATGTCGTTCCGGTTTTTTTAAGCCATTAAAGATGAAAAATGCCGTGTGGCCACAAAAAAGCGCCGGCATACTAGAACAAAGAGAGCGCGGGTAGAATAATTCTTATCTGGATCTTTATTTAGCATAATCAAATGAGGGAAGCCAGGACATCTACATTTGACATATATATATACATGTATAATATTCTTTTGAATGAATAACATATAGATATCAAGAAAAGCCAAATATGTTTTCTAAATTTCCAAATTTCTTCATTGTGATATATTTATAAAATTTCTTAATTTAAAATGAAATTTTACGTAAAAGTGATTCACTATACATTACTATTTTGAGATTTTATGTTATTTTTTTGTATTTTCATTTTTATTTTTTATTTGTCATATTAAAACATGTAGGCTGCTTTAAATTCTAAGTATATAAGTCAAATAAATAACAAAGAAATATTTGAAATATAGAACTAATTTGAAATACGAAAAGAATATTTTATGACAATAGAAATTTTAAAATTTTGATTTATGTTTATTGTGCTCGTAGTTTTTGAATGTAATAAGCATTTAAAAGTCTTAAATATATTAAAAAGGATTTGTAATTGTTGCAAACCACATCACCGTCGGCAGGTATGGGGAAAAAGTGCTCTTATCCCCGAGTTATCTCGAAGCAAACGGTGAAGTGGTTCAAAATTAAAAATATTTTTAAACTTGTCATTCGACACCGGTAGAAATAGCGGTAATATTATTGTTACATGTAAAAAGATTAATGCAAACTTTTAAATAGTTTTTCAAAAAATAGTAAATTAAAATAATTATTAAAATAAAATAGAAAGTTCTAGTCTATTCCGGTGCAGAATTTAAAAAATGTGCCTTTATCACAATTCCATGTTAAGAACCCCCTTTTTAAAAAAATATGTAAAATGCAATACATTTAAAATTGATGCGCCGTTAAATAATAGGATAAAATAAAGATTTGTAAAAATATTTGCAGATTTTTTCATTATTAATCACATAGTGTGCAAATTATATACAATTGAATATGTGCATTTTGGCATGGGCATTTGCATATGAAATTTAAAGCTCGACTTATAAATATTTTTAAATTGTCTGGACTTTATATTTATGATAGACTAAAATATGAGGAGCTTCTATAAAGAATCCACAGCACTCTCCCTTCCCCCACTCCTGAAAACGATTACTTCTACCATATAAAATTTGCATGGGGTGCTACAATTTGATTGCGAGTTATAAGTGTTTGCGGTTTTCGCGCCCTTATATTCAGTTATACTAAAATTTCGAGGGTTCAGTTAAAAAATCTTATAATGTACCTCCTTTTTTAAAGATTACGTTTACCGTACAAAATATGAGTGTGATTGCGATAATTACAGAGAGAGTTATAAATGTTTTAATTTATCAGGACCTTATACTTAAGATACACTAAAATATATAAAAAGTCAACAGAACCCCCCCCCCTGCCTTATAAAACGATTATGATTATCATAGGAAATTTGTGTGGGCTGCGACAATTTTGATCTGTGTTATAAGTGTTTGCGTTTTCGAGTCCTTATATTCGAGTTATACTAAAATTTAGGGAGTTCAGTTAAAAAATTTGATAATGTCCCTCCTTTTATAAAGATTACGTTTACCATACAAAATATGAGTGTTTTGCGATAATTATAGATCGAGTTGTAAATGTCTTAATTTATTAGACCCTTATACTTATGATACACTAAAATATAGAAAATGTCAATCCCCCCCCCCTCCCTTGTTTTTTAGAATGATTACCATACGAAATTTGTGTGTGTTAATCTATTTCACATACAACGAAATTGATATACGTTGCTGACGTTTACTACAAGTTAGTTCCTGTATAATAGAAAGTGCATAGTATTTACAGGGACACAGAAAAGATTTCGGATACTATACTGTATCCGAAATGCTGTATATATTAGCGACGATTGCTGGAAGTGCATTTTTAGTTGTGATAGGAATTTTTAAATTTAACTAGATTTTTGCATATTACGTTGCATGTATAAATTATGTAGATCATATACAGGGCTACACAAACGATTTCGTAACGGTTCGTAAGGTTTAAAACCTCGTTACAGTACGAACGCACCTTATTTGCGACGTTTGACGTACAATTTCCGACTTGTTTCTATCTATAACGCAAGAAAATATTGTAATCGAATTTTTTTTTCGATTTTCGACATATTTAGACTTTTTGAGGTCAGATACCCAAAACATGTTTATACAAAATGTCTGTCTGCCCGTGTGTCCTCTTTCTACTGTGGAAAAGTGTATGATGTTATGATAAAATTTAACAAAATTACTTATGGCTATGTCCAGCAGATATCAGTTTATTTTGAAGATATTCTTCCGGAAGGGGCACGGTAATAGCAATTTTCGGTGCATTTTCATTATTTTATCATCGGCAAGTGCACGAAGGTATGGATAGATTTGAACCAAGCTTCATATACTATGTTTTTGACTATGGGCGACAGGTTCCAGTTAAAAATGTGGATATTCTCTCGAAAGAAACCTGCGAAAGTGCTTTTTGAGCAATTTTCTCTATTTTTTTTGTAGTTATGTTGTACATAGGCTGCTCATGTACACTGTTAAAAATTTTGCAGCATTCTGGCAGGTCATTCGACCGTTTTTTGAAAAAACAGTTTCATACCCATAATTTAACTATATTCTGGCCATTAAATTTCCAATAATATGGTCAGAATAGTGTTAAAATTACGGTTGTGTAACCGTTTTTGGAAAAAACGGTCAAATGACCTGCCAGAATGCTGCAAATTTTTAACAGTGTAGCGATGGGCACTTCGAATCCAGCAAACCCGGCTATTCACAAGCATCTGATATACAACAGAATAACGAAACGTATTCATTTTCTTTGACTACCATGTTCAAGAACTGCTCGGTTTTACGCAGAATTTCAATGAAGCAGAAATTCAAGATGAAAATCAGAATTGGTGTTGTATTAAAGTTATAATAAAATTTAAATAAATGAGATGTGAAAAAACCACAAATCCTTTAATATATTGGCTTATAATACATTTAATATAAATTAAAACATAAAAACACATTAACACCACAAATTCTTTGCTAGATTGGTGCATACATATTTAATACAGATTAAAACACACAAAAAAACATTAAAAACATTAAAATATTCATTTTACGGTTTCAGCATACCTCCTTGGCCTTCCTCAGGAATATAAAGGAACTAGTATTTGTACGTAATAAAGACAAAGAATTTTTTTCAATTAACCCATTATCTACTGAGGGTACTTATAAGTACCATTAAAATAACTTGTTATAAAATTCAATTAATACATTGATTAGTTGTAATGTAGTTTAGAATGAGTTATAGATACATTAATTTACCTTGTTCCGAAAGCTTTTTTGGTTACACAGAACAAAAATATTTTTAAAAGGATGATTTCTTTTGCATTTGCTTCTTTTCAGCTTTCTTGGCGTTGGGTGTGTGTGTGTGGGGGGGGGGGGAGATTTTTTAGTTCGGGAATATTTCTATATTTCTATTGTAAGAACATTATATTTCTATATTTCCTAATTCTACAAAATACTAAGAAAAATATTTAAAATAAAATATTTCATTGGTGTTATAAATACTGCACAAAATCCATATAAATTCAAATTGAATTAATCCTTCTAAAATTTATTAAATGATTATGTAAATCTTCTAATGTAATTTAAAAAATTCACGAAAAATGCTTTAGAAGACAAAATTTTTTGAATTCATAATTTAGTACATAAAGGGTTAAATGAATAATCTTCAAATTTGGAGTAGCATAGTTAACGTTTATTCCAACAGAGAAAAAAATTCCCGGGACAGGACTCGAACCTGTTTCATCAAATTGCCGTGTCAATGCTCTAATTGATTTGCAGTTCCTAGGCATGGCCAACAAATAAGTGTGAATTACGCCAACCAGGATATCGTACGGGTAGCTCAGCAGGTATCGCATTGGCATGAAAAGTCAAGGACCCAGGATCCATATCTGGTCTGGCAATCCTCCTCTCTGTTGGAATTAACCTCAACTATGCTGCTCCAACCTTTAAGAAGATTATTAATTGGATTTTGATATTTTTAGAACACGTTCACATTTGCTTTTTATTTATTTTTATTTTTTTCATTTAACCCATTAACATGCTACACCGAATACATTGTTAACATGTGTTTTCTTTTATAAAAATGTTTAGAAATAAAACGAGATAATTTTTTTTTTTTCCTCGACTTTACAATGCATCTAAAATCGGTAGGAAATGTGGATTATTGGAAATTTCTTAAGAAAATACGGAATCAGAAAAGTAACAGGAATGAAATCAAGATATTTCTTAATAAAATTTATCTCCCTTTCACTATATATGCTATGCCTAATTGTAGCTTTTGACTTCTTAATCTTATTTAACATATTGATCTTAAAATTTTATTACCTGTCATCTAACAAAATTATATGAGAGAGCTTGTCTGTAGAAGATGTTTTCTTTTAATTCGCTAAGGAAAGACAATTGCCTTGAGCGGCAGAAACCCGAGAGTTTTCTGCGATACAATGTATATCTTTTTAGTGATTTATTATTCTCGGAAAATCTTTAATAAAAATTTTCTGGAGAGACTAAAAATAAAATTTGTTAAACTCATTTTTAAAAAAAGATGTTGGTTGACGGAATATTTGAACTAGCGAAAAAGGAAGAATCTGAATTTGAGTAGAGAATTAAAATATGCATTTCAACCTTGTGATAGAAAAATATTTCAGTTTGATATTTCAAGTTCTGAAATTTGGAGATTTTACGTTTTTAAATGATAAAATATATCTATGCATTATTTGCTGAAGTTAAGGAAAACCCTTGAAATAATGTATGTAGAACCACAATAAATGTTAATTAACATATATAGGATAATTGCAACATAATATATAATAAATAAGATGTATACGTTAAAACACATAAACTTACGGAATAGTACTCATAAACAAGAACATTTTTATGAACTTGTACAAATGAAATTAACGATAAAGTATAATATCGACGTTTCGAACGGCTTCTGCAGTCATCTTCAGAATAAATATGCTGTTGAAATGGTTAAAATCCTAGAGACGAACGCTTCCTGTAACGATAATTTATCATATAATATATTAATATAATAAGAAAGTCTTAATTATTTACCTTTCCGCAAAATTTCAATATTCCCTCTTTTACCATGAACTTGTTTAAAAGTAATTCGTTCCCCTTCTTCGCTGATGACACTCCATGGTTTTCAAATGACCTTTCGATTGATCTTAACTTATTTCATTTTAAAATTTTCTGAAGTACTCATTGCAGTTTTTCATTCATATTTCCATTTAAATCTCGACAAGGAGCTTTCGTCGCTAGGTTTTTAAAAATAATATTTATCCTGAAGACGACTACAGTAGTAGTTTGCAACGTCGATATTTTGCTTTATCGTTAATTTTATTTATACAAGTTCATATAAAAGTTCTTGTTTATATGCAGAATTGAGTAAGTTTATGTGTTTTAACGTATACATAATATTTATCACAATAAATGTGTTCCCATTGTTAATACTGATTCGATCCTCCGATAATATATATATATATATATATATATATATATATACATATATTTTTAATTTTAAAGTATATTGAAAATTAAATAATATGTAAATAAATACCTAAGTAGTACCCAATACCTATATGTAAATGAGTTTAAATTTTACATGGAAATTCATTATTTGTTACTGTTGTGATTACTACTAACTTAAAGTTGAAATTGGTTCATTCATAAGTAATTTCTCTAGAGCTACATTTGTATTTCTGTATAAATATGGGAAAAGTTCTCTCAAAATTTGGCGTGAAATTACCAAAAAGCTTACTAAATCAATGCCTAAAAGATTAAAAGAAATGAGTACAGACAAAGGAAATACAACGGATATTTAAATACCCGAAAACTTTATTTAATAAAGTTATATGTTACAGAAATGCAAGGTGTCCTATCACTTTTGTCACTATAATTTTGTATTTTTATGCTTATTAAGGCGTGTCCCAACGAAATAAAGCCACCGTAATTCTGTGCTATAACTGGACACGAAACAAACAAATAAGAACGAAATAAATACATTAAGAAAGTTAATATACAATACATATTTACAAAGAGTAACTCACTGCCTGCCCCACCTGGGCAAGAGAAAAAGATGAATGTGTAAAAAAAGAGGGTAAAAAGTGTCCCGCCGAAATAAAGCCACGGCCAATATTAATATTTATTGGTAACTACCGACATTCGAGCTGCTGCAGTTCAACATGCTTATGGTGTCAGGAAGTTGTCAAATACTTGTCAAATACAGTCGAACTTTGTGCAGACTTTAGAAGGCTGTATTTTCTATTTCTCCTGCAGTATTGCCATGGGAAATAATACCCACCTATCAAAGTTCGAAAAAGTACAAATAACAGCTTTTAAGGAAAAAGGTCTTTCACATAGACTAATATCTAAGCAAATCAAACGATCTAAAACCGTAACAGACAATTTTGTAAATCATGGCAATACGTACGGGTATAAAAATAGGAGATATACCTGCAGAAAAATGACTTCCAGGCAGGAAAGAAAAGTTTTCCATCGTGTTTCACGAGGTGGTATTTCCCTAAAACAAAGTTGGCCGAAGAGGACAACATCCCTGTGACAAAATAAACCCTGAAACGAATTGAATAGCGTATCGCCATCTTGTGATACAAGAAAAGGAAAAAACCGCTCATTTTGAAAGTTATTCACATGCAAAATACAGTCGATTAGGTCCAATATCATCAAACCTGGAAGGACCAGTCGCATCGCTGTATAGATTCAACTGAGAAAGAAATTAATTTGGATGGGCCATACGGCCTTGCTTTCTATTGGTATGACATGAGGAAAGAAGAGGAAATTTTCTACGAAAGACAGCAAGGTGGAGGCTCATTAATGGTGTGGGGAGGCTTCGGCTATAGAGGCAAACATAACCTGGCTTTTCTCTCAGACCACATGAAGGCTACCGATACCAAGAAATGCTAGAAAATCATTTACTGCCATTTGCAAAGAGAATTGACGTACTAAATTGGATTTTCCAGCAGGACAATACCTCCATTCACGTTAAAAAATCCTCCTGGGAACGTGTTTTGGATAATAGGACGCATACCATGGAATTACCTGCCCTTTTCCCCTAATCTCAATCCCTAAGAAAATGTCTGAGGTATCCTCAGTAGGGCAGTATATGCCAATAGCAGACAGTTTCAGTCTGTGGAAAAATTGAAGGTCGTCATCATTAATGCGTGTGAGAATAATGATGCTACTGTCCTCCAAAGATTGGTAATTGGTATGCAACATCGTATATTCCAAGTCATATATAACCATGGCGGATATATTGTCGATTAACAGTAGTGGCTTTATTTTGGCGGGACACTTTTCCCTCCTCTTTGTTTTACAAATTCATTTTTCTCCTGCCCAGGTAAAGCAGGCAGTGAGTTTCTCCTTGTAAATATGTATTTGTATATATACTTTCTGAATATATTTGTTTCGTTCTTATTGGTTTTTTTCAGAGTTCAATTACAGCACACAATCACGGTGGCTTTATTTCGATGGCACACACCTTATGTGTAGAGAACGTTTAAAGAAAATAATCCATCTTAAAATACACTTGTTTTTTAATTTCACATTCAGAAAAGCAAATCTTGACAAACACACACTTCACAAAGTATCAAAAATATAGTTCCCGTTTCAAATTATAAAACTGAACAAAGTTCTTTTAGAACTAACAAACGTTTAAACAGGATAATCTTCTTGCAAATAATTTCACATTGATTGAATTAAATAATAAAATGCTCTCCAACCAAAATTGAATATAAAAAAAAGCAACTTCTGTGCCACCAAATGTCGACTGAACATTGATGCCAGAATCCTGTCTTAAAAACACTGTAATACATGGTGTCTGTTTCACACACTGCTGACACACTGCTATCTGTTAACAAACAGAGCAACCAAAAAATAATAAATTGATATTAACTGAATTTATTAAACCGAACATTATGTTCATTGATGTGTCTTTACTTTAATTTGATTATTTTAATTAGTTTTACAATTTACAATGAATATAGAATTAACATATCACAGCAAAATATTTTTATTTATATTAGTAAAGATAATTTTAAAAGCTTTCTTTTTACAAAAAGTGTCAGTATCCCATCAATTTTCTAGGCTACTTTATATAAATATATAAATTTTAAGTATTATCGGAAAATTCATTTTACTTATTATTTTTAATTAAAAGTGAAAAAAAAATTAATTAAAACTCCGATAAATTCTTCTTAATTCACAGACAATATCATTATTTTGTTTCATCCATTATTTTGTTTCATTATATAATAGTTCATTATATAACAGTTCCATACTCACTTTTTTTGAACAAAAGTTATACTGATAAAAACAAATTAAAATTTTATTGAAAAAAAATCCTTTTATTTAGTACTCCTATTAACACTGGTATAAAATAAGTTATAACTGACGTTAGTTTTAATTAATGATGATAACAAAATATCTACAGCTGCATTTATATTTCAGTATAAACTCTAAAGTGAGCTGCATTACATTTTTTTTTCAGTAGCAACTGTTATATAGCTAAAAATATATTTAAATTCGTCGAAAGTTTGTTTTATTAACTATTTTTAACACTGAAACATAATGAGTAAAAACTTAAATTCATTTCATTCATAAACAATTTCCCTCGAGCAACATTTACATTTTTGTATAAATTTTGGATAAGAACTCCATTATTACTACAGCTGGAAAAGCTTTGCTCTCTTATTCCATTCAAATCACGTATATTCCGTGAATCATTTTCAGTTGCTTTTTGACATCGATCTATGAATATAGCGGTTTCATCTAATCTTTATAAATCAGGAAAAGAAGGGAATAAAAAACAAAACTTTTACTGGTAGGAAAAGAAGAAGTTTCTTTATCATTTTTTATCCTAAGCGATGCAAACATTAAAGTGTGATTAGTTTTATTTCGATGTTTTTTTTTCTTCCCCTTTCGGAATTTAAATCGCTTTCTCATTTCTAATACTTTGATATATCGATAACGTCACCTATGGTTACATAGTAAAGAAATGAAAAAAATTACATTGCATACTTAGCTGTATGCATACTAATTAATGTGAATTGCCTTGAAAAATAATTTAAACAGCTCCTAAATATAATCTGCTCAGGAATTCTATTTTCAAGAAAAGAATTCTAATTAAAAAAAAAAAAAAAAGCATTCGTTTTGAAAAATGTGCAACTATCTTGTTAAATTTAATTAGACCTTGAAGAAAAAAAAGGTTGATTAACTTTTAGTTCGTAGCACAGATAAAAATGTACTTCAAAAATTGTCGTAAGAATATGTGCATAACACTCTGAGTAATAAATTTTACCAAAAAACGAACTCGATAAAAAGCATGCTTTTCCAAAACATATTTGAACTTTTCGCTTTTGAAAAGCAAACTATAAAAATTTTATCAAGTACTTATAACTTCTGTAAAATAAACGTTTTTATTAAATTTTTTAAAAAAGTTTTTTCGACACAAAAAATCATAAATAAAACAGAAAATATGCATATTTTTACATTTCTTCTACCTTTATAACTATAAATTACGCTAATAAAAAAAATCCTCCACCTCCCCAACCGCTTACTAAAGTGGTTTTATCTTTCCAACGAACAGACGCAAAGGCAAAAAAAAGAGGAACTTTAAGATACAAAGGTCAACTGGAATGAAAAAAAAATATATATGTATTAACTAGGTGGCTCTGCCCGTACGAGCAACGCTCGCCAACCCATGTTCAGGCACCCCAGATTCTAAAAGCACTCTTATTTGATCGGCTTTAAAAAGACTGAATTATAATTTAAAAAAACAGTGGTGATCTCTCTGGCGGGCTTCCTTTCGTTTTCTCTTTATTGGGTAATTTTTTAATGATTTTATATTTAAAATTAAAAATATTGTAAATTAAAAAAAAAGTATGTTAAATTTAAAAAGTAACAAATTTATTAAAGTTACTTGGAATTTTTTTTTCCTTATCTTTGGAATGAAGTCGCTAATTTGTTGTTACGGTAAATAACCTTATCATATAAATCTCCTCTCCTCTAAAATTTTCACTTCGCCGCCCTTTTTCCGCCAACATATGTGTGTAAAATTATATATATAGTGTTAAGAATATTGTAAATAGTTAGTGTTTGTGCTTAAAAATAATGTAAATAGTTCTATTAAACTCTATTCATAAGCTAATATTAGTTTTTGTTGCATTGAAATATCTCAATTTGTTGATTTTCTACAAGCAAGTAAACCCTATTGGTTTTTGAATGGGAGTCTGTGGAAATTTAGCAAAATACTGGAAATAGCGCCAAGGGGGCGTCAGTTCTGGCTACTAATTTTGGTCGCAAAATTTGGCGATATATCGCCAAGTTTGCGACAAACTTGTCGAATTTTACGACAGAGCCGGGTCCCCCCTCTTGGTAACCCCCTTTATGTCGTCAGAAAATTCTGACCAATCAGATACCTTTCGCGGTATCTACGCAGATTTTCATTGGTCCATTTCCAAAGCGTTACTTTTTTTATATATAGAAGGATATATATAGGGTGCCTCTGAAAAAGGTGGCAAAACTTTACAGGGTGATAGAACTTAGCTATACGAGCAAATTTCGTCATAGAATGTATGGTCTGAACGCAGGCGGTAAGAAGTTCTCCACATGTCGCAGTTATTAACACAAGAATGAGGGGGGATACATCAGAAAATATTTTATTAACAGGAATCTAATTAATGTACGTGCTCAAAGAAATTGCTCAAAAGATCTTCCGGCAGCTGTAATGCACGCTTCACACCTGCGGGATAGGGACTGACGCACATTTGCAAAGACATCAGGCATTTACCGAATATCGCCGGCAACGCCTGTTCTGGTGACTAGATCCATATCGGTTTCTGGGGCACTCGTAGATTAGGCTTTTCATATGGCCCCAGAGGGAAAAGTCGAAACATGAGAAATCTGGCAATTTTGGTGGCCAAGCTCTTCGACCACCTCGACCAATCCATAGCCCTGGGACAGTGGAAAACTATCTTTTAACTTCTCACCGCTTGCGTTCCGATCATACATTCTATGACGAAATTAACTTTTATAGCTGAGTTCTATCACCCCTAAAAGTTTTCGCCACTTTTCCAGATACACGTCGGTCGTTCAGGCAACATTAAAATGATTTACGCAGGAAGTAAAGGTACAGAAAACCAAAAAAAGTCCCTTTTCAGTTACACATAAAATTTCCATATATTAAATTGCAATTTTCCTACAATAACGTAAATTTTAAAATGCGTTGTGCCATAAAACTTTGCTATCGTTGGGGAAAACAGCTGCAGAAACAGCTAAGTTAATTAAAGAAGCCTACAACGACAATATTTTGGTGAGTTGACGATTTTTAGATGGCATGGTGATTTCAAAAGAGGACGTTTGTCTGCAGAACTGGCTCCTAAGCCTGGCAGACCAGAAAGTGTTGTGAATGATTGAAATGTTAACACAGTGTCGTCAGTATTGCATGAAAATCTGTGAATGAAATGTGAGGAGATAGCGACATCAACTAACATTTCATAAACGCGGATATTTCACATTCCACGCAACAATTTACAGCTTCGCCATGTTTGTTCCAGATTTGTCCCACATCACCTTACGAAAGAACAAGTGCAAAAAATGCAATTTAACAAATTACAGCGACCATTTGGAAAATGATTTTTTCGCACGCCATTACGTACGCCATGAATTAAACATTAATAGTGTTATTACCCGTAAAAATTGCAATCGACAGAAATCGCCTGCAACTCGTACGTATTATCCACCTGAAACTTACGTATTATCCAAGCATTTCATTTTCTGTTCGGGAAAAGGCTTTTCCATCGTCAGATTTCCAAGAAATCTGACGGCCAATTTTAAATGAAATTTTTTTCTTAAACTTCTAAACATCCCACAATATTACTTTTTATATCGTCGTATAGAGAAAAAAATGTACTTTTAAATGCAATTTGTTTGAAAGCTGTATCTCACTTTGTTTCTGAGTTTATTACTTTTTTTGTCATTGTGGCAACACTCTGTTGTCTAACTCTGTTGAAAGTAAAGGGAAATACAGATTACTGTATAGACCAATCAGAAAACGAATAAAATGATGAATAAACCAATAAAAACCTTCAGATATGCTTTTGATTTCCTACCCTGACGAGGACAATAACCATTTTTCCAAATGGTTAACAAGAATTCACTAATATTGTGAGTGGAAATAGATGATTCAAATTAATCCGAATTTCTTAAAAAGTGTAATAACAGGTGATGAAACTTGATTCAACATTTTGATCCTCTTACCAAGACCGCAACAAGTGTACGGAAACAAAATGACTCTCCGCCTCCGAAAAAAATGCGACAAACCAAATCTACTGGAAAGGTCATGACGATTATTTTCTTTGATCATAAAGGTGTAATCTATCAGCATGCTGTACCTGTAAAATCTACTGTGACTGGTGAATATTATGTTGCAGTTTTGAAAATTTTGTGACAAAATATATCGAGAAAGCGTCATGAACCGGTAGGGAATTGGACATTACATCACAATAATGCTCGCCCGCATATCGCTATTTCTGTTCAGCAATATCTTAGTAAATGCAATAGCAAAACCATGTCACAACCCCCTTACAGTTGAGATCTCACACCATGAGATTTCTGGCTGTTTCCTACGTTGAAGGAGAAGCTCCGTGGCAGAGAATTTAATGCATATTGTGAAGTTATTTCAGAAGCGCTGGGTTCTTTCAAGCAACTTCTTGAAAAAGGCTTCTGTACTAGTTTCGAAAATTGGGTCGAACGATGGGGTCGTTGCATATCATCTGAGGGAAGGAATTTTGAAAAATAATGATTAATGATGTGTTTTATCTGTAAATATATATCTTGATTCATTATGAATTTACTTAGTTTTTATGGGACGCTCTTTATATTATTGATATTTATATATGTATATATTGAAATATTATTCATATTCAAGGTGTGAAAAATTTTCTACAAAAATTTCGAACAATTATATCTACAGATTTTCTCTTTAGTTTCGCGTTTTCCCCAGAGTTGGGGCTCACGGAAATTATTCCGTCTTGTGCTGGGGTTACAGCGTTGCCAACACATAAGAGTGAGATGTGGTAAGCTTGGGTCATTCAAGTAGCTTAGTGGCAAAGCATTCACTGGTATAGTTAATGACCCTGGTTCGATTCCAGGTTTGGGCACTTTTTTCACTCTATTATATGTACGCTTTTTAAGCAATTAAAAATTAAATTGTTATTTCAATTCAAGTCGCGTGAAATTTTCTACAAAGATGTCTAAGAATTATATGTGCAGATTGCCTAGTGAATATTATTTAACAAAGAATATTATGTTTCTAAGCATTGTAGAAGAAAATATTTAAAAAAGGAAATCAACATTGATTACACAACATTGAAATAGAAAAACATGTAATGACGGTAATACAACAAATAAAGATGTGTTGAAATGAAACTTCAGCTACTAAGCGACTTTTAATTCTTAAAGTCTTTCGGGTTTAAGCATTTTGGATTTTCAATGTAGCGCTCCCATTAACTTTCTAAATGATTATCATTTGCAAAGTACTTCTAGTTCAGTCACTTGAGTATTTTAATGTAAATTCACCTCCTTCTACTATGGACATTTATTTGAATGTTACGCATTAGAAGAAAATTAAAATATCATTTACCGTCATACTATTTTTATTCACCTAATAGAAAATTTAGCAGTTAAGTTTAAATTGGAAATGAATATTTTTCAGCAAGTATTTGAAATTTCGGAATCAGATTAATTCAGTTAATAGTAATCTACACATAATTTTAATACTTAAAGAGATTAATAAAAAATTAGTTTAAAATAATCCACATTTATTTTCCTTAAAGAAACTGTGACGTAAGTTATAATACAGTCTTATAGCAATATATGTTTTCTCCAAAAAAACATCCCCATTTTTGACTGTCTTCTAGAGATTCAATTCAATGTTAAATTCAATAATAAACCTGTCTCTATTCCTCAAACGTTAATTCATTTATATTCATTTCTCAGATAATAAATCGAAAATTCAGTTTTCACAAAAAGAATTACCCGACATTGCGGTGTATAGCGTGCTCTGGCACATAACTCATGCTATTAATTCGTGCCAGAATCACGTTCCTTTGTCGAATTCTTCGTTAAACTATTCCATTAATTAATTATTAATTTATTTCCCATGTAATTAAAATGTAACATTGCATCATTACATTAGCATCGTTATTTAATAAAAAAATAATTAGATGAGACACGCCGTCATAAAACCATAATAAAAAGTCAAACATTGCTTAATCTAAGAAAATATTATATAACTACAAACTAAGGCATACACTAACTTCTTTCAAGTTACCCACGATTCCGAAAAGTGCTATATATCTTTTAAATCCCCACAAACTAATGTATTATCGAGATTTAAAGAAGCATTTATAAAAAAAAAGTTTTTTTTTCTACTGCCATTAATTTTTGAAAAGGTTTCCGAGTTATTTTTATAGTGTATCAATCACATATCTCAACCCCGAATATTCTTTTTTCAAATTCCATCAGTTCTCGAGTAAACATTTTATGTTCAACAAACATGCTAAATTAACAAAATTAACGTTAATACTAAAATTAATATTATTATGTTACGCTTGCATGTATACAGAGCTAAACAGAGCTGAAAATCTTTCATTCAGAAATGAAAGAAACATAAAAAACCGATACTCCATTTCGCACACACATCTACATTATGCACTAAAAATCTACTTGGAAACGTTTCGGGAGACAGTGGCAGGATTTTTTTTTTTTTTTTTTAAATGTATCTTTAAATTCGAAAATATATTGGTTACTGTGATTTCTAAAGATACAGAATTCTTTTAGGAATTGTGGGTAACTCGAAAGGGGTTACTGTATATTTTCGTTCATAGATATATTTTCATTTCCTCCTCGCCGACGTGAACTTATTATATCCGTTCCCTAAGCTGTATGTTTTAATGCAATAGAAGCATCATTTCAAATAATATACTACAGTTTTAAAACATTAAGTTATGATTAATACTCTCAAGGTTTATATTCCTATACGGAATTAAATTTTTTATATCATGTTGGAAAAACGATCTTTTTTAGAATTTTTAAATAATTACACAGAAAACAACATTAAACAACATTACAATTTTGCACATTTGTTCGGTTAAAACATTAATTTATGATTAATGCTCTCAAGGCTTACATTCCTATACGGAATTAATTTTTTATAACATGTTGGAAAAATTATCTTTTTTTAGAATTTAAGTGAAAAAAACTTTACAATTTTGCACTTTTGCTTGGTTAAAACATTAAGTTGTTAACACTCTCAAGGTTTATATTCCCATACGGAATTAAATTTTTTATATCATGTTGGAAAAACCATCTTTCTTACGAATTTGTAAATAATTACACAGAAAACAACATTAAACAACATTACAATTTTGCACATTTGCTCGGTTAAAACATTGAGTTATGATTAATGCTCTCAAGGCTTATATTCCTATAAGGAATTAATTTTTTATAACATGTTGGAAAAATTATCTTTTTTTAGAATTTAAGTGGAAAAAACTTTACAATTTTGCACTTTTGCTTGGTTAAAACATTAAGTTGTTAACACTCTCAAGGTTTATATTCCTATACGGAATTAAATTTTTTATATCATGTTGGAAAAACCATCTTTCTTACGAATTGTAAATAATTACAGAGAAAACAACATTTCAATTTTGCACTTTTGCTCGCTTAAAAAATTAAGTAATGATTAATGCTCTCAAGGCTTATATTTCTATACGGAATTATTTTTTTTATACATAATTTTTTAGAATTTTTAAATAATTAAAGAGAAAAAAAAACCCATCAAAATTTTGCACTTTTGCTCGGCGGTCAGGCGGTTAAGAAGCATTTGCCATTTTTTAAGTACGGAAAAAAAATAAATTCTCTTCATAAACCGAAACATTCATTAGCAGTCGAATCATTCTCTATTAAAATGACAGATAAAAAAAAAATCACAACGCATTATTTTTTTAAGTATTTTATTTTACGTTAAACACCCCTTCCCCCTACACACAGACTAACAGGTTATTCTCAATTCTAAAATACCAGAAAATAACTCTGTTTTACGGTCTTTGTACATTAAGATCAACAATATAATTGTATTTTTTTTTTTTTTTTTTTTGCAAAGAAGGGCTCTTTTATTATGTAGTTTAAACCTATCCTATTTTTTTTTAAACTTTATATTTGTATTCTAAAACTATATGCAATTTAAAGCACCCATAAAAATTTAACATAATTTCCTTTCCTTTTCGGATCTTGAAAGTAAAATAAATTTCAAGGAATATTTTCAAGATTTTATTGTTCTAATGTTTCTTGAACTTTATCCAAGTATGCCGGATGTCTCTCTTCAACGTTGATTTGAAATTTAAAGTACATTCCGATGCCAGAGATAACTTGAATACCAGGGGAGAAAAGAAATCTTTAAAGGACGTAGATGGTTTTCTTTAAAGAATATGTAGATATTCCAGAGCAGAAAGTATCTTTTCTTAGTCCTGTTGTTATTTACCTTAAATAATTCATAGCATTTCACTTATGTATTTTCCCTTGAATTATGAATGATAAATGATTTTTCGTTGTACGATGATAAAATGTTTATCGGTTCTAGTTGGTTGTGATCATGCTTCTATACTAAAATTGTTTTCAGAAATAGACTTTTCTTCAGCTTGTACTACCATACACCCTAAATAATTCATAGCATTTCACATATGTATTTTCTTTCGAAATACAAATGATAAGTTATTTCATATTGTACAGTGATGGATATTGATACGTCCCAGCTAGTTATGGACATACATGTATATAAAGATTATTTAACTGAATAATTTTCTTTAAAGAATATATTTCTTGAAATATAAATGATAAATTACTTTCTAGAATTTTCTTTTGAACTATGAATGATAAATGATTTTTCGTTGTACGGTGATAAAATAGTGATTCTATACTGAAATTGTTTTCAGAAATAGCCTTTTCTTGCGCCCTTTACAGTACACCCTAAATAATTCATTGCATTTCACTTAAGTGTCTTATTTTGAAATACGAATAATATGTTATTTCCTGTTGTACAGTGATGGGCATCGATAATTCTCAGCTAGTTATGGCTATACATATATATAAAGATTATTTAACTCAATGATTTTCTTTAAAGAATATGTTTCTTAAAATATAAATGGTAAATTACTTTCCTGTATTTTCTTTTGAACTGTAAATGAAAAAAGATTTTTCGTTGTACGGTGGTAAAATGTTGATAGGTTTTAGCTAGGTATAATCGTGCTTCTATACTAAAATTGTTTTCAGAAATAGCCTTTCCTTGCGCCTGTTGCTATAGGCCTTAAATAATTCATAGCATTTCACTTATGCGTCTTCTTTCGAAATATGGATGATAAGTTATTTCCTATTGTGGGGTGAAGGACATAGATAAGTCTCTGCTAGTTATCATCACACATGTATATAAAGATTATTCAGATGATTTCCTTTAAAGAATATGTTTCTTGAAATATAAATGATAAATTACTTTCCATTTTACAGTGATAGAAAGCTAGTATGTCTCGGTCAGTTATGATCACACTTCCATAAAATGATTGTTTTCAGAAAGTACTGTTTTTTAGGCTTGCTATTTCTTATCTTATGTAATTCATAGCCTTTCACTTACGTATTTTTTCTTGAGCTATGAATGATAAATGATTTTTCTTTGTAGGGTGACGAAACGTTTATAGGTTCCAGCTAGTTATAACTATGCTTCAACCGAAATTGTTTTCAGAAATAGCCTTATCTTGCGCTTGTTATTATACATCATAATTAAATCATAGCATTTCACTTATGTGTTTTCTTTCAAAATATGAATGCTAAGTTATTTTTTATTGTATGGTGATGGAAATCGTACATCCCATCCAGTTATGGCCATTAGTGCTGGACGATATCAGAAATTTAATATCGCAATATATCAAGAAGTTAATATTGGTGATATATCACGATAACTACCTAAAATTGTGCAAAATTAATATATTGCTAATTTCGAAACATAAATGGTATAGTAGCAGTAGTTTAAGTAAAAACACATGTAGAGAGCAACGAATCAATGTCTCATACCTATGTCCACTGTAAAAAAAATTCTGTAGTTCGACAGATGTAAAGTTACATGCGTACTAAACATTCATTTGTAACTGTACAAAAAAGCTGTAAATCTACAAAACTGGTTTTTGTTAAGCTACAGAAATCTGTAGTTTTACAAATGAATCTGCTAAAATTACAGTAATCTTACTAAAATTTTATTTATCCCCAGTCTATCACACATTTATCTATCCCTTATCCCCAGTTGAAGTTACGTGAAAAATTCTAGGTATCCCAGTTTCCTAAAAAAATCTTAGTAACCTTACATATTTTTCTTTTATTTTCGGTGCAAAAGTGCATCTGTTACATGAATTTTTGTTGTTGCCGTTACATAAAAAATTCTAGGAATCCCAGTTTCCTAGAGAAACTTTAGTAATTTTACAGATTTTTTTTTACAATGTGTTCACACAGCATCATTGAAATAATTATTTATATTTATACAAAATATATCTTAGAAAAGAAACCAATGTTTGATATCTGTTTACACTTATAACATTTGTTTCAAAGTATTTTCCTTAAAAAAATAGTATTGTTCCTATTCTTTCGACTCTATGCATTATTTATCAGTAACATTTTAGCTATTTAATTTCATTGCGAATAACTGAGAAAATTATAAAATACAAAATAAAATATTCTGAAATTTAGTACGTTGATGTTTTTATGTTAATTAGCACAGGAAAAAAGGAAGCTCGGGAAAAACTAAAATTAATTTAATGCCACATGTGCCGCTAATGTACTTGTTATTAAATAGTTTTCAGTGGATGATAGACGCAACTGAAAGGTTGCTTTTCAATCTTTCTCTAAGGAATCAATTCATTCTTAATAGAAAAAAATCAGTGTAGTTATATCTTGCTACCTATTTACTACAAGAAATCAACATTGAAACCTTTTTAAAAATATATAAATACTCAAATCACATTTGGAATAGTTTTAAACTAATTTGAATTTTGTTTTTTGATGAATATTCATAGCTGAAAAATATCAAGATAGGATATATTAAATTCACTCGAGAAAACTTTGTTCAAACGAAAATACGGCAAACGACAAAGAAGAGACAACGAAGTTACAATATGAATAAGCATTACTGACTGGGCAGCTCTTCTTAAAAGCAACCAATCATCACAGTGAATGGCTGCTTTGACCTAGAGCTTTTCACCAACTTGGTCGTAAACAAAAAGACCAAACTTTCCCATTAGCAGACTCTAATTGATTGCTCGCAAGATGAGGATTTCAGCTACTCAGGTATAGACTCGATGATAACCAGCTATCTTCTGTAGCAAACGCAACAACGAATAACCAGTGCTCATGTGATTATTCATAATGTATCAATATCTGGAGATATTCCAATATGTGTAGGCCAATCACTGTTACGATAGAAGAACGAACGATAAGTGTTATTCAGTATTTTACGCAGACAATCGAACGGAATCTAGGTTTACAGTGAAGGAATGTATTGCAATAATTGGGATAATTTCTAACGGAGATAATCAGCGGAAAGAAAAGTTATCGAGGAAGATTTTCTGCTTTGGATGAGGCAGACGGTTGAAGAAATTGGGATAGATTTTTTTCCCTTTCTTTCTTTTTCGGGGCTCTGGCGGTGAGCGCAAAACTTTATTTTATTGAGTTTTGATATATTTGGCGATATTGTTTTCGGGGCTCGTGTTCATACTTGCAGTGTTTGCTAAACACTGTTATTTTATTCGAGTATATCAACAGAGTCAAAGTTTAGATATTGTTATTGCGATAGTTAAGAAATATCAATGTCTGTCAATATATTGATATATAATCCATCCCTATTAGCCATACATGTATAGGAAGATTATTTATATGTTTTTCTTTAAAATATATGTCTATTGAAACATAAACGATCAATTAATTACCCTTTTACAGTAATAGAAAGCACATATGTCTCCACCTGTTACGATCATACTTTCATAAAATGATTGTTTTCAGAAAGTACTGTTTATTAGGCTTGTTATTTGTTACCATAACGTAATTTATAGAATTTCGCATGTGTTTTCTTGAGAAATATTAATGATGCATGATTTTTCATTTACGGACTTTGGTAGGTCACAATTAGTTATGGTTATACATCTAAAGAAAGATTGTTAAGATAATTTAATTTAGAATTATGTCGTCATCCCAAAAAAGAAAGAAGCTTTTCTTATAACTGTTATCATTAACTATCGATAATTCATAACATTGTACTCATGTAATTTGTCTTAAAGTATGAACTATGAATTATTTTTAGTTTTAAGGTAATGCTATGCTCATAGGTCTCTGGCAGTTATGATAATACTTACATAAAATGACTGTTTTCAAAAATTACTCTTCTTTAGGCATGTTATTATTTACATTAAATATTTTATAGAATTTCCCTTGTATTTTCTTGATAAATATTAATGATGGTTTACTTTTCACTCTACGCTTTTTTGTATATCTCCGCTAATTGATCTAATACCTCTATAGACAGGTTGTTTAAATAGTTGAATTAAAAAACATGTCGGTATCTAAAAGCATAAAATACCCTTTGTTGGTCCTGCCATCATTTTCTTTAGGCAATTCGTAGCATTTCACTGCTGCAATTTCTCTTCAACTATGAATGGTAAATTGTTCTTAATTTCACGGTAGTGAGATGTTCATAGGTTCAAGCCATTTATGATCATTCTTGCACAAAAATAATGTTTTCAGAAAGCATCTTTTATAAAATCTGCTATTATTTATCTTAAATAATTCATAGAATTTCACGTGCAATTTCTTATGAAATATGAATGATGAATTATTTTTCAGTCTACGATGATGAACATTAATGGGTTCCAATTAGGTACGGCGATACCTCTATAAAAAATATATATATATATATATATATATTTAATGAATGTGTAGATATCCTGAAGAAGAAAGTACCTTCTCATAGGCCTGTTTCATTTGCTTTAAATAATTCGTAGTATTTAATTGTTGCAATTTGTCTTGAACTGTAAATGATAAATTTTTCTTAATTTCACTGTACTGGAATGCTGATAGACGCAGACAGTTATGATCATACTTTCACAAATATATTGTTTTCAGAAAGCATATTTTCTTATGTTTGCTATTATTTACATTAAATAATGCATAGTATTTCGCGTATCATTTCTTACAAATTATGAATGATGAATGAATGACGGTGAACGTTAATAGATCCCAACTAGGCATGGTGATACATCTATAAAATGACTGTTTTTTTCTTTAAATTATGTGTAGATATCCTAAAGCAGAAAGCACCTTTTCTAAAATCTGTTTTCATTTACTTTAAATAATTCATAGCACTTCAAATCCTATTCTTTTTTATTTCTCCAATGCTTTCGAATTGATCTTTAGCAGCTTATGTTTTACACACATGGCATATTAATAAAAATATAACTGTAATTTTTTCCCCAAAAATGTGAATGTTCGCGGTAAAAGACCTTTTTTGTAAGTCTGGCATTATCCACTTTAAATAATACGGGACATTTCGCATTTGTATTGTAGTGAACTATGAAATAAAAATGATTTTTCATTGCATGATGATATGGTCTATTCAGTTATGATTGTACTTCTATAAAAGGATTTGTTCAGAAAGTGCATTTCTTGATCGCTATTAATTACCTTGAATAATTCATGGTATTTGAAATGTATTTTTACATGAACTATGATTGATAACTTATTTTTATCCTACGGTGATGAGATGCTGAAAAGCTTCATCCAGTTTAGATTATATTTCTGTTGAAAGATTATCTTCAGTAAGTAAGTCTTCGTAAGGCTACTAATACATTATTTAAATAATTCCTAGCGTTTCTTTATGCATTTTCTTGTGAAGTATGAATTATAAATGACTTTTCATTGTACGGTGATGGAATGTTGATAAGTCTCAGACTGTTATGATCGTTCTTCGATCTATAAAAGTTAGGCATTTTCCCATTATTTCATACGAAATAACTTCTTACGTTTTTTTCTTAAATATCTTCAATTTATTTCAATCATTATTGAAAGCTAAAAAAGGAAGTTTATTTTACATAATATATTTTAAAAATCTAAAAAAATTATTTAAATTATTTTTTAAGGAGAAAAGAATTCTATAAGAGGTCAATGTTAATGTTATTCAATTA
Source organism: Maratus speciosus (assembly GCA_963932465.1). NCBI lineage: Eukaryota > Metazoa > Arthropoda > Arachnida > Araneae > Salticidae > Maratus > Maratus speciosus. Next base: position 211,197,952 of record OZ010790.1, read on the forward strand.
TAGAAGTTCAAAAATAGTTTTTTTACGTAAATTTTACACTGAGAACCTTGACAGAATGTAATATAATTTCACCAATATATTCTGTAAAATATCTTTTCTCTTCCTATGGTGTACTTCAATATTTCAATATTATACACTTTCTGATATAGGAAGACGCAAAGTAAAAAGAAAGTTTTATTCAATGAAGATACAAAATGTGTAACATAAAACGAATCTAAATGTAACTGATGAAGGTTTTAATTCCCGCCCTGTGTATGACAAAGTAGCAGCATTTTATAAATGCTATGCAAACTATACATTGTAGATAACTCAGTTTAGCATGAAATGGAACTTTATCCGAGTATAGTTATTCTAAATAGAGCAATAAGCTAAAAGAAAGTCCACGCACCTGCCCTTTGTGAAAATCCAGAACCGAAGCGGTATTCTCTAGGCTGAAATTTATGACACAGAACACGTTCAACATTCATTTTAAAATGCTTTGTGGGTATTCTACCAATAAGTGAATTTTGTGCTGCAAAAGAGCCTTTAGATAATATTTACTTAATATTTTTAGCCTAAAATATATTGTGAATATCGAATTATTTTTATTATATACATAATTTAGAAAAACAATTTAATTAAGATTTTAACACAAGTATGATTACTTAGACAGGTTTACCTTATATTCCGGTATATAACACTTACCTACAATCTGGGAGTGTATTTTTCCGTCTTATAGTTATATTCACCGTATTAAGCGCACCCCTCTTTTAGCAGAGAAACCTTCATGAGATATGTAACATAAAAATGCAATAGAGGTCAATAATATGTATGATAGGCGGTTGCACAGACAATCACCTCATCGATTTGATGGTTGAAATTCCAGAATTAGTTAAAACTCGGATCCCATATTAAAATGCAATCGATTTGTCAATTCATATCTTGGTAGAAAGTACCTGAAACCCAATATTAGCGGTCAACTCGTAGGTTTATCATTGTGGTTTCCGGCACTCAAAGGTATAAAAACATGGAGGAATGGGAGCAGAAAAATACAATAGTAAACCTACGAGTCAACTGCTAAAATCGTGTTTTCAGGTATTTTCCACCAAGCACTTGGCAGACAAATTGCGTTTTAATAAGCGAACAGAATTTTAACTAATTCTGGAATTTTAGCCGTGAACTCGATGAGGTGATTATCTGTGCTGCCGGTTCTCTGCCTATAAATGAAATAAGGAATTGCAAAATAAGGATATACGCTGCTGCCAGCATATTCACGATACCTACTCGGTTCAGTTTCGACACTGGTATTTCTCAGTATATTTTTCGGTATGAAATTTTGAATATTCTGAAACAATTAGTTTTGTTATTATCTTCATGTAGTAATAAAAATATCCTAATCCTATTATAAATATGAAAGTGGGAATACGTTTGGTTGAAGTCAAAATCAAAACGGATAACTGAAATTTTTTGTATTCGTTATCCATTATATTATTTTTTTTTCAATGCTTAAATTTTCTCTTGAGTTAATATAATTTTCATAATTTATTTCTTTGCAATACATAAAATAAAAGTTATAAAAATAAAACCTACTTTCAGTCAAATGTAGTATATAGTAATCTCTTGAGTAGTATATAGTAGAGTAGTAAAGTAGTAAATGAGTAGTAAATGAGTAGTAAATTGAGTAGTAAATGTAGTATATAGTATATAGTATTCTCTTGAGTTTGTAGTATTGTAGCATTTCAAAGAAAAAAAAAATGAAAATTGATTTGACATTAAAGTATCAAGGAGTTTCAACCCGAGCTTTCCGAGTTACAGAATTTTGGTGAAAACCATATAGATACCGTTTTAGTCGAAAACTCTAATAGATATTTTACATTTAATATATATATATTTAGATTTTCCACTAACAATACAATAATAATTTTTATATGAAAAATAGCAATTATGTGGTATTAAAATAAAATTTGAAATTTATTAAAAGCGATAATTTCGTATTGACATCGTACCAGGTTTTAACATTCGAAGAAATCGCAAAAGAGCGGTAGCCTTTTTTTATTCTGATAATTTCAGCGATTTAAGCGCGGTTCGGTTACCTACCTTAAACATGTTTCATTTATATTTTATTATTTTATTTATGGATTGATAACGTTTTAATTTCATTGTGGAATAAGCCGGAAATAAATGCTGAACTATTTTATTTATATTAATTTTAGTGCAAAAAATTTATCTTTTGTAATCGTCTGTCTGCAAGTAACAGAGATATAGATTTTATAAAATTATGTTTGAAAATCATTTTTAAAACAATAAAAATTCAGTAAATTGCGATACAGTTAAAAAAGAAAATTGCGATATAGTTTTCCAACAAATTACATTTCACCGCACATTTTTTTTTCTCTATTCAATGATGTAAAAACTGAAAATATGCGATATTTAGAAATTAAAAAAATTACAATAAAAAATAATAAAAGTTAAATTTAATCGTCTGTTGTTGCCATTCGCAAAATGAGGTCAGCGTTACGCAGAGACACGTTTGTCTTTTAGATAATAGTTAACATAACTGAAAATGCACGAGCGGTTGTCTTTCTGGATTTTTTTACAACCACTATTTCTTTGTAATAGTAATATTCGACTTATAAATTACGAGATTAAAAATGCGGCGATTACTATTTGGAAGTAGATATTGAAAATTCTAAAACCACAATTACCCTGAAAACCAGTTTTAGTTATGTTGGTTATATTGTGCTAATATCTGCATCAGTGTTCCCAATTTAGCGGAATTCTGAATTCGAAATCTCTACCATTCTTTTAAAATAGTACTTTCGCTTTATTTAATCGACGAAAGTCTGCCATTAAACAAAGTGAAAATTAGTATTAAAAACGTCTCATATATATTTTAAATACAAAAATTCGTTTAAATCTGAGCACCGATCGCTATCACTGATACTTGCGCTACAATACCAATTTTGGTAAAATATTAAATTTACATCGGAAATATTTGTAATGAAATGTCAACACTTTAAATTGTATTGTAACTATATCAAACAAAATGTTGTCCACGAAAATATTTACTTTGTGTTGGAAATATTAATGCTGAATTTGCAAAATATTTTTTTTTCAATTTACATTTTGCAAATATTAAGAAAAAAAACTTTGCAATTTCACTTTTATTATTTCCATTATAAAGTAAATATTTTTGCAATTTTCTTGTAACTTTTATTTTATGTATTACAAACAAATAAAATATGTAAATTTTATTATCTTAGGTGAAGTTTTTAAACATTGGAAAAAATGTAACGCATAATGGATACAAAGGCATTTAATTATCCGTTTTGACGTTTATTTCAGTCAAAGATTTTCCCACTTTCACTTTTATAGTTTGAATTAGGATAGTATCATTATCTCATAGAGATAATAACAAAACTATGTGTTTCAAAATATTCAAAATTTCATACCAGAAAAATGTACTGAGAAACACCAGTGTCGAATCTGAACCGAGTAGATATTATGAATATGCCTGCTGCCAAGCATATCTTCTTGAATAGCCACAAAGCGTTTGGAATTGTACTGTCATCCATTCAAACAATGACATCTTCTTCTCTTACCCATTAATATAGAAAACAATTGGGATTTATTACATTCGTTTTAAAAATGTTTTATTATGAGTATTCTCTCAACAAGGGGCTATACATATATAAATTTATCACTTTTGAGGGGAGGGATGTCTACCACTTGATATCGTAAGATAACCCTTTGGGGAGGAGCGTTTGTTTTTTGATATCGTTATCATTTTTGATCCAACCAATTTTTCTTTTTTACACTAATATTGTCTGTTATCTTTTTGCTTTTACTCTATTATATATTTTTATGAAAATACAAACTTATTCTTAAAAACATTATTTGATTATAAATTTATTTGATTCAAAATTATTTAATATACAAACGTTCGCTATTCTTATTCGTTTGCCGTATGCGCATATAATTTGGTGTTAGAGAGACCAGCTTCGAAATGATACTTGACACGTTTACTAGTAAAAAATAGGGAAGAATGTTGCTCACAGAGAAGAATGTTGTTGTTGTTTTGTTTATAAGAAGTTATGCCTACACCCAATAAAAGAGAAAGTGCAAGAAAAAATACCACTGTTAACAGCATTAAAGAAACCCAGTAGCGTAGTTGTCAGCACGCCTGTCTGCCACGCTACAGGTCGCGAGTTCTGCTCCCAGTTGGGCAAGGTTCACTTAACCTTTCATCCCTTCGGGGTCGATAAAATGGGTACCAAGATTGCTTGGGAACTAAACACCAAGGGTCTCGCGTTGGGCTGACCACCTGCCTTGGACACCTGTTGCATAGCACATCGGGACCCAAGGTCAAGTAAACAGAGTTGGGCACTGTAGGCCCTGATCCTCCATGGATCGTGCAGCCACAGGTTTAGTTGTTTTTTTTTTTTTAAGTTAACAGCATTATGTAACAAAAAAACATTATTAAATACTTTTAAATAGTAAGTATTTCTTTAAAGTGTTATTTTATATGCAGTTATTCCAGATATTTTAAAGATATTTTATTAGCTTCTTAAAAAAATATTGCAAGTGCATTTTAATGATGTTACAGCCTTCCGAAAGATCTGGAAATTTAAAATTATAACAGTTGCAAAATTTGTCGGGACATTTCAAATTTTATGAATATCGGATGCATAGTTTAATTACAGGGAGATTCATAAGTTTTCCGTTATATTACGGCCAATGGGGAAAAATTATTTCAAGTTCATTTTAAGGATGTCATTTCCAACAGAATGAAATTGATATGCACTTATGAAGTGCACTAAAATATACATTCAGTACAATATGCTGTGTGAAGTATATTTATAAAACTAGTTATAGTAAGAACGCACATCATTTGCCATGTGTCACGTGCAATTTCCAACTTGTTAATACATACTTGTATGAAAAATCATAATTATGATTTTAAATAGGATTATTTAGAAAATTTGAGATTAAAATTATAATTATTTAGCATCATTTAAATTTTTACCAGCATCCTAAACCCCAGGAATATTTTCCACAAGAATGAAGATCAACTAAGATATTTGTTGAAAAATTCTTAGTCAATTTACACAGCGAACAATTATAAAATCTGAACTGTAATTGAAAGAATTAGGAACGAAATAATACACATATATACAGCCCTAAGTTAATTTTATACTGCAAAATGGTTTTATAGAATATTTACTTAACATTTTAAGCTTAAACAATATTGTGAATGTTGACTTCCTTTTTTAATACATAATTTTGTGTAAATTCATAATAATAATTTTAACTTAAATAGAATTATTTAGAAAAATTGAAATAAAAATTACAATTATTTATCATCTTTTAAATTTTCAACCAGCAACCTAAACCGCAGAAATATTTTCCACAAGAATAAAGATCAACTAAGATGTTTGTTAAGAAAAAGAAAAATCTCAACCAATTTCCACATTGAACAATTATAAAATCTGAACCGTAATTGAAATAATTAGAACTGCTGTTTTAAAAATAATATTACCGATGTCGTGATATTGCACTTCTTATTTAAATATTTTTTCCAATCAGTCTTTTTCTTTAAAAATATGAATAGTGCAATAATCTAAAAGGAAACCCTTTCACCTCTCCTTTGATCTTGTGTAAATTCAGCATTAACGTAATATACTTTTGGTTGAAATTTATAACCCCAAACAAGTTGAACATACCTTTTAAAAATGCTTTGTGGTTATTATCTCAATAGATTATTTTTATGCTACAAAAACGACATTATAGTGTATATATTTACTTAACATTTTTAATTAAAAATTATTTTGAATACCGAATTCTTTTTTTTTTTTTTTTTTTCATTACATAATTTTATGAAAAATCGTAATTACGATTTTAACTTAAATATTGTTTCTGGCGTTAATGAGCGTGTGACAAATTAATATTATTGTTTATTAATATTATTTTATTTTATTTATTGTATTTTGTATGTAAATCACATTCTCCATACTTGGGTTAGAGAAATATTTTCCTTATCTTTGGGATTGGAGGCTATTATACGAGTACACATATCATATTGCAGGAATAGCGCCATTGTGAAAAGACATAACAGTATTTCTTTTGGACAGGAATGTAGGCAACAAAGATAATACCGGGTGTCCCAAAAATAAACGATTATTTTAAAATTCAATAGCTTGCAAACAGTGACAGATATTTAAAAAAATCTTTGCAGAAGCGTTATGTAAGATGTCAGGAATTTTATGCTGCGATTTAGTTATAAATAGCAGCGATAGATGGAGCTGTAAGCAATAGGTGCTAAATCCAGTCTCGATTTTTCGGCATTTCTCTTCTCCCATGCGAAAAAAGGAGATTAAAATGTTTTGAATGTATCCCGAAGTACCAAAAATCTGGTCTGGAATATGTACCTATTTCTCGCAGCGTCATCTATTTTTTGAAATTCGAACTCAAATCAAGAATCACTGTAAAAATAACTCCTGACATCGTACCTAACCCTTTTCCAAGAATTTTTTTAAATATCTGCCATCGTTTGCAAGTTATTGAATTTTAAAATCATCTGTCATTTTTGGGACACCCTGTAGATGAAGTGAACAAGAGGAAGTCCTTGGTAATCCCTAGGAAATGACCGAGCCAGGAAACGTAGTTGAGTGAGAGATAAGGAGTTCTTTGATTTACAGGGGAGGACCCAACGTCTTTTTTCTCCCGAGGGAGAAGCTGAGAAGAAGTGTTACCTGAAGTCTCGTGGATAGAGGCTGGAGGTTTGAGCCGTGGATTTGCCAGTGAAAGTGTTCCTGAGAAAAGATCGACTCATGCGAGGAGAAACGTGTATACGATGGGAGATACTTGAGTGGATCTTCGATAAATCTTGCTGAGTTCGATAAAGTGAGAAGGGAATAGCGCGTAGTTTAATAAAACTGCCCATTACGTAGACATTATTTCAACGAATAACTTCAACGTATAACAACGTGTGATCTGCTATATCCGAGTCTATAATTGGAAATATTTTTTTTTTTTTAAATGTAAATAACCTGTAAGTAAAATATTCTTTAATATTAACTGAATAAGTTAGCATTTAACCCTTTGCACTCGAGGGCTCCGGAGTGGAGCCATTTAAAAATTTTCTTCAAACTCGAGGGCTCCGCTACGGAGACAATGCAAATGATTTTGTGATACCTGTCTATAAAAGCAAAGATCACATAGTGGCAATTATTTCGAGAAGTATCACACTTTGGACGATTACAAAATGTAATATTTTTAGATATATTTAGATATATATAAATCATAATATTTGTAATCATAAAGAATTAAAAAAATAATAAGATATAACTAAAATCGCTTCGAATTGCTGGTAATACGAATGACAAAAAACTTCAAGTGCAAAGGGTTAATTATTATCCTTATCACTTGTCTCCGATATGACTCATATATCTGTGCTGGCAGCCTATCAACAAAACAGCGGTTATTCGGAGTCTCTACGAGGCAGTTGACTGGGGTTTGAGCGGTAATTACCATCGTATTCTCAACGAAAAAGCGTAACAATGGTTATTGCCGAAACGTCAGTGAAGGCTTACTGTGGAGACACGAAAAGTTTTGGTTTCCGTTAGTCTGTCTGTCTGTTAGTCTGTCTGTCTGTTCCGCGATAACTGCCGCAAAAAGCATCCGATCGGCTTGAAATTCCCTGGGCATGTTGATGAGCTCCCCGGATTTAGCTGTATAGTTTTGGGTTAAATTTGGTTCATTCGTTCGGAATATACAGAACATTTTATTTTGTGATATAATGCTTTTCTATGGGAAATCAGACGATTTTCAAATTTTCATTTGTTGAAAGAAATCGCTCATATGAATAATAGATTTAAATGGTAAATTTTGGATGCTGAAATTTTTAAATAAGAGTATTAAATTATTCTTATTAGTTTGCAATTTTGTCAAAACATTTGTCAGAGCTTTTAAATTAGGTGTATAACTTATGATAGAATTTTATACATGTGTTCGAATAATATAAAACATTTTATTTTATGAATTTACTTATATTTCATTTTTTCTTTTAACCGTTGCGTAGCAACAGCATCTCATCTAAAAATATCATAAATGTGAAAGTATGTATGGTTTTTTGAAGTCAAATCAAAGCAAAAGGAATGAATTAATGAATGCCTTTGTATAGATATTTGCATATAGATTAATTTAAACGCAGAAATGAAAATACTATTTATATACTATATAGAATAATATTTTCATTTATTTATTCAACTATTTGATTATAAATGAAAAAGTTCGTTATTTTCATACAGAATAAACTGACATTATTCTGTTAAATTTTATAAACTTTATTGTTGCCAAAAAAAAAAAAAAAATGAATAACAATTTCTCCCAAAGAGTTAATTTTAATTTGTAAGATTTTCACGTGCAAAAGAAAAATGGAATAAGCAAATAAAAAAAAAAAAAAGGATATATAGGACAGGAATGAATACATATAAACATTTCACACCAAATACCACCTAAAATAGTTTTGTAGCAGTATTTTCCCAGCACCTTTTCTCATTCTTTGCGATTTCATTTTCGCAATTGCGTGCATTAATTGGCACAAAATTTTACATTTTTATGACTGAGATATATGTAAGGCCATACAAATAAGAAATTCCGTATTGTCTCCTATAAAATGTGATAAAGTGTTGGTTAATCATATATGTTTTTATTAAGAGGGGCAGAGCTACCAAGCCTCCGGCGTTCTGGATACCAGTATTTTAATACAGAAAATGTTACTTTATTTAATTGAAACATTTGCGCGATTTAAAAGAACATTTTCTCTAAGATAATAGTGATGTGCAAAAAGCTTGAGACTTGGCATGTCTGGTGGGGAGTGAAATGTTTTACTTAATGCATTTATCTCTATTTTAATGCTACGTGAACAACGTCCGTGTAACAGCTTGTAGAGTGTAAAATAAATTAAATTATTAAAATAATCCTTATTACGAAAAATGAAACAGAAAGTCCGGCTAAGGGAAATGAAATGTTAGTTAACCTTTCGTAATTTGACCTGAACATAGATTTGCGTCAAATTTCAACGGTATTTGTAACATCACGATTTTAAATTAAATGTAGATACTATTAAAAGAAAATCACAAAAAATACTTAAAGGCGCCAAATCATGTTTATCTATTTAACGATGATGAATTATTAACTGTTAGGTTTAGAAGCCCCCCTACTTTAGGGTGATTTTAGTAAGTTAATGCTATCGAGTACATTTTTTGATATTTAGATTAGATCTTAGATATAAATATTGCAGAATGGTAATCAAAATTATTTTTTTTATAAACAAAATTTATAAAGGTATTAGATTTCTAAATTAGATGTTTCAGTTTACATTTCCAAAAGTTCTTTATCCATTAGATACAGGTATTTGTGGTTAGCAGGCAAGTAAATACTGCTGTATGGATATTAGGATAACGTAAAATGCTTGACCGAATTATTGCTTATCCTTATAAATCGCAGTGTAAAAAGAAATCTAAGATATAGGGTAATCATTAACTCAATCAGTAGAAAATTACAAATGCAAAATAAATTACACAACGGGGGGTTCAGGGGGGCGCCCCCTGAAGAAATTTGCTTTATTATATAAAAATTACTAGAATAAGTAGCTCGTGAGAATTTCAGAATATCGTTACATAACAACGCGTTTAATTTAACGCTTTTAATGTCTGAAACCATCGAAATATTTTTTTCCTTTTATAAATGTCTGTGTAATTTAAATAGTTTAAATTTTGTTTTAGTAGAAAGATTAATATTACGCAAAGTTTGATAAAAACAATGAGTTGCAGAGATGACGTTGAGGTTCTTGATCTGCAGATTTACTAGTTTAAAAAAGTTCAAATAAAATTATAAGTATCAATTATCATTTAAATTTTAACCAGCATCCTATTTCACAGGAATATTTACCACAAGAATGAATATAAACTAAAATGCGCGTTCAGGAAAAAAGAGAAATTGTGAACAATTTTAAGAATGAGCAATTCTGAAATCTGAACCGTAATTGAATAAATTAAGATTTATTTTTTAAAACGATATCACCTGCGCCGTTATAGTCTGGTTCATATTAAAAACCACTTGCTTATTTTCAAAAAATCTGTTACTTTATAAATCAAAATACTTCAATAAGCTAAAAGAATACTATTGCACTTTCCCTTTTATCTTGTGGAAATCCAGAACTGATATAATATTCTTTGGGTTCAAATTTATGACTCAAAACACGTACAACGTTCGTTTTAAAAATACTTTATGGGTACTGTTTCAATAAATCAGTTTTATGCTATAAAAGATATTTTATACAACACTTTCCTATCGCTTTTATAATACTGGGAATGTCGAAATTCATTTTCAACACTTAATTTATCGAAAAATGGTATCTAAGATTTTAACTTAAATATAATTATTTAAATGTTTAATAATCGTTCTAAGTGTTGTGCATCATTTAATTTTAAATAATCATTCTTTATCGATGGAACATGCTGCACAAGAATAAAACTCAAATAAGCTGCACTGTAAAAAAAAAAAAAAAAACTTGTTTTCTTAATATACGAAAATGTAATATGACTTCTCCTAAGTTACACACAATTCTGCAAAACGTTCCTTTATCTTTTAAAACCTCAGAAACCAATAGATTTTTGAGATATAACATATTGATCCCCCGTATTAATACACTGCAAATTCTCAAACACAAAAATAAACACATTTTACAACACTTTTTGTCATCAAATTAACAATACATTAATGTGTTGTGAATTAGAAAACTTCATATACAAAATATTTTTTGTGTTGTGATTGTGTTCTTAATATGTTGCAAAAGTGTTTCTATCTAGAAATGTGTTCTTACTATATTGTAAAAGTGTTGCTATCTAAACATTTGTTCTAAAAATACTGTTGTTAATTGTGTTGAAATCGTATTGTAAAAAGTGTTAATGAAAATATTTTCTTACAATAGTGTTGTACTGCACAACACTTTGCCACCAAATTAACAACACATTGTAAACACGACACAATTTAGAACACTATAAAACAACACATGTAAAACACTTTCTACATGGTGCCTTTAAAATAACACACACACTTAAAACATACTATTTATTAAACATTTAATAAACACATTTTCCCCTCTTGTAATTTTTAACAACACTTTTTGCACAATATTATATTTTGGCACAACATATTCGCAACAAATTCACAACACTATCGAAAATGATAGTTAGAAGTGTTAACTATTATGTTCAGTTAGTGTTGCAAAAGTGTTTCACGAATTTGCAATGTAGTTTATGCGAATCACATTTCATTCATACGGCGACCAATGTCTTAACCGTTTATCTACGGACGGTACTTATAAGTACCATTAAAGTACTATAATAACTCGTTATAAAATTCATTTAATACATCGATTAGTTGTAATACAGTTTAGAATGAATTATACATACATTACTCTTTCTTGTTTCAAAAGCATTATTTGTTACACAAAACAAAAATATTTTTAAAAGGATGATTTTTTTTTTTTTTTTTGCCATTGCATCTTTTCAGCTTTCTAGCGTTGGAGGGGGGGGGGGAGGGGGAGGAGGAGGAGGGAGGAATTTTTCAATTCGGAAATATTTCTATATTTTTATTCTAAGAACATAATATTTGTACATTTCCTAATCCTACAAAATACTAAGAAAAATATTTAAAATAAAAGATTTGAGTAGGGTTATAAATACTGCACAAAATCTCTATAAATTCAAATTTAATTATTCCTTCTAAATCCTGTAATACTTCTAAAATCCTTCTAAAATTTATTAAATGATTATGTAAATCTTCTAATTTAGTTTAAACAATTCATGAAAAATGCTTTAGAAGATAAAATTTTCATGAATTGATAATTCAGTAGATAAAGGGTTAAAGAAGGATTGTTAAAAGTTTTTGTTTTTTTCTAAGCATAATTTTTGGAAATATTTTCAAATATTTTTTACATTGTATTTATGCAGGAGTCGAAAAATAATATTAGTTTCAATGTTAATGTAAAATTTGTTCATTTAGCATGTTTGTCTGTTAAACATGAAACTATTTACATGATAATCGACAGCATAAAAAATATATATTCCGGGTTGACAAAACTATTTAATACGCTGTATAAATTGCACGAAAACGCTTCTGAAAAGTTTGAGCAGCAAATTAAAATTTGTGTTTTACAAATTCCTCTTTAAATTTGGAAAATGTATTCGTTTCTCAGGTTTCTAAAGGTAAGTGGACGCTTTTAGGAATAGTGGGTAACTCGGGAGTGTTTATTGTATATTTCTCTTCGTAGGTATATTATATTTCCTATAATAATATACATTTGTCCTTTTTTCATTATCCGTGATGTTTAAAGAGAGAGAGGGGAAAAAAAAGAGGCCAAAGATTATACATAGAGAATACAATTTTCCAATTTGAATCGGAAGTTATGTAATAAGAATTTCTTTTCAAAAACAATTTCACTGATGCTGCGATGTTCATTTTCTTATTAAATATAAGAATTTTTTTTCTTACATTGAAAGAATCTTACTTTATTTTAAAATGTTTTATAGCATTTATTAAAAAGTTAAAAAATTCAACGTATCTGGAATCTAGTTTAAATAATGCTGGTTTTAAGTAGAGTTCATCTCTGTTTATTAATGATATTACTTGCTTTTCTAGGAAAACGTTTGCTTTATTAAAAACTTTTTATTATTACAGGTATTGTAATCTTTTAATAAAACAGTGTTAATCCATCTGCATCATTAGCGCATACATGAGTTTATTTCAGGAATTACTTTCGTTTATCCAGAAATTCCGAATCCACACCAAAAATTTCAAAAGAAAAAATTTTACTTTAAATAATCCTAAACGTATGTTTTTAAATATAGCAAGAACTACTGATTGAAATTTCTGGTACGAATGGAGTATCATAATTAAAAATATAATCTTAAATTGCACGATTTGGATGAAAATGGATTAAAAGAAAATTTACTCAAAATCAATAACTCGAACATACTCGCTTTTTTAAAAGTACATGCATCTTAAAATTTTTTTAATTCCTGGAATGAAAGAACACACTTTTATATCTTTCATCTCAATTAAAATTGTGTTTTAAAATCATAGACATTTAAAGATATTAAATGTTGAAAATTGTCTTTTTCTTTTTTTCAATTTTAGGAGTCCCGAGACCGTTTAAAAGGCGATAAAATATTAAAAAACACATGTAAAGATGTTAGGTTTACATAATATGCCCCGAGACCTTTCAAGATGCATACGCGCTCATTTTCAAGGGGAAGAAGATTAAGAGGGAATTATTTTATTTCAAATACATGTTCCATTCTTTAAATTTAAAGTGCTCGATACTTTCGCCAACGTATAACTTTTGATGAAACATAAAATTTATTAGAAAGCTGTTATTTGTGTTTAATCCTGTTGTAATACGACATTTTCAGAACGTCTCCTATAAATCTTTTTTAACCTATCGTCATACGAATAATTCAAAAAGAAGTACAGTAAATTATCCGATTATCCGAACTCCAATTAACCGAACTTCCAATTATCCGAACAGCCTATTTCTCTGAGAAAAAAAAAACCGAACTTCCAATTATAGGAACAGCCTCCAAAGAAAAAAAAAAAAAAAAAAAAAAAAAAAATCCGAACTTTCAATTATCCATTGACTTGGGATAAAATTTTAAATAAAGAGAAAAAACTGATAATGAATCAGAAAATGAGGAAGGTAAAATAATAAAGGAGATGGGAAGAATCCTAAGCTATGAAGAAAATGAAATTAACGAGTGGTTAAATAGTGAAGTACATGACCCTGGATATCAGATTTTAAATGATGATGAAATTCATGATGAAACAGAAATTGAAGAAAATGAAAACGAATACTTTGAAAATGACCCAGGTCCATCACATAACGAAGCCTTTGAATGTTTGGAAACAACTATGAAATGGCTCGAACGGTAGAAGAACGTTGATCCTATTCAACCTACCTATTTAAGAATTAGAGATATGGCAGCATTGAAAAGCATGTCTTCGGTGAAGCAAGCAATAATAAAAAGCTTTTTTTGCATAAATTATAATATCTGAAATTCAGAAAATAATAATAATAATAATAATAATAAATTTAATGATAAAAATGTAAAAAATAAAATAAAATAAAATAAAATTAATGATGTCAGCAATAACTGGTGCTTTCAATCCTAAGCTTAGATAACGTGTGACGGTTTTAGTACAGTCAGAAACATCCCTTAAATTGTCTGTCCATTTATCCGAACTTTTGCTTATCCGAACTAGGGTCGGTCCCGACTTGTTCGGATAATCGGCGTTCTACTGTATATTCGTTAAATTTCAGTAAATGAAATAATATTCACAAACGTATTTGGTTTGGATAGCGAATTTTAATTTTATTAACGTAATTTATTTTCCCACATAGAAAAAAATTATATGTGATATCAAAGGGTATTGTAAGAGACTTACGGATTAATCCGAAATGGCTAAAATCAAAAATATGTACAAAATAATTTTTACAAATGCGATTTATATACTAAATAATTAAAAAAAAAAGTATTTAAGTTTTTAGAAAACTGACACTGAAGTACTAAGAGCTATTATAAACGGATAAAATACGGGAAAATGAATACTTTTACTTTTTTTTTTTTAAGAATCCATTTTTAAAGTGAATTAAGCTCAAAAGTAGGTGATATCGGATTATTTATTGACTGAGCTATTTTAAAATCCTGATACTTTTATAATTTAAATTAAAAAAAAAAAATGATGGCAAAACTAAACTTTTAAGATTTTTTTATCTTTTGTTTAAATAACATAATTTTTTTAAACAAAAAGAGCAAATGCAGTAGACTTTAGAACATTCATAAATCTGATACATTCAAAATCATTTAATAGTCTTAACATAATCGTCAAGATTTTATCACAACTCGAGATAAAACTTTATGAAGTTGAGAAAGTTTCATTCGAAATAGCCATTAATGGAAAAGATGATGTTTTGTTCATTTTTTTTCCTTAATGGAAAATAAAATATTTTAGAATTGTTAAGAAAATGTCTTTAGTTAAATGGCATTTCTATAAAAGCAAAAGCATATAACAATTTATTATTAAAATTAATTTAAGACAATGACACATTTATCATTTATAATGTAAGTTATTGATGTCAAAAGTCGTTCACCGATATGTGACAATAAGACCAAATGTTGCGAAATGTTCATAAATGCAAAATTTATGCAATTTACCCAACTAATGATCTTAACAAAAATATCACGATTTCGCTTCACCTTCACTATAAAACTTTCTGGGAAATAGAAAATTTCTGTCGCGATAGTCATTAATGGAATACGTGATGTAATATTTCTTCTTCACATTTTAAACTCATTTGTGAGTTACAACAATTTTTTTTTTTTTTTTTTTTTTTTTTTTGCTAAAAAAATGTTTTTATGCTTATTTTGCATAATAAAATATTTCAGAATGGTTAACAATGTATATTTAATTGAATCAAATATCTGACTACACTAGATAAAACCGAGAACATTATTATTATATTTTCAATGTATCATGGTATAGTCGGTAATGAATGTATTTTGTAATTGTTAAAGGAACAATATTTTATTACTAGATATAAATTTCATTTTTTTAAAAAAAATTGCATTCTTCCACCAAGTTTGTAATGGATGTGGAGGTAGCTTGGAGTTAACTTTATCGTTTAGTATTTTCAATCAGTTTTAATCCATCACTTATTCGAAAAACTTTATTATTATTTTAGTGTGTGTCGTTAGATTTAAGACTAAACTTTCTAATTAAAACATTCATTTACTTATAAATAATAGAAATTAACAAATAATAACAGGTTACAGCATGACATGTTTTCGTCTCAAACAGAAAAGGGCGGGTCTCACACTCGACGTGATAGATAAGCAAATGACTTTTTTTTTCTGTTTCCAAAAGAGTCTTTGGCAGTTGCGTCAGTGGCGTCATCAGACAAATATTTGATAATTAAATTGTTCATTGACTATTTTGAAAGACAGTAAGCACCTTACATGTATTCAAACCTTTTACAAAAATACGATGCTGAAATAAAAATTATTTATTAACATTCTATACGAGAAGCAATGCCTTGGCATTTTAAATTACATGTTAAAGGATAAATACCTACCATTGTTTCGATACACATGTATATCTTACAGTTGGAATGTTGTTACAATAAAGAAGTAATAAAAGTTCATACGGTGCTCTTACATTAAACGCAAAAACCCTACATATTCTTAATACCTTAACTAAAGCAGTTTTAATTTGTTTATCTAAACTTCAACTTTTCTATCTCAATAAAATAAAAAAATATTTAAGGCTTTCCCAAGTAGCACATATTGTAAGCCCATCGTTGGCAGTTGGTGGAATCCGTCGGTACCTGGATGAGTTAGGAATAACACGGTTCGGAAATTGTTGGGAAACGATACGTACGGAGACCCGTATAATTTGGAGCGCATATTTGTGGAGTTCTGAACAGAAAATGGTTGAAAACTGTTTGGTCTTCGTTAGAAAGTGGTTTGTCGGTAGTTCGGCAAGACAGTTACTTCTTACTATGCGCTAGAGGAAACATTTGGAAAACAATTACCTAACGTTGAGCAAAATGTTTTGTATCACATGGTTTAGATCATCGAAAACTATGGAAGTTTTAGACTACAAAAATGATAACTAACAAAATAAATACGTGTGCATTAATACTTTTGGATTACTATTATTAAAGAGTGCAATACCATTATTATGTGTTATTGTATTACTTTATAGGCACCACAATATGTATGTATTATTGCATTAGTATTATGTGCATTACTATTTGGCCTTTGTTAGAAAGTAATTCGTTGGTAGTTCGGCAGGACGGATATTTCTTACTGCGTGGTAACGTGAGAAAACAATTACCAAACAAATAGCAAGCGTTGAGCCAAAGGTTTTGTGTTACCTCGTTTAAATCACTAAAATCTATGGGAATTTTAGATTACAGGAATTATAACTCACAGAATAAAGACTTGTGCATGACTACTTTCGTATTACTATTACTAAAGATTGCAATAACATTAGTGTGTGTTATTGTTTTAGTTTTATGGGTACTACAATATGTATGTATTATTGCATTATTATTTTGTGCATTACTATTATTACAGTAACTCTTGTGCATTGCAATTATTAAAGAAATACTTGGGCAGTATTTCTACATATGGTAACGATACCGTACATTCATTGAGCCCATGCCAAACAAAACGCTGCACATTGTAAGCAAATTAATTTAGCTAATATAATATTTTTCCTTGCCAATTTTAACTTAAGGCAGCTAGTCACTCAGCTTCCGAATTCCCGTCAGAAATGTTAAGTCTATGAGCGTTTGATGCATTCGTATATTTAAAATATCACCACGGGAAATAACTATTTTTAACTTCTTTTTTCTATGTACTCTTCTTAAAAGATGTCTCTTTTTTTCCTTAGTTCTTAAATTATTTCTAAAATATATACTTAATTTTATATGATGTTTCTCTTATGTGTCTCTATCAGACGTGATCTTACTCGCAATTCTTCAGCTTTTGACACATAAAATATTCAGTGGTGTAGTCGTAAAAAAAGCAGAGGACATACGCTCTTAGCAGAGGGTATGCGCTCAAGGCAGAGGGAATACTCTACAGTGTATATACTATAGCTTTTTTGAGAAACAGAGGGTATACGATGTTCCTTAAAAAAATCCAGAAGGTATTCGCCGTATACCACCGTATACCCTCCGCTACATCCCTGAAAATATTAAATTAAGCACAGATTTTAGAAATATTTTGAGAACTAAGTAAAAACGAGCCATCTTTTAACCCATTGGGGACGAGCGACCGGTATTCGTGCCGCGTAAGGTGCTCAGAATAGGGGAATATTCTCACCAGTAAATTTTTACGGTACATTTTGACTTATTTAATCCGAACATTTTCCCGATTCAATTAGGCAAAAATTTCTATTTAAAAAAAAACGCTTATTAAAGATTAAAAATTCTGTAAAAGACGCTCGTCCCCAAGGGGTTAAGGAGAGTAGAAAGAAAAAAGCAATTAAAAACATTAATTTCCTGAGGATATATTGTAAATATGCGAATGCATCCCATCCGCATAGACTTCGTATTAGTGAGGGGAATTCGAAAGCTGAGTGACTATCAGCCTTAAGTGTAGGATCAGCAAGATCACTATTTGCGCCACGACAGTTGCGGAGAAATAACAGGTTGTTATCCTCTATTGAAATGTTACCTGGTTTTGTGGTTGATTTATACTTGACTGTAGGCTTCAATGTAAAATTGTCATGATTTCTTCTATCAAAAATGCTGTCTTCTTAGATATAAAATCTTTTGACGATTGTTTGCTTAAATGTAAATAAATAAATAACTTTCTATAACTACGAAAGTTGTATTTCCAAACATCCGACAACCTATTGCATTATCGATCGAAAATATATACTTTTGAAAATCTTCTAAGAAAACAGCAAATCTGAAAAATAAGAAGAAACAAAATATTTCCCGAAAAAATTCATCGTCCTTTAATTAAATACGCTGTGTCCAATTACAGCTTCTCACCTTCAAATGCTATTGGACATCTAGATCTTTAAATTTTATTGCCTGTAATCTAACAAAATTATATGAGAAAGCTTGTCGACAGTAGTTTTTTTTTTTTCTGTTAATGCGTTGAATAAAGGCAATTGGCTTGAGCAGCAGAAACCTGAGAATCTTTTCTAATACGATATTTTTCTCGGTGATTAACTGTTCTCAGCAAATCTTTAATTATTGGTTTCTTGAGAGCAAAAGAATAAAATTCGGTAAAGTGATATTTTAAAAAACTTGTTGACAAATGGGATATTTTGAATGTAGTAAAACAAAGAAGTTAAGTTTGAATAAAAACTTAAAAGATGTATTTCAACTTTCTGACACTAAAATATTTCAGTTTAATATTTCAAGTTTTGAGATTTTCATACCTTTAATTTTTAAGTCATTATATATATATATATATATACATTAGTTACTGATTTCAAGGCAAAATGGTTGAAATAATGTTAGTAGAACCAGTATAAATATATTAATATTGTTAATATTATTCAGAAGTACTACAGAATATGTACTTTTATCTTTAAAGTATCTTGAAAACAATACAATATGTAAATAATACATACACTGTAAAAAAACGACATTTTTACAGTACAAAGTACTGTTCATCTCGCGCACAAACTCGATAACAGTGAATGTGCTGTATCTTTCTTTGGTTTCCTGACTCTATTAACATGGAAAATACAGTAGTTGCGTAAAATTAACAGCACAATGTGCTGGCAATTTGGACGCCAGCAGTTTGTGCTGTAAAAAAAAATGCGTCCAAATTGCCAGCACATTGAGCTGTTAATTTTACGCAAATACTTTTTTTTCCATTTTAATATAGTCAGGAAATCAAAGAAAGATATAGCACTTTCACTGTGATCGATTTGGTTCTGGTAAATCTACAGTGGTTTTTTAACAGTGTAAAAAGTAGCCAGTACTTCGATAAAATATATATATATATTTAAATTTTAGCGCGAAATTCACTTTATTTAATACTAAGTGATTAAAATTCAAAAACGATTGCTCTAAATAAACATTTATATTTCTGTATACATTTGGGAAGTGAATCCCTTAATCTGTTTTAATGTGGTTCAATAAGAAATGTATATAAGTCGTAAGTTTTTTAAAGTTTGGATGAAAATTCGTTTTATTTACTATTTTTTATGACTGAATTTTTTATTTACTAATACTATTTATATTATGACCGAATTAATGAGTTATTACTCACGCAAAAATTCCATTTCTTAGAGGGGTATATTTTAAGTTACGGGATATTTTATCTGACTAAACTGAAAGATTTCTAGTGCGAACGAAGAAATAAAATATATGTTAAACATTTTGAAAGCATATTTAGTTTCGACATTTCAGTGAATACTAATATGTAAACTATTTGTACAGAGAAAGTATGATGTCATTTTCCCATATACAGATACTAAACATTTCAAGTAATTTTATTGCTTCAAAATAGTGTGAAACTGCCAGTAGTTGATCAGATTTTTGAAATATTACACCATTTTAGGCGGAAATGAGCTTTACAATAGGGCGGAGCGTAATTTTTTTTTTTTTTTTTCGAAATTCTTTTTCCACTAGCGTGGAAAAGTTGTGGAATGGTCTCAGAAATATACTCGCAAAATTTCAAAATAATCAATAAATAGCTTCCGGTTCCAGTTTAAGGTCTAAATATGCAATTTTCGCAGAAAATATAAATTTTCACATTTTAGTAATATTTTTAACTTCCGACTTTTTCTTCGCGCTAGCGCGGAAAAGGTGAAAGAATATATAAGGAACACAAGTCCGAAATTTTAGAGCAATTAATAAATATCTTCCGATTCCAGTTTAGGGTCTAAATATGCAATTTTAGCCGAAAATGTAAATTTTCACATTTTAGTAATATTTTTAACTTCCGACTTTTTCGTCGTGCTAGTGTGGAAAAGATGAAAGACAAAGAGCATAAGTCCAAAATTTTAGAGCAATTAATAAATATCTTCCGGTTCCACTTTGGGGTCTAAATATGGAAAATTAGCCGATAATGAGTAATTTTTCACATTTTAGTGATTTTTTTTATTTCCGATTTTCTATTCCCGCTAGCACGCAAAAGTTGGAAAAATATACAAGGAAGATAAGTGCAAAATTTTAGAATAATCAATAAGAATCTTCCGGTACCCTTTTGGGGTCTAAATATGATAAATTATGTAAAAGTGTAGAAAATTTAGGGGTTGGAATATAGAAAAAGAATGGAAAACTTTTGCATAACAATTTATTTATGGAAGCTTTAAACATTTCTTTTTATAAATTAGACATTCGTAAATAATAATTATTACATATTATTCGCGCAATACATAGACTTTGTATAACTAAGTACATTTGGAGTTGCAGAAGAAAAGTTGCAAATGTACATTAAATGCATTTCGTTCACTTGTTTCCATGTTTTCCCCTCTAAACTGGTTTTTGGTTTCAAACGATGGCCTGTCACGCCAGGGCCGTGCAAAGTGGGGGGCGAATGGGGCAGTCGCCCCGGGCGCGAAACTTGAGGAGGCGCCAAATTTATATTACAAAACTCGACTTTTTCTTCTTTTTTGTAAAAAAAAAAAAAAAAAAAAAAAAAAAAAAAAAAAAAAAATGTATACTTACATATTGGTATTTTTTTTCCTCAGTCAAAGTACGAACATTTTTCGTTTCAAAGTTATTGCATTCTCCTTTACCTCACACCGAAATACAAATTTATGAATAAGAACTTCTTTCTTTTCAGAACTTGTTTCAGACTTTTGTATTTGTCTTTTTTGTTAACTTTTTCTGTTCTGTGACGAAAACATAAACTATCAAAATTGCATGGGATTTCTTTCTTGAAATATAACAGGTTTCCAAACTGTTATACTGTACTATTATGTAAATTTTTTCTACACTCATTTTCCAGATCTCCTTTACCAAAATATAAGTGCAATTTTCTTTTATGTTACTTAGTTTTTTGAAGTTTCTGAATTAAAATTAAACCTAAAGTTTCAAAATAAACGCAAAATATGTATTCAATGGACTTTGTTTCTGTTTCTGCACTTTTCAATTTTGTGACACCTGTCACAAAGAAAAATTGGGAAGGGGGGGGGGGCGCCAAATTAAAACTTTGCCCCGGGCGCATTTTTCTCTTCCACACTGCTGTGCCACGCCTTGACTCTATTCTGTATCTGATGTAGCCAGCACGCTTATTCTCTCAGATGACTGCAAGGGAAGCTTCTGTTGTCAGTTTTACTCCCGTTTCAAAACAATGAGTGTGGCAGTACGGAAGTTTATGTTTCCCCATGCCGATGCCGGACATTCGCCAAACTTTATCAATTGCATTATGTGTTCGTTCGACAAGTGAGTGAATATCGGAGGTACTGTTAGTTGGCAATTGTGCCAGTCTATGAGATCCATGTAAGATTTAACTTTAAAGTTAAGTTTAGGAATTTGGAACATACGACCTCCTGCTCTCGTTTTTCCCTTGCTTTCGATATCCTGCGTAGCGCAAGTTCTCGCGCATTCTGGTTTGGGTCGACAAGCTTTGCAGGGATTATTGCTTCATCATGACCAAAGTAACCATTTCTCTGGATGACGTCATCCACAACTAGCTTCAGATCATTTGTGAGATAAAGTGAAGATTGAATTGTTTTCCAAAAATTCGGTTAGCTGTTGTCAACCAGTGGGCATAGGAAATTTTCCCAGGATCTTTGTGAGACTAATTCTCAGGTATGTGCTGATATCAGTTTTGTCAGCAGAAGGAACATCGGTGTTAATTTTCTTAATGTCCATAACAGGTAAATGTTCACAATTCTGAAGGATGTTTTCCAATTGGACCGCAATACATTTTAGAGCCAGTTGTATCGCAATAACCTTAATTTTTTACACTTATGTTTCTCATATGACCTTCCGACTTTTCCACGCAAGTGAGAAGAGAAAATCGATAATAAAAAATAAAAAAAATTACTGAAATGTGAAATTTTACACAAGTGTTGGCTACTTTGACATTTTTAAATCTCAAAGAGAAACCAGAACATATTTATTGATTATTCTAAAAGTTTGCACTTATGTTTCTTTTAAATTCGTCCAACTTTTCCATGCTAGCAGGAATAAAAAATTGTAAATAATAGAAATCACTAAAATGTGAAAATTTACATCATTTTCGGCTAATTTTCCATATTTAGACCCCAAAGTGGAACCAAAAGATATTTGTTAATTACTCTAAAATTTTGGACTTATGTTCCTTATAGACTCTTTCAATTTTTCCGCGCTAGCACGAAGAAAAAATCGGAAATTAAAAATATTACTGAAATGTGAAAATTTACAACATTTTCGGCTAAAATTGCATATTTAGACCGTAAACTGGAGCCGGAAGCTATTAATTTATTATTTTGAAATTTTCTGAGTATATTTTTGAGACCATTCCACAACTTTTCCGCGCTAGCGGAAAAAGAATTTCGAAAAAAGTTTTTTAAGCACCGCCTTACTTTACAAGTGGCACTAGACATAATACCTTGTTTGAATGATGGACCACCTGTTGTTACATTGTTGTCAACTGTTTGTTGTAAGAGAAGCCATTTTAAGATTTTTTTTAATTAGAAAATGTAAAAATTTATTTTTGTTTAGTTGCAGACAATTACGGTAAGTTAATATAATCCACTTCCATCTTGCTTATTTCAGGTAATAGTTTTATAGGAATTATTGTTAATCACAGGCCAAGCATGATATTTTAAAGAATATTTTTTTTAAATTTTCGACTGATTTCTTCGATTGATCAAATACTGGGAAAATTGTAATTAAAGAAACTATTTATTTATAATTTTGTTGCTATTTAATTTAAGCAGATTTAATTTTTGTCCACTATAGGACATCCATTAAGGGTTGTAGAAATCGTGTTAGTTTACTTCTAAAACTCAAAAGGAAGGAAATATAATAAAACCCCCGTAGCGCTGATCTTATTTGATCAACTACTGGGTTACCCTATAACAAAAATAGCCTGGTATTTGCTCGTACTAATTAAATCAATTTTGTATTCGAATTTGCACCTTAAATAAAATTGAGAAGGCAGATATGTTTTCAGCAGGAGCAGGAGCACGAATTTTTGAATTGCTGCAATTAAAACAGCTATATTAGAAATCCTAAACCTTCAAAAAATTCAATTTTTCAAGAAAAAAAAAATACGTTAAAGAGAACGTTTCTGAAAACTGTAAATTAAGATGAATTGCATTCTTAATAATTGGTAAATATGCAATGTTTTCAAACTTTAAGGTCATTTATTCTGAAAATGTGACTTAAGTGCATTACGCGCAAGATAGTGGAAAAAGGTAATGTTTTTTCTTTTTTTTCAGTATATATATACAGTCGAACCTCTATTTAACGAAGTCGCTAAATCCCGGAAAAAAGTTCGTTAAATGGAAAATTCGTTAAATAGAGATTCACCTTTTAAAATACTTTAAAGTACATAAAACAGATTTTAAATTCAAACACACTAAATATTTTTACTAAAAGTAATTAATCACATTTTTTAAATAAATTAAATCGATTTTTTTTTTTTATTTTACCCACCAATATCCATTATTAATTCATTTTTTATATGTGTTTAAATCTTTGAAATCTGCAAGGAAAACAAAACATTTTCCGGGAATACACTGTATTTTCTGTTTAAAGTAAATAGTTTTAAATTAAAATTAACAAATTTTAATGACATATCGTATTTATTATTATTATAACAAATAATTTTAACCATACATTAACATATGCGTCCTTAAATTTAATTTGTGAAAACTCTGTTAATTTTGTTTTAACTCTGTTAGTTTTTTTATTTAAAAAAGTGCTTTCTCTCATAATATGTCTCGCACCTTTGCAATGCACCAAAAGCCTTTTCGTGCGTATTTTCTTCTAACAATAATCTGCGTCGGATTGTTTCAAATGATTTTAGCATTTCATCATAAGAATTTTTTGTTAATCCCTGCATAATGATCATTTCCATCATCATCATATTCGTCTTCATCGCAATTCATTGCTGTATTATTTTTATTTTTCACACTGTGGAAAATATATAATTCGGATAGTGTTTCCAATGTCTCAGTTTCAGAATTAAGTGAAATGCAATCATCAATCAGCAGATCATGATTAATTTCTTCTTTTTTTTCTCGCTGTATCCACATGTTTTTTTAAGTTACTCTAAGGGATTACCGTCTTCATCCTTCGTACTTAACGAATTCTCATTGCTGACAAAGAAGGCGCCTGGTAAAACCAGTTCAAGGCCATTGAACATCATAAAATGTGTTTGCAGAAAGAATAACTTTGAAATGTCCAGAAATATTTTGAGAAATGGCGAGAAAAAAAATTTTTGATCACAAGAAAAAGTTCGTTAAATGGAGAATGCACTTCGCTATTTGGAGGTTATTTTACGAAGAAATTCGCAAAATATTCTTGGTTCCAAGATAAAGTTCGCAAAATAGAGAAATTTGCAAAATAGAGGCTCGTTAAATAGAGGTCCGACTGTATTTTAATATTCGGGATGTGTTATAGTACCTCTATAAAACTAGAAAAAGCCATTCTTTGTTTGGATTCGCGAAGCATTATTTAATAAGATAAATATTTGAAAGTAACAATATTTTTTACATTATTTTTGCATTTTTATTAAGAAAAAACGTTATTTTATGTTTTGGTGCATTTTAAATTTAGAAATGTAAATTCAGCCAAATAACTAAGAATTTCCTCGGAATTTTTTATTTATTATATAAGACTGGTATAAATAAAAATATTTTCGGAGCAAGATTTTACAAAATATTTTTAAAATTTCATCTAAAAGCTCTTTTAAACATATTTTTACATTTTATTAATTACAACAATTAATTTTATTTGTTTACAATTCTTTTGTTCCTACTTTACAAAATAATAATAATAATAATAATAATAATAATAATAATATAATTTTTTTAAATGCGCAATTATAATTCTTCATAATATAATTCTTTTAAAATGCGTAAGTAAGTAACTAAAAGGTCTTTTAAGCCTCTCGCTGCGTAATTCTTTAGAGTTCTTAAGAGATTCTCGGTTCTTTAAAGCAGAAATTTTTGACAATCGTAATCGGGGAAAATGTCCTGATTAAATCAGGCAAAGTTTTCGCTAAAAAATAACTGGCGGGAATAACCAAATAGTATTAATTAGACTGGAAAATGCATGCCCGAGTATATCTTGCATGCAGCTCGAGTATACCTCGGGCTGCGCAGCGAGAGGGTTAAAGATGTTTTTTCATTTTATTAATTACAACAATTAATTTTATTTGTTTACAATTCTTTTGTTGCCACCTTAAAAAAAAAAAAAAAAAAAACATAATATAATTCTTTTAAAATGCGTAAATATCGCCTGCATAAATAATTTCACATAATAAGACTAAATTGTGTATTTGAATTCTTAACACTGAAAAATACTTTTATAATTGAATGTAAATAATTGAATTTTCACAAATTTTAATTCATAAAAAATATGCTGTAATTTTCATAAAATGTATTATAAAGGTAGAATAAATCGTGAAACCATTATATGATTAAAAGGAATGAACACCAAATATGCGCCATTTCCAACCAACGTTATTAAAGTATTCTATTAAAATGTATGTTTTCTTCTCAAATAACATAGATTTTTAATATAAGAAAGTTTAATGTTCTTTTACGGTTTGAAGTATAAATTCTGCAGTTATTTTCAATATTTAAAATATTTCGTCTTCGTAAAATGCAGATATATAGGTTCCTTTATTGTTTAAATATATTTTTTTTTTAAATGACAAATGTTGATGCAACGATAATACTTCACGTACTTAATCATTCATGACTTTATTTATTTTTACTGACTCAATGATTTTTATTTACTGCAAGAAATACGCAAGTTTCATTATCGTTTACAAAAATAAATCCTTATAATGGAAAAATATATTCAACAAAATAATAAAAAATGTTTTTGTTAAATCATTCGATAAGAAAATAATATTGTCAGAATTTACAGATCATATTTTATTTCTATCAAGTCCAAAAATATTTCTTTTCTTAATTAAATTAAAAAAAGTTTTTTTTTTTATATTATGGCAGAATAAGGAAAATATATTTTATTTAATAAATCTTGATTCTATATATAATTATTAAATAATTAATAATATATTTATTAATTATATATAATAATATAATAATATACTAATATAATAATATAATAATATATAATAATATAATATTATTTATAATATTATATTTATATTTTAATAATAATTTATAATTTATTAATTCCATGATTTATTTTTTCTTCTAAAAATATGCGTGTTTCATTTTTTATTTGAAAAAATGCGTCCGTAATGGAAAAACATATAAAATAAATTAATTAAAATAATACATTTTTAAGGTTATTCTCTAAAAAAAAAAAATAATGTGCAAATCTACAGATCATAATTTATTTTTATGTTTAATTATAATTCAAAATACTGAATAGTTTTTTTGTGAAGTGTACGACAAAATGTAATTTGTGTAGTCTAGTACAGGATTCGTTTCGCTCATCTTAATGATATGTGTGTATATATATATATATATATATCATGTAACATATAATAATTTGCAATTTTCTAATTTTATTTTGTAATTTTCTAAAGATTTACAAAGTGGGCCATATTGAGAACAGGGTGTTCCCAATATGGCCCACAAGACAAATTTTACATTTCAGCTTATATAATTTTTAATAGTATAATTACAAGTATAAAGTCTTTTCTTTTATTTACCACATTAATCCTTCTAAGCAACAGCATAAATAGTTTCCGGAAAAAATAATATTAACATGGTGAAAGAATCAATCAAACCTTAGGTTGGCCATAATGGGGCCCGGTACCTTACTTTTAAAATGTTTTGAAGTTAACGAAAAAAACTTTAGTGAGAATGAACAATAGAATAAAAAACTTAATAAATAGACTTAATAGAATAAAAAATAAATGGTTGCATGTATAATATCAAGAAATAAATGATGTGAACTTTGTAACAAAAATGCATTTAATGAGAACCGAAGTGAGATATTTTAAAAATGGAAAGCTTTTACTTGTGCTAATACTACTTTGTTCAATTTAAACTTTCGAAAAGATTAAAATAAAATAACAAATAAATCGAGCAATCTGTTCTTAAGTCATTACATCGTCCTTTAATTAAATACGCAATGTTTAATTATAGTTTCTCGCCTCCGAGCGATACTGAACATCTTTATTTTAAAATTGTATTGCTTGTTACGAAACAAATTATAACAGGAAGTATCAGTTGTTTTTTCTTGTTATAATGTATCAAGAAAAGACAATTGCCATGAGCACCAAAAACCTGAAAATCGTCCGCAATACAGTATTTTTCTCAGTGATTTACTGTTCTCAGCAAATCTGTATTTTAAGAACCTCACAATAAAATTTCGTAAAGTAATATTTTTAAATTGTTAATAAACTGTATATTTGAACTGCAGGAAAAATATAAGAATAAAATATGTGAATAAAGAATTATAAAATGATTTTGAGCTTATTGACAAGAAACAGTTCAGCTTGATATTTAAATAAGTATTCTAAGGTATAAGTAATGTTAAAGTAATATATGGTAAGATATAGTATAAATTAAAGAAAATTATCCATAGATTAAAATGTCCATATGCAAATTATAACTTTTGAAATTTAAACGAACACAATATATATATGTATATATATATATATTGTTATCATTAGGCAATTGGGAAATGAAGATTCTGACATAATTATATCAACATCCTTTTTTTTTCTTCCTGTTCATTTTATTAATTAATTTTTTTTATATTTAAAAGTATTTCTTATAGTTTATATTTTTATTATATATAATTTTTTATACATAAATTATTTAGTTTTATAGCATGTTGCTATATTATATTATTATTGTTTTGAAATTATTTAAATTTTCCGTATAGATTAATTGGGTATGGTAGTAGAATATTTAATATTCTTATGAATAATGAAATATAATATGGTATTTTTATATTAGGATTTGTTGGGATATAGCAGTTGGTATATTATGAATGAATTAACTTATAATAGCATAATCTTATGACAATTTGTTCATATTAGTTTCAAGTTAATATCATAGATGGCAGCACTAAAATTTAAATTGGATTCTGTCCGATGCTTCGAATAGAGTAATAATATCAATTTTTAACACATGGTGGAGCTTAATGTTGGCTATTTGCGATTTTGTAAACTTTTGGTTTTGGAATTTTTTACTTTAGTTAAGAAATTAAAAAATATATTTAAAAGTGTTAAGAGGTAATTTAATTATTATGTAATTATTTTCTATTTATATTATTTTAATTGCATTTGTCACGATATTTCAAAATAGATTAACTGTATACATTAGGTTTTAAAATCTGTGTTAACTTAACTGTAAAAATAACCTTAAACTTATCTAGCTTTTGGATACCATGTGCTGATGTGCATTTGGATAAAATAACTGGGATTTTATTAGGTATTTTGTGTAATATTACTATTTTACCTTCCTATAAATTAATTATTTAAAAGGTTGTATTGCTTTTTCCATTTCATAGCATTTAATTTTATTCTGTTTTCATCTTGAAACTATACTCTTGGTTATATTGGTCGTTAGAGTACAGGAGAAAAAAAATCAGCTTTAAGCTTTTTTTCTCACAGAAAACGACTGATTTTGCTTTTATAATTGAATTCTGTACTCTAGATAACGTAATTTAATATATAAGCTTTTCAATTATTTTTATCGAAATCCATATTCTTCTTTTCTTCTTCATTATTAATTCTTATTATATAGTACGAGGGACTTTATTTTATATATAGCAGCTTGTTTATTATGTTTTTGGTATCCATTCAGTGTGTTTGGTGACACTGTATTGTTGTAAATTCATTCATACTATCACAATTATTGATGGTGGTCAGTAATGTTTAATTAAGGGTTATATATATATATATATATATATATATATATATATATATATATATTTATATAACCATTAATTAAACATTACCGACCATCATCAAAAACCGCAATATTGTTAAATGACAATAAATATGGATACCACAAACATATAATATAGAACTGTATGTATAAAATAAAGAGCTTTATACATAATTACAAGAATTAATATGGAAGAAAAAAAGAAGAATATGGATACCGAAAAAAAATTTGAAAAACTTATATATTGAATTACGTTTTCAAGAGTACAGAATTCAATGATATAAGCAGATCGGTTGTTTTCTGTGAGAAAAAAGATAAAAGCTGAAATTTTTTTTTCTCCTGTACCCAAACAACCAATATAATCAAAAGAATAGTTTCAATATTAAAACGGAACATTATCAAATGGCATGAAATGGAAAAAAAATAATACAACCCTTTAAATATTTAATTTATAGCATAAAAAATAGAAATATTACACCACATACTGAATAAAAACCCAGTTGATTTTCAAAATAACCTCCTGCACATGGTATCCAAGCATGATTAGATTAAGGTGAATAAAACAGTTAAGTTAACACAGAAATTAAAACTATGGATTCAGTGAGTTCATTTTGAAATACCGTGATAAAATCAATTAATATAATATAAATAGAAAATAATTACATTATTTAAAATACCCAAAAAGCACTTTTAAATTGTTTAATTTCAATTGTACAATATTGCCAATATTCAGCGTTTAATACCACCTGGTGTAAAAAATTAAAATTATTACTTTAATAGAAGCTTTAAAAGACAAAATGTTTTAGTGCTGCCATCTATTATATTATTTTAAAAACAATTATTATTATTCAAAACCATTAAATAAACAATAACGCCCACCAACAAAACTGTGAAATTATGAATAAAATGACATTAACAAATACAGTCCCCCCTATATATAAATATATATGTTTTGAATTTAATTTCATAGTAGGTTTTATTTAGCTCATGATGTTTTGTATTTTTTTTTCTATGTAGCAATTCTGTAATACATTACCTAATGAGATCGCTAAATGTAGTTTTTATCTTTTTTTTTTATTTATTAGCTAGTTATCAAATTAAATGTATTCTATATGTATATTATTACGTGCCATCTTTAATAAGAGATTTTGTGGGCAGAAGATTTTCAAAGGTATTTTATATATTAATTTTATTGAAAAAGAAAAATGAATATTTGAAAGGATTCTCTGAGAGGCTTTTTCGAAAGAAATTATGATTTTTGTTTTAAGAAAATTATACAGAGAATAAAATGACCATCTACAAATTGTAATTAATTACATAAAAAAATATATATATAATTACAAAGATCATCTTAACTATGTCAGTTAAACAATTCTTGCACATCAGTAAATGATTAAAAATAAAAGAAAAACACTCAGATACCATCAGTCACCATAGCTCTTTGCTAAAAATCCAACTGAAAGATTCTTAAAAAAGAAAATGCTTATAAGTTTTTAATATTTACGTAACGGTTTGAGTTAATTTGCGTTTTTTTTTTCAATGTTCAAAAATCTATGGCAAATAAATAATAAGAAATTAAACAATATATTTCCAGATAACTCACTATTAATTAAGCACACTATGTATAATTATAGCGTTTCTCCTCCAAATGTCACTAAATCTGAAAAGCATAAAGTTCTATTGCCTGTTATCCGAGAAAATTACATCAGAAAAATTATCGACAATAGATTTTCTTTTTAAGTCTTAAGAACGGGTGATATAAATCTGAGAAGTCTGTATAATACGGTATCAATCTCGGTGATTTATATTTCTGAATGAAACTTTAATTATTGGTTTCCTGAAAGCATAAGGATAAAGTTCGGTAAAGGGATATTTTTAAAATTTTGTTTCCAAGCGGTATGTTTGAATTAAAGGAAAGGAAATAAATATTCATTAAAATAAGTTTTGAACTGTATTTTTAAGATATCAAAGGCAAAGATTTCTTTCTAACATTTCAACGAATATGATTTTAAATATCAATTATAAAAAAATACAAAACAAATGGTTTTATTTTTATTTTTATTTATTTATTTTTTTTTATCAGATGTAAATTTTCAACTGGACGAAAAGTGTCCGGACAAGGATTCGAACCAGTGATCTCTTGCTCTAATGCTGATCCAATGCTCTACCATCTGAGCTATCCCTGACGAATATGGTGGAGCTTTTTCACCCATCTAAACTTATTGATTGCAGCATCTAGTCTGAAATCTGCTTCAGCTCAACAGAATAAACTAGAATAAACCAGATGCTATAATCAATAAGGTTAGCTGGCTGAAAAAGCTCTTCCAGATTCGCCCAGGATAGCTCCGATGGTAGAGCATTGGCGACTTCAGCCAAGAGATCCCTGGTTCGAATCCTGGTTCGGACACTTTTCGCTCAGTTGGAAATTTACATCTGATATGATTTATTTACCAATTCGAATAATTGTGCTAAAATTAATCAAATGTTTTTTAGCTTCCATCTCCAGATAGTACTTTTTATCGCTTTCTAACACAGTTGAAAAGAGATTATAACTTCGGTTTGTCTGGTCGTGCTTTTACAAGTTGGTTTAAGTATGCTAGGATTATAAAAAATATGCATTAAAGTCACTTACAATCATCCAAATTAAGCTAATAATTGCTATAAGTGATAAAAAATACACTTAAAATGCACATACAATACCTTTATTCCGATCGACATATGTTTCGTCGTTCAGGCGGGGACATTATCAAGATCTTTGTTGATACAAATATTTTCGCATTTTTTTTTTTTTAAACAAGAAATATATTTGCACTTGTTTTCAATTATTCATGTCGTATCATGATTTTATTTATGAATTTCACATTTTTAAAAATTTTTGCGAAAATGTCTGTATGAGCAATGTTGCCGTCTGAGCGATGAAATATATATCGATCTGAATAAAGGCAATTATATGCCTTTGACGTGTTTTTTAAATCACTTTTAGCAATTATTAGCTTAGTTTGTATATTCGGATTGTCATGTAGATGATCTATGTTACTGAGATTTACTATTGATTGTACTATATTGAAAATGAAGTGTGTATCGTTTATACTTCGTTTATATGGACGCCCAAAAGAATTTCATTATATTATTGTCTACGCTAAAAAAATAGTATTATTTTGAAACATATCGAAGTTGATATACAGTGCTGTCAAATGTTTCCGGCCAGCATAAAATTTTTGGTTAATTTGTAAGTTTACCCATATGAAGAGCAATGATGTAGTGGTAAAAAAATCAGAGGATACACGCTCTAAGCAGAGGGTATACGCTCAAGGCAGAGGGTATACCCTAGAGTGCATATACTATAGCTTTTTTGAGAAACAGAGGGTATACGGTGTTCCTCAAAAAAATACAGAAGGTGTACGGCGTATATCCCTGTATACGTTCCACTACATCACTGATGAAGAGGAATCTCAAAATGATACTTATGCATTTCATTGGCATAACAGTTAGGAATATATTTATGGAATAACAAATAAATATCAATAAGTTTAATTGACAAAATTAATTTCAAAGGAAAACACATGCACTCAAAAGTTTCCGGCCATCTTAAAAAGTTCGGAAAAAATTGGTGTTGTAATAGAAAGTAACAGTGATCAACAACATTTACAATTAGTATTTTGTCCTCATACCTTTAGCACTAAGTACTGCGGCGCTGCGATGTGGAATCGATTCAATGAATGGTTGAAGATTGTCTACAGTAAGTGTTTTCCACTCTTCTTGCAATTTTGGGGAAAATTCTGCTGAATTGGAATGTTTATAATTCCGCATACGTTTGTCAAGTTCGTTCCAAAGATTTTCTATTGGATTCAGATTGGGTGATTTAGCTGGCCATTTCAAAAGCGGAATTTTTTGAGCGAAAGCTACTGCTTGACGAGCTTCCATGTATGCTTGAGGTCGTTATCACGCTGAAACAAGTAGTTGCGACCACATTTTTTTCTCAAATAAGGCAACAAAGGATCTTATAAGATATTACATTGCACCATTAATCTTACCGACACCTTTTCCAAAAAATGCTCCCTACTGCATAACGTGCTCTCCGCCATGCTTCATTGTAGGAATAAACTATCTCGAATCATATCTTTGATTTTTAGGTTGTCTGACGTAGTGTCTGCCATCACTCCCAAAAATGTTGAACTTCGATTCATCGGAAAATAGTACTTTTTTTCAGTTTTCACTTGAGCAGTCTCTGTGTTCCTTGGCAAACGCCAGTCGGGACCTCTGTTTTATTTTTTTATTTTATGAAAGGTTTTTTAACACTGATAGTTCCATAAATTCCTACGTCGCGTAAACGTCTTGACACGGTAGACCGACTTATTTCAGCAATATTTTCACATCGTAAATCACAGGATGTTGCAGCGGCATTCCTCAACTGCTTTTCTCCTGATAATTCTGCCCACACGAATAGTCGTTTTCTGAGGTCTCCCGGACCGTGGAAAGTCCTAAAGGCATGGCCATGTTTATATGTATTTTAAATATCGTTAACAGTAGATTTTCCGATCGATAACTTTGCCGCAATCTCACGAGATGATTGGCCCTTTAGCGACAAACAAGACTCGTTTAAAAACAATAATTGCTGAACTTTTCATTTTTGAATTTTAGGTACGTTATTCACGTTGATCGATAACAAACACGACCAAAAAGACACTTTACCGATAACAAAAACTAACGAATAACGAATGGCGGGAAATTTTTGCACACGCGAATTTCGAATTCTACCCCTTTGCATCAAGTGTCTCCAGCATCGAATCAAAATGATCACGTGGTCAGAGGTCATTTTCATATATATCTTGATAAACTTATTAAATTTCCCAAAATATGGGCTATGTATGGTAGATGTTATAACAAATGGCAGCTGCATAATAATTATAGTTTTGAATCATAATAAATACTATTCATCAATGAATGCGCATTTGCACTTTCAATATGGAAGTTTAATATAGTCAATTTTTTTGTAATTATAAATCATTTTAAGAAAGTAAAAATTTACCATAAAAATGAAATCATTTATGGTACCAAAAAACTGATTATTCAAAATGCTGTATATTAAAGTCACTTTAATATACAGCATTTTGAATAATCAGTTTTTAGGTATCATAAATGATTTCATTTTTAAGGTCCATTTTTAATTTCTTAAAATGGTTTATAAATACAAAATGCTTGAACATCTCTCTCTCTTTATATATATATATATATATATATATATATATGTTTACTAGCAGTTTATTTTATCAAGACAATTTAAATGTCAATCAAGTGTTATCAAGTCAATTTTTTAAAATTTTTAAAAAATTGCCGCAAATAAACTAAAATAGAAATAGAAAAAGATTTATCATCTCTCACTATCATTTAATTATATACGCTATATCTAATTAACTTCTCGCTTCGTAATGCTATTGAACATCTTGATCTTAAAGTTTTATTGCCTGTCATTTAACTAAATCAGAAAGCTTGTCGACAGTATATTTTTTATTTTAAGCGTTAAAAAAAGAAACTGCCTTGAGTCTCGGAAACCTGAGAGTCTTCGTAATACGATATTTTTCTCAGTGATTTACTGTTTTACCGAAAATATTTAATTATTGGTTTCTTGAGAACTTAAGAATAACATTTGGTAATAGGGTACTTTTAATATTTTATTGATAAATGGTGCATCTGAACTGAGGGAAAGTGAAAATTTTTAGTTTGATTAAGAAATTGAAAGATATGTTTCGGCTTTGTCACAAGAAAAAAAAATTGAGTGGCATTTCAATGAATAAAGTTTACTTTAAAATTAGAGATTGACCCAAAATTTGTTTTCGGCCCAAAATCAGTATTTTGCCGAAAACGCTGTTGAAAATTTTGCAGGGCCGAAACAAGACCGAAACTATCTGCATTCCAAAAATCTCATTTCTTCTTTCTGAAAATTTCGGTATTTCTCATTTATTTGAGCTGTATACGCTAAAATTTATTTACTGCTATGAACTTCACTGTGTTATAATTATCAGTCATACCTGGCTCAAGACTAAGTACGAATTATAAAGCAAGTAATGCATGAATGAGTAAACTTTGAGGACACTTTTCACGTGCTCATTAAAAGCTGCAAATTTAACAGTAATAAAAAACGTTTTTGGTTGAAATTGCAGAATTGTTTGAAATACTATTTGAGAAAGTTCTTGAAAACACGATAATCATATACAAAAGTCATAATAAAAGATAAATCGAGGTATGTATACCTAAAACCCTTTTTAATTAGATGAAATTCGTATAATTAGAAAATCATTCTGTGTCGTTAATGAATTAATTACATTTTATTTTATGTGAAAATAAAAAAGTAGTTGTCAGAAGCACACACAGTCGACTTGGGCCACAAATACAGTTAATTAATAATTATATATATTCAATAAACACGTATTTTTAATTAATAATTATATGTATATATTTAGGTATTTATTAATTACTTTAAAAATATTTGGAAATGTTCGTTTTCGTTTCTTTTTCGGCCGAAAACTGGATGATTGCCGAAATTCGGTTTCGGTTCCTGTTTCTGTCTGAAAAACCTATTTCGATCGATCCTTCATTAAAATACAATCAGTAATATCAGTAGTTTCTTACCTCTTATAATGTTAATACATGGAAATTATTCCAGAGGGAAACATTCGCCTTGCATACTATATTTCAAATGAAAATCAAATTTCAAAGTACAAAGTAATTGCTTAAAAGGCGCAAAGGCCAACATAGTGAAAAAGATTCCAGATAATAGTGAGAAATTTTCCATGCTGGGTATCGTTCCAAGTGGTTTAGTCGGTAGAACGTCAGTGCGCTATACT
Source organism: Maratus speciosus (assembly GCA_963932465.1). NCBI lineage: Eukaryota > Metazoa > Arthropoda > Arachnida > Araneae > Salticidae > Maratus > Maratus speciosus. The sequence continues at coordinate 211,234,371 of OZ010790.1, forward strand.
GATGGCTCGGGTTCGAGTCCCGGCTTGGAATCTTTTTCACTATGTTGGCCTTTGCGCCTTTTAAGCAATTACTTTGTACTTTGAAATTTGATTTTCATTTGAAATACTCCTATAATGTATCAAGAAAAGGAAATTGCCATGAGCAACAGAAATCTGATAATTTTCCACAATTCATTATATTTCTTAGTGATTTACTGTTATCAGCAAATCTGTAATTATAGATATCTTAAGAACCTCATCATAAAATTTCATAAAGCAATATATTTAAATTGTTGATTGACAGTATATTTGAACCGGAGCAAAAATATTAGAATTTATCAGTTTGAATAAAAAAATTTAAAATGTGCTTGAGCTTTGTCGCAAGAAAAGAGTTCAGCTTGATATTTCAATAAGTAGTATAAAGTATACGTACTCTTAAGATAAGATATGATAAGATATAGTATAAACCACAGAAAACAATATAGTGATTAAAATGTCTGTATGCAAATTATAATTTTTCAAATTCTTGAAAGGATTATCTGATAAACTTTTAGAAAGGCATTCTGAATTTTTAAAAAAAGCAAACTATACAGAGAATAAAATGCCCATCTACAGCTTGTAATTAATCAAATTTAAACAAATATTAAATCATAAATGTCATCTTAACTATAATGTTATCATCTCATTATCATTTAATAATATATTCTACGTCTAATTATAACTTCTCACTTTCTAATAGTATTGTACATCCTAATTTTAAAGTTTTATTGTCTGTCAATTAACAAAATCAGAAAGCTTGTCCACACTATATCTTTCTTTTTAAGCATTTTAAAAAGGAACTGCCTTAAGCGGCAGAATGCTGAGAATCTTCCGTAATACGATATTTTTCTTAGTGATTTACCGTTCTTTACCGTTCTCAGAAAATATTTAGTTATTGGTTTCTTGAGAACTTAAGAACTTAAGAATAACATTCAGCAATGAAATATGTTTAAAATTTTGTTGACAAATGGTACATCTGAATTGAGGGAAACTGATTTTTTTTTAATTTGATGTGCTTCGGCTTTGTGACAAGAAAAAAAATTGATTGATATTTGAATGAATAAGGTTTACCTTAAAATATAAAATATGCAGAGAATGCTATTTTTTCAAAATGAAATATGTACAAGATCATAAAATTCATATTAATACATGGAAATTATTCAAGAGAGAAACATTCGCCTTGCATACAAATTTCCATGTATTAATATAGATTCTATCGATGCTGGATTTAATTATGTTTCGTGCTCGCCCCAGGTCGGTGGCTCACGATAAATATTCCATCTTGTGCTACGTTTGTAGCCTTGCCAACATATAATAGTGAGAAATTTTCCGAGCTCTGTATCGTTCCAAGTGGTTTAGTCGGTAGAACGTCAGTGCGTTATACTGATGGCCCGGGTTCGAGTCCCGGCTTGGAATCCTTTTCACTATGATGGCCTTTACGCCTTTTAAGCAATCACTTTGAAATTTGATTTTCATTTGAAATCATAAAATTCATTTGAGCTATATTATTCACAACAGTTTTTTTTATTAACACATGTTGGACAGTTGCACCTTGAAATATTATAAATAAGAATACATTCATAAAAACACATAAAATTCCTAAGTGATACATACAACAAGAACCTTTATATGAACTTGTATAAATAAGTATGACGAAAAAAATAAAATATCTACTTTCTGCAATAGTTCTCGGGATAAAATATTATGTTGAAGAGTTGAAGTGATTTAAAAGTCCAGAAAAGAAAGAATCTTGCATGAGAGACAATTTGTTGTGTCTCGACCAATTACATGCTTGAATAAATGCAGTGCGTACACCAGAAAAAGTTAAAAGGAAAAAGAATTAAAAATTGAAATAGATATTATTAATCCTCTTTCTTCCCCCCCCCTTCCGTGGCTATTGACTGGAATAAATTTACTAATTACCTTAATTCTCAGGACATCACCTTCCCTGATATTAACAATACCGATGACATTGATGCGGCTGTTGAACATCTCAACTCTCACATCACTAATGCTCAAAATTTTTCTACATTTAATACCTTCAAAAATAATTTTGCCTTCTTCCCACCCCGTTATATTTACAACCTTATCAAACAGCGTAATCGGCTCCGGCGACAATTTCAAAATTCAAGAGACTCCTCCATTAAACCCCTTCTCAATAGGTTAAACAATAAAATTAAAAACAGTCTTTACAAAGAAAAACAGAAAAATTGGAACAACTTTCTCAAAACATTATCGTGCGAGGACAACTCTCTTTGGATTCTTAAACGCAAACTGAATAAACATTACACTCCCATTCCCCCCCCCCTCACAACTAATAATGTTACTGCTTATACTGACCAAGAAAAAGCTAACATGCTTGCTAATTCTTATGCCACCCAATTTTCTCCTAATCCTACCCTTGCAAACCAAGCTCACCTTGATCATGTTAACGAGACAGTTCGGAAGTTTTTGGCTACCCCCCCCTCAAGATCCCCCCCCTAAAATTCAACCTATTGTTATCCACAATATTATCAAAAAACTCAAAAAGCGTAAAACCCCAGGATACGATAAAATTACTAACTCTGCTCTTAGAAACCTTCCTCCTAATTGCATAATCTATATCACTGACCTCACTAATGCTATCTTAAAACATAACTACTTCCGTAAACCTTGGAAACTTTCTATAATCTCTCCTATTCCAAAACCTGGAACTAACCTGTCAGACCCCACTAATTACAGACCCATCTCCTTGCTACCTTCTATTAGTAAAGTTGTGGAACGTGTCATTCGTACCCAGTTGCAGGATTTCATTCAACAACACAACATTCTCATGCCCGAGCAGTTTGGCTTTCGCCCAAAACACTCGACGCAACACCAGCTTCTTAGGGTTGTTGAGTTTCTCAGCGAGAAACTCAATGCAAAAATTCCCGCAGCTGCCATCTTTCTTGATGTCGCAAAGGCATTTGACAAGGTCTGGAATATGGGCCTCATTTACAAACTTATTCAGCTCGGTTTTCATCCCAGACTTATACATTTAATATATTCGTACCTTTGCGACCGCTCTTTTCAAGTCCGCATAAACAACGTTCTTTCTATTATTCTCCTTATCCTAGCGGGCATCCTCCAGGGGAGCGTGTTGGGCCCATTTTTATTTAACATTTTCTTTAACGATATCCCACGCTAGTTGCGCACTCACCTCGCTCTTTATGCTGACGACACCTGTATTTATGCTTCGGCACACCACCCGTATACTCTATACAGGTACCTACAGACTCATATTGATGACTTCATGAACTGGTGTATGCTTTGGCGCGTTGTCATAAATGAAACTAAAACTACTGCAGTATATTTCTCTCGCAAAATAATTTGCCCTAACAGAATCATTATTAATAACACTGTTATCCCTTGGTCAGACCAAGCTAAGTATCTTGGGGTCATTCCGGACCGCAGCTTAACTTGGAAAAAGCACATTTTCTCCATCAGAGGTAAAGTCGCTGGAGCCTTTAACTCTATAAAACCCCTCCTTAACAGTAAAACCCTGTCTGTCCACAATAAATTAATTCTCTATAATTCATGCATCCTTCCCATCATAACCTATGCCAGTCCGGTCTGGGGCTTCACATGTAAGACCACTATGGACACCCTTAGTCGCTTGCACAATTCCAACCTGCGTACTGTCCGTAACGCATCTCGTTATCTTCGCAACTCCACGGTCCGAAGAGACCTAAAAACTACTACCTTACGTAAGCGCATAAACGACTTAGCCAAAAAAATTTTATGAAAAAATTTTCGACCTCCCTAATGAAATCGTAGCGGAGCTACCGGATTATGACGCTTTTGAACCCCACCATCGGAAACGGCCCAGGTTTTCCATAATTATGGACACTCAGTAACATCTGAGTTCACCACGCTATATTTTGCCTCTTCTATATTTTTCTTACCTTTTTATATATTTTTCTTATCATAAAAAAACCCCCTCTCTATATACTATAGAGACCATAAAAATTGTAAAACTTAAAAAATAAAATGTATGGCCCTGTTTAGTCCCTTTTTTGGTTGGATGTTGTGGTCTTTGCCACCCTAGCTTTTCTTGCTCATGCTTTATGAGTGTTTCTCTGAACAGCACTAACTTTAACTTTCTAAATTCCTTATAGTAGTTATACAACTACAGTTTGACTTTACTTATTTTAAGATTCTTGTATTTTTTAAGATTTATCGTTAACTTTCTTTCATCTTAAGTTTATACTTTAAAATTCAATTTTATTCCTTTTTTTTCTTAAATTTCTTATTTTCTCTTGTTAACTTCTATTACTCTTCTAGTAGCTTTGCTACAGTTTAACTTTTTCCCAATGGCTCATTAAAACATAAGACATTTCAATTTCCTAGTCTGGGTGTTAAGCTGTCATCAGCTAGGAAACCCCTCAATGCTGATTACCTGTTCAGTACCTGGTCAGTACCGGCTGTTTAAAAATATTATACCAGATTTATGGGATAGTATAAGATAAATTATCGTCGCAGGCATAATACTCAGGAGCAGTGATTTCGACTGATTCTCTGATCATGCTTTCAAATGAGTTATTACAAGGAACTATGATTTTCGCCTCATCAAAATTAAAATTTTTTAATTAAGTTTTTTTTAATTAAAATGACAATGAGCAGCTTTAAATAAAATGTTTAATTGATGTAAAATGATTAATTGATGTAATAACATCTATAGTCAGATCTCTAAAAATAAAAATATTCATTAGTTAATAAAATTTATTGTCAATTTAAGCTTTTTAAAAAAAAGGAAAAATTTTTTTTCTTAAAGAACGTTTCAAAAGCAGTCTCAGTATTTTTAGTTTCTACATCTGTGTCTAATTATGGTTAATTGCCTCCAAATTATGTTGAACGTCTTGATTTAAATTTTTGTTTCTTTTGACTTAACAAAATTACTCCAGAAAACTTTCCGACAGCACACATTTTTTTAAGGGGATCAGAATAGTTTGAAATTACGTATATTGATTGAAATTTCATTGTGGATTTGAAAGTCTGTAATTAATTTAAACCATTACTTCCTTTTTCATATTTACTTATATTTTATGGAAACAATATATTTATTAAATTATAATAAATAAATAAATAAATAGAAATAACAAAAAAAGATGTTTTATTACTGTACGACAAAGCTAATCTTCCGAAACTACTTTTGCGAGTGATTTTAAAGCTCAGATTCCATATTTTTGAGTTGTCATTTATTCGTTGCACTACTTATCTGTTCTCGATTATACCCGAAAAGCCAATTGATTTATATGTTTCTTAAATATAACAAAAAATAAAAAAACACAATATTAAAATATATATAAATAAATATTTGCTTAAAAAACGTTATAAAAACACATTAAAAGTAAATTAAAAATCTATATTACATGTTTCAACTCTTTTACTAAGTCGTCATCAGAATGTATAACAGAAAATTACAAATACAATGCATATGAAAAATAGAAAAAATCATCGAAATATAAACAAGTAATCATATAACGCGTCCTGTATTTTCGTGATCGCACGTGTTCCCTCTATGTCGCGACCCCGTAAGTTGTCCACCTATTCAAGCCATATCGTATCTCGAGTTATGGGTTGAATGGTTGGAAAACTTACAGAGCCGCGACAGAGGGAACACGTTCGATTGTGAAAAAATAGTGCGCGTCATATGATTACTTGTTTATATTTCGATGATTTTTGCCATTTTTCATATGCATTGTATTTGTAATTTTCTGTTATAGTAAAGTGAGGACAGACGCGGTGGTGGGACAGATACCGCAGAGAATGTATTGGCGACACTAGCACTCCCTAGGCCAAATTAAGAATTTCGTCGTGTGCCTAAGTGCTGTCTGCTATGTCGTATGCATTTCTACCGCTTAATTGTCAGTATTTACATATTTATGCCGGTTCTTATGGTTCGAACCTGCATGGTAATTTGCTAAAATTAGTTTAATAAAGTTTTAAAACATATTTTAAGCAAAATAAACAGAGATTTCATTTCAAAACCAATTGTAACTGTAGACTAGATGCTCGTCGAATACAGACATGTGCTTGTCTTTCTCTCGCGTCACTCACATGGCACAAAATGGTGACTCGGTATCTTACCCGCCTCTTTGGGACAGATGCCGCAAAATATATTTTTGTTTTTCGGTTCAATAAATTCATCACTGCGATTTAAGTAGAACTTGCATTTAAATGAACGTATATTAGCGCATTCTTCTACTTATCAAAATATTCTCAGCCACAGTGGTGATTCACCAAATACGTATAAGGAAAACGTAGACCGTTTACAATTCTCACCATCTAAACGATTTAAAAAAAAGGTCTCCTACCCCAATGGTCAAAAGACCTATACAGCCAAGTAAGGGAAAACAAAAGGCTGCAAATATTATAAGGGCACATTTTATAAACAAGAAAAAAGAAGATGTAAATAAATAGCAAAGAAGCAAGAAAGCGTCAATGAACGACAGCTTGGCGGAAGTAAAATGTGTAAAAAACGGAAGGGAAAGATCAACTGAAAACACCTCACTTGAGGAAGAAACGGAAATGTGACGAAAGTATTCCTCTTATGGATTCTGAAGGCAGTATTGGATTGGAATTTGATGACTCTGAATGTACTGAGTTTCTGGAGTCATATCAAAAACAAAGTTTAAAGCGGACTGGATTCAGTGCATAGCATTCAATCGGTGGCTACATGAAACATGCTCACTTTACTTTTGCAATGGAAAGTGTGGTGATTGTGGGCGAATAGAAATACGAAAAAAAAGAAAAATGAGAAGAAAAGCCAAAAATAAAAAGACTACGGCCTAAAATGAATGGAACTAGTACTTAAGAGCAAACTACAATCGTCGCCTGTCTGTAAACAAGTGGTTTATAACATTTTGTAATTATGATGTGTATTATTTCCAGTCAAATGCTTTTTTTTTCTTTTTTTGCCTTAAGTTTTATTTTTTGAGCTTGCACTTTTGCAATTTCGTTAATCTTTTCACAATTTAGTGATATATATAATTTATGTAAGTTTACTGTTATTTATTTTTATTTTAAGTAGTTTGAGGAAATAAAAATGTGATTTATTTGAAAAAAAATAAACAGCATAGTTTTTTCTTCATGCGGCATCTGTACCACACCCCATGCGTCATCTTACCCAGCACATAAAAAATTATGTTAAAAAAGGACGTTTGGGAAAATAATTATCCTGCTTTATTAAGAGAGCTTTAACTTGTTTAACATAGAAATTTTATTCTAAAGCGTTTGATTAATGTTTCTAGTACTTAGTTTGTTTTTTTTTTGCTTTATTGTACATTTTAAAAGAAGAAAAGTAAAACTGCGGCATCTGTCCTCTCTTTACTATATACATTCTGATCACGACTTAGTAAAAATGTTGAAACATGTAAATATAGATAATTTACTTTTAATGTGATTTTATAACGTCTTTTAAGCAAATATATATTTTAATATTGTGATATGGTTATTAGTGGACATAATTTTCGCTTATTGCTCGTACTTAATTACATTTGTCTAACAAAAAATTCAAAATACATAAAAATGAATCATATATCTATACAGGGTGGGGCAAATAAAAGTGGTCTGGATGAATGGATAAAATTTGATGTGAATGATTGACGTGTACACCACGTGATCAAAACCGGTTCAGATCTTAGTGCGGGCTGTGCCAGTATAAGTGTGATCAGTGCAAATGTGAATATCAGGGTGGCTAGTAGTCTGGGAAAAATATAGCCAATAAGTAAAAATTTAATTCAAAAAATCAAAAAACCCGACTGCGTAAAAAGCGAACTAATTAATTATTTCTCATCAATGTGAAAATATTTTTCAATTCTTACTATTAGTTCACACTCTCCCTATATATATATATATATATATATATATATATATATATATATCTTGTTAAAATTTTTAATCGTTAATAAAATACTTATTATTCATCCTATCAAGTTGAAATAAATTTTTTAAACTTGTACTGAATGACAATTGATGTTAATATAGTTTTTTCAAATATTAATTCATTAATTAAATTGTAATTAATTAATTTTAGTTTTACATGGGAGACAAAATGGCGGCCATTGGTTATTGAAGCATTTAATGCATGTCCATATCTATAAGGGGGTTACCATAGGAGGGAACCTATTCTGTCGTCAAATACCGCCAAGTTTGTCGCCAACTTGGCGATATCTGCAATATTTCGCCAAATTCCCATACACTTCCATTGTAAACCTACTTGCTTATAGAAAATCAACAAATTGAGATATTTTATTGCAACAAAAACAAATATTAGTTTAAGGGATTATATTGAATTTTTCTTTGTTAACCTAAGTAGGAATTGACTTTAAAAACAAAATTTTTATATTACTTGTTTATATTACTTACCTATTTTTTTATTTACTTGTATTGATGACTTTTAAGTTGTGTGTAATTGATAGTTCCCATCTATAAACACTTTTTTGATGAGGCCCATAGATATTTATGAAGGTTAGAGCTACAGTAAAGCTAGAGATCCTACCTACACAACTTCCAGGTTGTGTAATATTTAAACGGAGCTTCTGACTGTAAAATAGTCAATGAAACATCTTCTTCATTTTGAAAGACCTATGCAATGATATGTCACTCAAAAGTGTGCATAAAAAGTGTTTTCGTCTCTACCGCCATTTTTATGTATGGCCGCCATTTTGAATTTATAAAAACAAGACCTAGCCTATAACTTTTGGGCGGTAAAGAAGAATCGATAGAGACCTCATTCATTAAAATCCATCCAGCCGTTGGGCTGTTTCGAGGGTATAAAGAAATCCACATATCCAAATACGCGTGAAACACATAACCCTTCTTTGCAGTCGGGTAAAAAAACCTTCAATCCTGATACAGTTGTTAGCAGAGGCCAGTCTGGTCTCGTCATTTTCTGGCCACCCAGGTCACATTATTTGTCAGTGTGCGATTACTTTTTGTGGGGAACCCCCAAGTCTAAGGTGTATCGCGAAAACCCTCATAGTCTTCAAGAACTGCAGCAGAACATTTCTGATGAGATTGCAGCAATTCCACAATTCCAGATTCAATCAGCCTTACGCAACTTCCTGACCAGGGCTTAAAAATGCCAAGAGATGAATGGTGCTCATTTTCAACAACTACATTAGGTAGGTTAGTGAACTAGTATTTCCTTTCCTTTGCTGTGTTCCTTTGTAACCTGGAGCTCAGTTCTCCGGGCCACTTTTATTTGCCCCATCCTTTATATATTTTGTTATGAGTTGATTTTTTTCCGGGTATAACCGAGAAATAATGTAATAAGCAACATAAAGAAAAAATGACCAACATTACTGCGCGGCAGAATCGGATGTCTCCTTCCTTAATTTATTTTATATTGTAATATTAATATGTTTTTTACTGTGTTAAGTGTCTGATATTAAAAAACTTTTTTTTAATTCCGATTCAGACGTAATATGTTTATTATCTTGAAAATAGGTCATTATTTATATAATTTTTAAAGTTTATTGAGAGACCTTTCTATTGGTACAAACACCCAATAAAAAAACTTTTCTTTGTATCCTCGTTTTGGGCCCAAAATATGTTCTTGATATGCACTACTGGGGTACAGTGCATAGTATTTTAAATAAAATATGGAGTAAATAGCATTTATAGTTTATTCATAGAAGCCGACGGCAATTAGTTGGGAAAAGGTGGCGCGGAATCGAAGTTCCCTTTTTTTTAGGCGTCACTTCTTCTTTATACTACTTGTTATGTTGTCTCTTACCTGAAAAGTAAAACTTTTATATTTGTTAAAACGTAATAAAAAGTCCAAAATGCACAAAATAAATATAAATATAAATAAATATATTTTTTTGTTATAACTTGATTTTGATTTTCAAGTAGAACCGAGAAACAACGTAATGAGCAGTAGCAGAAACAATAATAAGAAGAAACAATATGACTATTTACGCTAGAGATTAGCGAATAACACTTTTATCTAATTTCAATATTAACTAGCTAACACTCTGAAAAAAAAAATATATATCTGTACAGTTACTAAGAATATTTTAGGAAACTCGGATGCCTAGATTTTTTTTATGTAATTGTAACCTAGGATACAGTTAAAATTTTAGTAAGATTACTTTAATTTTAGTAGATTCTTTCGTAAAGCTACAGAAATCTGTAGCTTTACCAAAACTTGTTTTATAGATTTACATCTTTTTTGTAAAGTCTGCAGATAAAATTTTAGTAAGAATACAGATTTCTGCAACTTTACACCTGTAGAATTAGAATTCTTTTTTTTTTTTTTTTTTTTTTTTTTTTTTTACAGTGCATACATTTGATTAAGTAACATGATTCTATAATACATTTCACATGCACGTTAAAATGAAAACAGCGCTAAATTCTTGATTAATCCAACTCATAACCTGATAATAGCTTCACGCTCAGCTACTTAGCAAAGCTTAATTAACAATATCAGTGCCTAATCCATAGTACACATATTAAAATTAATAAATGATACGAATAATATGAGATATGAAAATCCAACCACATATCCATATATTACTCAACTAAGCCTAATATAAACAGACATATTGTAAAATTACATTTTATCAACATTGCACAAAAATAAATTATAGTTAAGGGTTAATAAGGAAGTATACTTTATTCACAAATTATAGTTAAGAAATATAAATAAATCCTTGTATATCGTTAAGATTAAATGAAAGAAAATAAAAATGCCTTATGATCGCTTTTATTCTATTCTACACGTATATTGCAAATTCAATACCGGACGATCTGTGATTGGCTGCAACGTTTTGTCATAGGATGGTAAAAGGTTGAACCATACTCCAGGATTTATCGAAAACAGAATTTTTGAAATAAAGATTGAACAATCTTTTGGTACTTTTGATGACTTTGAACCATATGACGGTTTAAGATCGAACGGAAATTTTTAACAGTGTGTACATGATTATAAAACATTTTCGAGTTATATTAATTACACCATTAAAAAAAATAGAATGAGTAACTTTAAGTTAAATTGTTGCAAAAAATATAGTTTTAGAATGTAAATTATGTATACTTAAAAAGATAAAATATCTATACGATCATAACTTTATGGTCAATTTAAACTATTAAGAAGTTCATAAATACCCAGTAAATAAAGAAAATTAAGTTAAAGAACACTTTAAAAGAAAGAATTTTTCAATTATATAGTCTATATACAAATATAACTTATTGCTTCTGAATTAGTTGGAGATCTTGATCTTAAAGATTTAATCCCTTCTCACATAAGAAAATTATTTTAGAAAGTTTGCAGACCATATATATTTCTTTTATTGCGTTAAGGAGACACAACTAATTACCTTAAGTGGCCAGATACATGAAAAGTTTCTATAATACTATATTTCATTTACTGGTATACCGTTTTTTAATTATTAGTTTCTTGCGAACACGAGGAAAAATTTTCGTAAAATGTTTTTTTTTTTTCTTTTTTTCTTTTTTTTTTTTTTTTTTTTTTTGTTGACAAATGGAATGTTTAAACTGATTTGAATAAATGATTAAATGGTACGTTTCAACTGTATGATATGAAAAGATTTCGGTCTAGCAATTTAATATAATACAATGGAAAATAACGAAAATCATGAGGATAATTAAAATATTTTAGTTTTACAGTAGATCTAATAGTTATCTAAAGTTCAAGGAATATAAGATCACAACAAGAATAATAAAACAGCCTTATTCGAAAATTTTATTTATGTTCGGAATTGCGTTAGAATAATACAGGGTATTTATAAATTAGTTGGGTAATGGCGTACGTTAAGAACTTCCGAAATATTAAATGAAATTATCTAGTTAAAAGTTAGACTAGTAGTAATATTGCCTAAGTTTATTCATAGATGGCGTTCGGTGTCATAATTGACGCTATCGCTTAGCGAGCGGAGGTGTTATCCAATGGCCACCGCAATCATCGCTTGATTTCGGTGCATGGGGTTTTGTAAAGAATCAAGTGTACAAGCAGAAATTTCCTGCATCCATTCCTGAAATAAAAATAAGAATCTGCACCGCAATTAATTTGATCGACGGAAACATGCTGACAAATCTGTGGCAAGAAATGATTGACCGATGGGACATTTGGACATTTGTGATAATGGTAAACTTGAAATTGTTTTTCTATCTTACAACAATATGTAATTTATTTTTTCCTGTCAATTTTATTCAATAAATCACTCTTTTTTCCCAACTAATTTGCAGACACCATATAGATTTTAATTTTTAAATTCCCTTTGTACTGTAAGTACTACATACTTAATGCATCATCTCCAAAGCTACATATATCCTTTTTACAATTATATTCTTATATACATACATTTTATAAACTTACATACATTTTTAATACAGGGTAGTCATAAAAAACCTTCCCCGAGATGAATCCGTAGCGTTCTAACCGCTCAACGAATAGAAAACAAATTTTAGATGTATCTATTTGAAGGTATGCGGTCGAGATCGTAATCGTTAACAATACAGCTCTCACGGTTACGGTTACGGTTACAGTGGAAAAATGTCGAAAATTTCGAATGGAAACACCCATTTTTTTTCATGCACAAATGCATCAGCGCATTGAAAACCACAAATAGCGTTGGAATGATACATGTACGATGAAAATTGCCGGCGTAAAACACTTGCAAAAAATACCATTTCGAGGAATGAAGAAGTGACTACAAGATATGTTTTTCAGTAGCCGATTTTTTTTTTACTTGTAAACTGAGTATGTTGAAGGATCAGTTTTAAAATGTGTTTTTGAGTTGTGTTTGTATACACGTAGCGAAAATAAAAATGCAATCATTTGTTTTGGAGTGCTGAATATTATGTTACATAGGAAATGATTAGGATTGAAGGCCACGATATTAAACCGGCAATTTTAGTCATGCCTGTATCGTTCCAACGCAATTTATGTTTTTTCAATGCGCTGATGAATTTGCGCATGAAACAAATGGGTGTTGCTATTCGAAATTTTCAAAATTTTTTCACTGTAACCGTAACCGTGAGAGATCTATTGTTTTAAATGATCACGATCTCGAGCGCATACCTTCAAATAACTAAATCTGAAATTTCCTTTCAATTCGTTGAGTGATTAAGTCGATAGGGGTACATATATCTGGGAAGTTATTTTTTATGACCACCCTATACTTATATAGTACAATAACTTTATATGATAAACTCTTATATACTTACGTACGACATTTTTTTTTTAACTCTTACATATTTTCATACAACAACTTTATATATACAACTCATATATACTTGCACACAACGCGCAGTATAATATGGTGGAAATGGAATAAAATTATTTGCTATAAAGAAAAAGAAACAGCTTTAATCATAATCAATATGGTTTTAGAAGTGGAAATAATTACTAGTAGCTAAATCTATCGACAACTTAGATTTTGTAAAGATTCGAAAGAAAACAAAAATTATTAAAAATATAAGAAGTTAAACAACTTTTCATCTAGCTGTTCTTTAATTAAATACGCTATGTCTAATTACATTTCCACCGCTCCAAATGTTACTGGACATTTTGATCTTAAAATTTTATCGCCTGTCACCTAACAAAATTATATCAGAAAGCTTGTCGACAGTAAATTTTTATTTTATGAAATGGGTAAAGACAACTTGCCTTGAGTGGCACAAACCTAGGAAGTTTCCGTAATACAATACTTTTATTGAGGTTTTACCGTTTGCAGCAAATCATTAATTATTGGTTTCTTGAGAGGAGGAGAATAAAGTTTCGTAACAGGATATTTTCAAAAACTTGTTGACGAACGGCATATTTGAACTGGAGGGAATGAAATCCTTCCAGCTTGCATAGATAATTAAAAGGTACATTTCAACGTTTTGGGAAGAAAAAAAATTCATTCTGATTGTTCGGTAAATATAATATAAATTAAAATTAATTATACAGAGAATTATTTTTTCTATTTTTTTTAAATTTAACTAAACTAATATAATTAAAATTGTCTTAACTATATTAATTTAACTACTTTTGTGGTGGAATCAGCATAAATATTTACATGTATTCATTATTTATCACTATACAGGGTGTCCACTCTCAACGGTGTCCAACTGATAATTCCTAAACCATTAGTAATAGACATGTAGTTCTAGTTACAAAGATGTGGTAAACTAGGTAAAGAAATATTTTAAAATCAATTTGGATCAATAAAAACATTTCTTAAAAAATATGAAATTTAAATTTTTATGCGGTTAATGGTCCTATAAGTTATATTTAGTAAAATTTTCCTAATTCACTGACAAATAAGCCAAAAAAAGTTCCGTTAATATAACAATAAAATTGACCTAGCTAATGAAACCTTAAAATGTATGACTTACACCACTTTTCTGCATCTGAACTCAAATGAGTTCGGCCAGGCTTTGAGGAGTCTTAAGTGAAAGTATTCGAAGGCCTTATTTCATATGTATCTGCGCTTTGAAAAAAATCGTACAAGTATCACGATTGAGTTAGTTTTCTTTTTTTCTTAAGTAGATTTTATTAACTTTCAGACTGTCTAAAATAACATATGTTTTATTTTGTAAGGATTTGCAACTGTTTCTTTTCTTATGATTTCTTTTAGCAAAAATTATGTTATTTTTATAAGTTTTTATTTAACTTCAACGAGCATATGTACGTTTTTCCATTTCAAAATTTGTACTCGAACATTAACTCACTTTGAAATATCCGATCAAAATTACATTTTACATACTGGTGCAAATCCAACGACAATCTAATATTATTATGATTTTAAGTGAGTACCATTTATATTTATTTTACAGGATAACACAAAAAAATTCGGATAGATTATCGCTAAGAAGTTTAAGAAAATGTTTTAGATTAGATAACACAAGGCTGCGATGGTTGTTTTTTTATCTTTTTTGTATTTTTAGCACTATAATTACCTTAATTTTTAACCATCATGTCAGGATTTTTCGCGAATCATAAATTATCAAAGTTAAAGAATAACAAAAATTGGATACTGCAAAATAGAGGAGATGGCTGTGTTTTTTTATTTTTTATAATTGACTTTTACATACTTCTTAGCACTGAAACTGACCTTCATTTTTAACCATCACGGTAGAATTGTTTTGCAAATCGTAAATGTCAAAGTTAAAATATTGCGAAAATCTGATACTATAATACAGGTGTAAAACTTTTTTATTATTATTTTATTGTATTTTATTCAAAAGTTTATTTATTTATTTATTTTTTTTTTTTTTTTTTGCTTATACAGGGATTCGTACAGCTAAACAGCTGAATGGTCTGATGAGGTGGTGGAAGAGATTCAATTTTAACGTTGATCTTTTTTAACTTTAAAATTTACAATTTGAGAAAAATCCTGACATGATGGTTAAAAATGAAGGTTATTTTCGGATTCAGCGGTAAAAAATACATGAAAATCAATTATCAAAAATTAAAAACACAGCAATCGCATCTATTTTATAATATCCAATTTTCGCTATTTTTTTTCTTTTAATAACGTGAAAATCAGTACATGATGATAAAAAATTAAGGTCAATATCGGATTCAGCGTTACATAATACATAATAATCAATTATCAAAAGCTAAAAAATATGTCATAACCCAACTTTTGCAGGCTAGTGCAACCTAAAAACATTTTAAAATACGTACCTTTTGTAAAGAATGGAGGCTGTTAATTTTCATCATTTTATTTAACAAAAATTCTGTTTTTTATGTCCTCCTTACATGCTTATTACAAATTGTACATTTTACGTTAATATGTCA
The DNA here is from genome assembly GCA_963932465.1 of Maratus speciosus. Taxonomy (NCBI): domain Eukaryota; kingdom Metazoa; phylum Arthropoda; class Arachnida; order Araneae; family Salticidae; genus Maratus; species Maratus speciosus. The sequence continues at coordinate 211,250,167 of OZ010790.1, forward strand.
GAATGATTAAAGATTTCAAATTTATATTGCAATGTTGATTTTACTCTCAACCATTTTTTTAATATATTTAATATTTTTTTAATAATCTAAATTATATTTTTACTAAATTTGTGAATGACTCCCAATTTGCAGCAAAAAATATGCTCCAACTTTAAACAGCTATTACTCAGTCAATTTTAATCGTAGAATAACGGAACTTTTTTTGTATACTTGTCAGTGTAGCAGGAAAATTTTACTAAATATAACTTATAGGACCGGGGGACTGTATAAACATTTAAATTTCGTAATTTTTAAAGATGTGTTTTTATTAATCCAAATCACTTTTAAAATATTTCTTTACCTCATTTAAAGCATTTTTGTAACTGGAACTATTTATGTCTATGACTAACGGTTTAAGAATTAACCATTGGACACCGTTGAGAGTGGACATCCTGTATATCATTAAATATTTACACGGGGGCTTGGACTGCATATGTCTTAGAATATAAGCAAACCCGGACAGATGCTGTCCCAGCCCCCATGTAGAACATTTTCTAATACAAGGATTCTGAGAATTTTCTTCTACAGAATAAATACGGACGGATGATAAAGTAGTCCACATTTCAACTTTTTGACAAGAAACCAAGATTCATTGTGATTGTTCGCTGAATATAATGTAAATTAAAGTAAATTATACAGTGATTAAAATGTTTTGTTTTTCAAAATTTAACTAAAATAATATTATTAAAATTATCTTAACTATTTCAATTTAACTACATTTGTGGTGTAATCAGCATTAATATTTCTCATCTATTCATTAATCATTATATATAGGGTGTATCGGAAATAGTGGGAAAAATTTTATGGAGTGATAGAACGTAGGTATACGAGCAAATTTCTTCATAGAATGTATGGTCGGAACGCCAGCGATGAGAAGTTAAAAGATAATTTTCCGCTGCCCCAGGGCGATGGATTGGCCGAGGTGGTCCCATTGCTTGGCCACCAAGATCGCTGGATCTCTCCTGTTTGGTCTTTTTCCTGTGGAGCCATATGAAAAGCCTAATATACGAGTGCCCCATTGAATCCGATACGGATGATAGTCGCCAGGATAAACTTGTTGCCGGCGATATTAAAGAAATGCCCGTTGTCTTGGCAAATGTACGTCAGTCCCTATCCCGTAGGTGTGAAGCGTGCATTTACAGCTAACGGAAGATCTTTTGAGCAATTTTTTTGAGAATGTACATTAATTACATTCCTGTTAATAATATGTTTTCTGAAGTATGTCCTATCATTCTTGCTATAATTCTTTAACTGCGACAGTGGAAAACTACATTTTAACTTTCTCACCGCTTGCGCTCTGAGCATACATTCTATGACGAAATTTGCTAGTATAGCTGCGTTCTATCAATCACGCCGTAAGGTTTTGCTCCCTTTTTTAGATACACCCTGTATATATAAGAATATCTTCTAATACAAGAATTCTAATAATTTTATTCTAAAAAAGACATAATCAAACATCTTAAATTTAAAAAAAAAAAAAAAATTATACTGCATTTTTTTTCTAAAAAAGTAAAGGATTTGTAGAAGAACAAAATTAGAATAAATAAATAACATATTATAACAATTTTCGTATATCGAAGTTGTTATAATTTCTTATTTTATAAATTTTGTAAAATGAATTGAACAGCTTGGCTTGAGAAAAAAAAATTGAAATGAAGAACTATAACGTAAAAGATCTTCTACAATAATGCTCCATCATGAAAAGAAATTACGTTTATTTTCCACGTGGGTAATTAGTTGGTTCGTGGTTAATTGGTATCACATTACGGTACACAATTTCACACCATGGTAATATTTTGCAAATGTTATTTAAACTAAACCCACCATATCTTCTGTTTATAAACAAACCTCAACCGCTACAATATACATCCATAAACATGTTTCGAAATCATGTCTTGCCGATTAAACAACTAGATCAGTATTTCTGAACAGGCGTTCCACGAGAGGGCCTCATGTTTGTAGCAAATATTTTTCGTGGAATTCTTTCAAAATTTTATGAATTAACAGAAGCATCGATGATATTAGATGCAACTTTCCATTTAGTAAGATTTAAACTAAACCTAACGAGTCCTCTGTTTATAAAGGAATCACACTTACTAGAGCATTTAAGTGAAGACCTGTTTCGAAACCATGTCTTGTCGACTAAATCACTTGATCAGTATTTTTCACCCAGCACGACGTCAGAGGGTCTCAGCTGTGTCGCAAAAATTTTCAGCAGAATTCTTTCAAAATTTTATGAATTAACAGAAGTATCGTTAATATAAATTACGACATTCAATTTAATAAGATATATGACGGGCAGGCATGGGAGTTTTTCGCAAGTTAAGAGTGTCTTAACGTATTTTTAATCCTTCTGTCAATACCTCGTCCCTAGCTGCGAGCAAAAATCGTTTGCATCCACACATTGCCGGTTTTCCCGCTCATTTAGTCAGTCAATTCGCATTCTAAGCAATATTCCCGTAGGGGAGTTTTTCTTCTGTTACTGATTATTTCCAGCAATTTGTTTTATGCAAATTTTGCAGCCAATATGTGGTGTGACATAAGGGATTAACTCAATGTATATTTTGTGTGGTTATGATATAAAAATGGCTCTGTTTTTCATTAGAAAAAATATGTAATTTTTTACCGTTTAAGCAGCATTTTGTTACTACTTGATAGTATGTCTATCTTAGTTACCTATTTTTAAATATTGAATTACTTTTAAGTTTTTCGACATCGAAGTAGTGATGTCTGCTTTTTGAGATTTTATATGAAAGTATGAAAAGTTCAACAAGTCTTCAATATTTAATCAGCTGGTAAATGACTTCTTAAACTGCGTTTTTACTCTAATCTGGCGTGAATTTAAGTTGTTTAACCTCGACGAATTTTCATTTAAACAAAACCGACCGAATACCATGTTTATAAAGAAATCACACTTACTACAGTATTCAAATGCAAGCCTGTTTCAAAACCATGTCTTGTCGACTAAACCAATAGATCAGTATTTCTCAGCAGTTGTGCCATTAATTAACAGAAGTATCGTTACTATAACATACAAAATTCCATTTTGTAAGATTTAAACTAAACCAAACAAGTCTTCTGTTAAAAAACAGTCACACCCACTACAGCATTCAAACGTAAACCTGTTTCGAAATAATGTCTTGGCAACTATAACTACTGCGTGAGTATTTCTCAATGAGCATGGCGTCGTAAAGCATCAGCTGTGTCGCAAAAATTTTCAGTCGATTAATTAAAAAAATTTCTGAATTAAGAAAAATTTCGTTAATATAACATACAACATGCAATTTTGTAAGATTTAAACTAAACCGACTGAGTCTTCTGTTTAAAAATGAATCATACTTACTACAACATCCAACCGTAAATCTGCTTCGAAACCATATCTTTCCAACTATAACTGCTGGATCAGTTTTTCTAAATCGGTATGTCGTGAGAAGGACTTGTGCCGAAAAATTTTTCAGTCCAATTCTTTCAAAATTTTATGATTCAATAGAAGTTTAGTTAATATAACATAAATTACTGCATTTTGTACGATTTAAACTAAACTGACCGATTCATCTGTTTAAAAGAAATCACACATAGTGCACCCTCCAAGTTTACACCTGTTTCAAAACCATGTTTTGTCAACTAAACAACAAGATCAGTATTTCTTAATCGGTATGCCATGAGAGAACTTCAAATATTTTGTGTCAAATTCCTTCAAAACTTTATAAATTGACAGAAGTATAATTGATATAACATTCATTAATCCTATTGTCAAATTTACTTGGTGATAAAGTTTTTCGTCATACTTGCCTTCCTTGAAAGTTTATTTCCTTGTTTGTATATTCCGGATAAGTTTATGAAGAAATTACAAATTACAATGCTGTCTGTAGTAGTAACATGACATAATCCTCAGGAAAAAAAGATTGAAAAATGTTTACTATCTTTAGATTTAAGTTACATAAATTTCGAAGAGTATATGCACCCAACAAAGAGCTTGACGCAATGTCTGTAAATTAGGAGAAAAATATCTAGCTATTTAACTGTGTTAATAATTAAATTTTAAAAAGGCATGTATTATTTTCATATGTTTTTTCATCATCATAATTTTAGTATGATGTCGGAGTTTTTCCGGTTTAACTGGACTAATCTAGAGAAAAACAGGAAAAACCCTCCATTAGATATATAACTCATAGACTCAATATATTTTCCATAAATATTTTTCGGTGAATTTGAAGTAAAATACTTCCATTCTTTAAAATATTCAGCTGAAAATATTCTTAAATTGCCCATGTACACTATTTTTAAATAATGTTTATTTAAATTTATAATATGTATAATGGTGCGGTTTCATATAATTGTGCTTCTATTTACAGATAATTTTCTTTCTAAGTATATGGGATTGTACATACATTTACATGAACGTGTTATATAATAGAACAATGGAACAATGTAGATGGTGTTCTCGATTACATAGTTGAGGATTAACTTAATATCAAATTTAAATGTGATTCGACTACTTGATGCACAGGGATCCACGAGAGAAAAGTGTTTAACTATGGTTAATCTACATTAAAAATAAAATAAATAAAATAAAAAATCAGATTTAAACGACTAAATTAGAGTTAAGAGTAAATAGAATACTTAAAAGTTTAACCCTTCTCTGCACCACGTGCCATATCTGTCACATACCTAAAACTATTATAATTTTCATTATGTGCCATGAGTTGAGTTGAATTTTGACGGCCAATTATCTACACGAGGGATATAGGCCCGGGGGGAGTGCCCTCCGTGGGGGTCTTTCTAAGGGAACCTAATCCGTATTAACGCATGGAAGATCCACGGCTCGAAGAAAACCACGAAAACTCCGAACGATTAGGCCGACGAAGGCGATTGGGATCGAACCCAGCACCTCCCGTCTACCAGCTTCGAGAGCAGAACCTCTCGGCCACTGGTGGGGCCTATGTGCCATGAATTTGGGTAATATGATCACTGCAAAACTCATAAAGAACAATCCAAAGAATGAAATGCAACTTATTTTGTCCATGTCAGATGGCTGCATTATACAAAAAATTAGAATTTATTCTACGGAAACAAAAACAAATTCGATCAAACTATCAAAGTACGATTTACTTTCATTATTTTTACTGAATACTTAAAAATATTATTATTATAAAAAATGTTGTAGGGTGTTAAGCAGGTAAAAATAATCAATTTAAGCTCATTTAGTTGTAAACTATAGCAATACAATATTTTAAAATCCTAAATGTGTACACACCTTAAAATATCAAATTTTAGCTGAAAATTTTAAATTTAAATTTTTTAACTATTTTTCCCATTATTAGGCCGATATATAGATTTCAAAGATAATTTTTCATAAAAATAGAAAAATTCGTGCAGTGAAGGGTTAACAATATATAAAAGTTGAGAATAGAAAAAGAAAGACAAAATAATTCTATTTGATCCATAGAAAGAAGGCGAAAGAGCTATTATACAGGGTGGTTATAATTAAACTTCCTCTATAAACAGCGTCCTACAGCGCAAACGGGTGAACAGAATGCAATGAAATTTGGTATACAAACTATACACGTAATGCGCTCACGGAATTTCGAAAAAAAAAAAAAAATTCCAAAATGCCCACCAGAGGGCGCCTTTTCCGGAAAAAACATGAAATTTAACACAATAAATGGCCAAAACAGCCGGTTTTACATTTTATTACTCATATAATTCTTGTTCTGGATTATTAATATTGTTTTTGTATTCCGTTTTGGTCGTTTATTGTGTTAAATTTAATGTTTTTACCGGAAAAGGCGCCCTCTGATGCACATTTTGGAACTATTTTTTTTTTTTTTTTTCATAATTCCGTGAGAGCATCTCGTGTATAGTCTCTATACAAAATTTCGTTGCATTCCGTTTACTCGTTTGCGCTGTAGGATGCCGTTTCTAGGGGAAGTTTAATTATAACCACCCTGTATATAAGTCTGTGATACAATAATACTTTAGAGATGTCTTCTTATTTTTTTTATTATGGTAAATATATGTTTGTATAATATGTAAGATTAAAATATTTCGAATTGTTTTAAGGAGAAAAACCTCAATAAAAAAAAAATAATAATAAAAATTTCTGCTTTCAATTTAGACCTTTGAAAACGTTCTATAAAGAAAACTTAAAATAAAAAATAAATAAGTAAATAAAGATATTTAACAATATTACTCATGACGTCTCATTATTTTAAAATTAAATAGTAAATATTAAATTTTATCTTCCCGTTTAGAAATGTGATTGTATATTTTGGGAATAAAATTTTATTACCAGTCATCTAAGGAAATTGTATCACAAAGTTTATCGACATAATTTTTTCTTCAGAGCGCTAACGAAAAACAATTGCCTTTCGCAGTTCAAACATGACACGGCTATGTAATACGATATCTTTTAAATTTTTTACTTTTCTCAGTAAATCTTTAATTATCGGTTTCTTGATACATTAGGATAAAATTTGGAAAAGTGATATCTTTAAATTACTGTTGACCAACAGTATATTTGAAGTAATGGAAAAGAAGTCATTCCAATTCGAAAAAGCAATTCGCGCAAATGCAAAGAGAAAAGATTTAATTTTGACATTTCAATCTAATTTAACCCAATGACTATTATACAGCATTGTTTTAAATAGTCTTTTGGAAATCATAATTTCCATATTCCACAGATATACAGTTTAGTTTAAGTAGGTTAATAAGAAATTTAAAAGAAACACATGATTATTATGTAAACATAAAATAAATTAAATGTATTGTTTTCAGTCCGAAATGTTAATTATTGTAGTTGACTGTCAAGAAAGTAATCGAAAACTGTAAAGGCTAGTTCCATGAGAAATTGTAGTGTAAGTCAAATGCTACAGTTTTTGGCTACCAGTATTTTAGAACGGGAAAATGTGACTTGTTTTATCAGAGATATCTTATTACTTGAATAAGGCCAAGCAAACCCTTTGAAAATAACGGTGGCCAACAAGCACAGCAGTTATCAGCTGTGTGACTTACACTACAAAAACCCATGGAATTAGCCTAAAAAGATAATTTTATTTCTTTCATTTCTATTTTTATTTTCTACCGTTTAAATAACGTTTTCGTAAAATAGTAGTAGATGTAAAAGATTTGTGCAATCTGTTTGCGTATAATAATATTATTAATAATTGTGGCTGTTTTAAAAATAAACACTATTTAAATGAAAAAAAAATGATATATGCGTAATTTTTCAATCAAATATGCACATAAATTGTAAATTTTAGTCTATTTAATATAGCATTTCATCACCTTTCATCCGATAACACGTCGTATAACAGTTCTTTTTTCTCATATTGGATTTTTCCGCGTTAAATAATTGTTTTTATAGAAATTTACAATACAGTGTTTCCATTAAATGAAACTATATAATAAAAATACTTCATTGCCAACTGATTCTCTAATGTCGCTGCAAACGAATCCTGAAATCTACCACTACTTAACTTTCGATTTTTCAATGGAAACTAGTGAAATCGCTCTAAGTTAAAGTTCGTGAAGGGTTTATTAAATATATTTTCCAATGCAATATACTTATTATAATAATATATAATAATAATAATACAATCTAATAAATAAATATTAAACTTTTCATCTTACTAACATATAACTTTTCGCATAACTGTTCTTCTTAGTTATGTTATAGTTTTACGCTTTAAATAATTGTTTTTAATGGGATTTACTACGCAATGTTTGCAAAAATCGAACGTTCATAAGAAAACTTCATTCTCATCCAGATCCTTGATGTCGCTGCAAACGAAGCTTAAAATCTACCGCTACTTAACTTTCGATTTTTTGATAGAAAGTGGTGCATTCACCAAAAGCTTAAATTAAAGTTGGGAAAGAGATTCTGAAATGTATTTTCCAATACAATATTTTTTTACTAGCAAATGATGAAATGTTTTATTTGCTCTATAACAGAGTAAATTATTTCGTTCTTGAATTTAACGAAAAATGTATTTATTAATCATTTAAAATCCTTTATTTTAACGTAAAATGTTATGAACATTCTAGTTTTTCCGATAAGAAGGGTTCATACGTAAATACATTTATTTTAATATTTCATCCCGCAAGAATAAAGTAAAGATAAAAATAGTGTAGAAACATTTTTTCCAAAAGATTAAAATGATAATTATTATATATTAAAAAATTTACAAAACTGCCGCCACTGTTTTTTTTTTTTTTTTTTTTTTGTTTTTTTTTTTTTTTTTTTTTTTTTTACAAAGCAAAACTTCTTAAATTTTGTAATTTTACGAAATACATTTCTTTTTGCTTTCTTCTATTTTTAATTTATTTTAATAGCCTCTTTGTTGATCTGTTCTCTTTAAAACCTTGCCTAGAGAACCTCTTTAAATTTTATTTTCTGATTTGATAATCGCCTTAACTTATAGTTTTCAAAAAGTATTAAAAATTAAAAAGTATTAATTAGAATGTCATAACTAATTAAATAAAATCCTTAATTAATGCTTCGTTAAAAATCTGAAAACAGCCTTTGTGTAAACATTTTGATAAGTGGGTATGATTTTGGTAGTAAAATTGGGTTTAAAGATTACCTCATATATATATTAGTTCTGTCTTTGCTAAACAGGAATATTTAAAATAATTAGTATGATATAAATAAAAGAAAGCAATTGGTTGTGTAATAATAAGTGTGTTACATAGTACATTAACTATAAAATATATACACTATTAGGCAAACCAGTGAAATATAAGTCGATTTTTGTAATTAATTATTTAGAGCAACATTACGATTTAAAAAAAAAAAATAAAATTCATAAAAACTGTTATATATATATATATTTTTTTACTTGGTAGGATCTCGTCAAATATGATATGGAAAAAATAATTCCTAAATTTATTATTGAAAATTGTTTTAAAAAAAGTCCTTCCGGCCAGTGCCGGGAGGAAGAGGTAGCTTTCATAATCCTTATTTAAAAAAAGCCAACTTATATCATGCAAACACACGAAGCTCAATTTAGTGGAAACCGAATATAGGAGATTCAATACTAATTATTATAAATATAATGAATGAGAATTTCGCGAAATTAGTCAGCTTTATCCAAGCTGCTTTTCTTTAAAGTAACTTATATTTGGCTGCCAAATTCGGCAATTTCTTAAAGTGCCTGTCATTTTAAGACAACATGGTGGATGAGGCTAAGCAGTGAACTTGGTCGAGACCTTAGTAATTGCTGTGCACATGCTCACTCACATCGGAATCGGTTAATATATAGGAGTGCTGTCGCATGCAAAAAATCAGATTTTTCAAAATGTCACCCACAATAGAAATTGAAACTGCTATATCTGAGCCATTTTTTAAGGTAAAGACAAACAAAAAATGCTCCTGAATCCTTATATCAAGATCAAATACTTAAGAAAGAAACCTTTTTCAATTTCTAATTTTATTGCACCTCACTTTAAATATATATATATTTTTTAATTTAATGGCCACCATTTTGAAACAAGATGGCTGATGAATCTGGCCAGCGAACTTGGTCGAGGTGTTGATGTATACTATCCACATGCCTTCTTACATCGAAATAGGCGAATACGTGTGTTATCGCGTGACAAATACAAGATCGTTTCAAAATGTTAGCCATGCTAGAAATTCAAAGTGCTATAAATCAACCATTTTTTAAGATATCAACAAAAGAACAAATTTTCAGAAACAAAAACTGCTCCGGAATCTTTGTATCAAGGCCAAACACATAAAAAAATCTTTTTCATTTTTCAATTTTTTAATACCTCATTTTCAATTTTCAATTTAATTTTTTTTAAATGGCAACCCTTTTGAAACAAGATGGCGAATGAAGCTGGCCAACGAACTCGGTCGAGACATTGGTATGTACTATGTACAGACCAAGTTACATCCAAATAGGTTCATAAATACGCCTGTTATCGTGTGACAAAAGTTAGGTCGTTTTAAAATGTCAGCCACAAGAGAAATTCAAAATGCTATTACTCAGCCATTTTTTTTTAGATATAGACGAAAGAAAAACTGTTCCGGAATCTTTGTATTAAGGTCAAACACATACAAAAAAAATCTTTTTCATTTTCCAATTTTTTGGTATCTCATTTAAATTTTTTTATTTTTTAATTTATTTAAATGGCCGCCATTTTGAAACAAGATGGCGGATGAAGCTGGCCAACGAACTCGGTCGAGATATTTGTATGTACTATGTACACACCAAGGTACATCCATGTCGGTTCATAAATACGCCTGTTATTACGTGAGAAAAATCAGGACGTTTGAAAATGTCAGCCACGTTAGAAATTCAAAATGCTATAAGTCAGCCATTTCTTAAGATATAGACGAAACGAAAACTGCTCCTGAATCTTTTTATCAAGGTCAAACACATAAGAAGTAAATATTTTTTCAATTTTCAATTTTTGGTACCACATTTCAAATTTTAAAATTTAAAAATTTTTTTAAATGGCCGCCATTTTGAAACACAATGGCGGATGAAGCTGGCCAACGAACTCGGTCGAGAGATTGGTATGTACTATGCACACACCGAATTACATCCAAATCGGTTCATAAATACGCCTTTTATCGCGTGACAAAATTCAGGACGTTTCAAAATGTCAGCCACGCTAGAAATTCAAAATGCTATAACTCAGCCATTTTTTAAGATATAGACGAAACAAAAACTGCTCCGGAATCTTTGTATAAAGGTCAAATACATAAGAAAAAAATATTTTTCCATTTTTAATTTTTTGGTACCACATTTCAAGTTTTAAATTTTTTTTTAAATTTTAAATGGCCGCCATTTTGAAACAAAACGGCGGATGAAGCTGGCCAACGAACTCGGTCGAGACATTGGTATGTACTATGTACACACCGATTTACATCGAAATCGGTTCATAATTACGGGAGTTACAGTGTGACATAGGTCAGATATATATATATATATATATATATATATATATATATATATATATATATCAATTTTGAACTGAGGGTGGTTTCGGGGTCTGGGGGTCATGATCGATGAAAATATACCAAAATTTTTTGAAATCGCTTTCCTCCGAACGGATGCAATAGGTAGCTTTTTTGTAAAGAAAGCTACCTAAAATAGTAAACATTTGTCTTATTCATCACTAAGTACATCTGCATCAACTTAGTAATTAAAATAATTAATTTCTTTTTATATTGCATTTTGCAAATCGTGTTTTTAAGCGAAAATATGAGCCATGTAAATCCCCCTTCTCCCCCAGTCCTCCAGGACTCAAATTATAGATGAATTGTAAAAAATTGTAACAACCAAATAGTCATCCATACTTCTTAGATACTATAAAAACGCCGACCAATATTGTATAAGAAAGAAGTTAAATCTTTTATTACTTTGCGTTTTATTATTAAAGTCCCAGCAATGACTCGGACAGCGTAACATAATCATCTTTCCCACGCTATTACCGTCTCTATTGTTATAATAAAAGACTACAGAGCCTATGCCCTAGTATATCTCGGGGATTTATTTCTTAATATTTAATCCCTAAACTGATTTGCCCGAATGCCGTTCGGGCAAAAAGAGTTTGCTATCTTCGAGTTAAAGGGTTAAGATAATATTAACTTCCCTAACTTAGAATGGAAATATTCTAGATGCTTCGAGAGGCGGCTCTTTGTTCGTTTGTATAAAAATGTTCGATTAAAAAAAATATATATACTTTTATTTTTTAAATTGCACCAGTGTGTAGATCGTTGCCTTAAAACAGTGTCTCGATGTTCCAACTTCTTACAATATTTTTTGCTCGTTTAGTGTAACGTCGCTCGATGAAAGTAATGTATGTTAAAATTTTATTTTATTTTTTTCCTCGAAACCATGTTTTTCAAAAAAAAAAAAAAAAAGGCTACTATGTTTCTCATTTCATCCTTTTTTTTCTTTTCTTTTTTCTCTTTTTTTTTTTTTTTTTTTTTTTTTTTTTTTTTTTTTAAGAGAAAGGAATTGTTTTTGCTGCGCTTATACCACCGAAAAGTATAATTTTCATAGATTAATTATTCTTTTCCTAAAAGTTAAAAAAGTGTGAAACAATTACATTTTTTGTTCAAAAAAGCATTATTTTGTTATAAATCATTTTTTAAAACTAGATGTTGGCATAACCTCTAGCTAATTTAATCCCCTTTCATAATTTAACAACAAAATTTGTTTGGAATGCTTGTGATAGGAGAAAAACGTCTGCAGTTGCGCAGCTACAGCTACTCCCTGTCGAATGCAGTGCCGAAACTAGCCTTTTTTGCACCCGGGACAAACATGGATTTTGGTGACCCCACCCCCCCCCCCCTCTTCCTCCGTAAAGTATATTTACACGGATAATTTTACTAGTTTTATTATACCTGATTTATTTTAAAATTTAAAATATATAATCCTAAAATATGTAATACTGAACCACGTAAACTTCGTAAACTCTAAAAACTACTAAACCACTTTGTCAAATATTGATTCGTTAAAATCTTAAAAACGGAATCGAAAATAATTGAAAAAAAAAATTCAGCTTTATACAGGATCCTTATGCAATATCGCCCCACCAGTGGCCGAGAAGTTCTGCTCTCGAAGCTGGTAGCCGGGAGGTTCTGGGTTCGATCCCAATCGCGTCCGTCGGCCTAATCGTTCGGAGTTTTCGTGGATTTCTTCAAACATTGGGTTTCCAAGAGTTAATACGGGTTAGGTTCCCTTAGAAAGACCACCACGAAGGGCACCCCCCCCACACACACACTTAGGGCCTATATCCCTCGTGTTGATAATTGGCCGTCATAAATATAACCAACCAACCAACCAACCAACCTTATGCAATATCACACTTACATTCTTCTATGCTTTGGCATACCCCAGACAGGGCGATTTTAGAAATACCGTGCTAAACATAGACGTGAGAAAAATCGACACACAAAATCTTCATTTGGCACCCCTTCGTTCCGGAGCCCGGGGTACATGCCCCCTCTACCCACTTCCCCTTAGTTTCGGCCCTGGTAGGAAAAGGTATGTAATACTTCTTTTCTACACAAAAATTTAAATATATAAGTAAAATACCAATAAATATAATGCAAAAACTCCGAAGGCGGTATTTCTTTTATTTGTAATAATAATAATAATAATAAAAACACATAAAAATCAATTTACTTTTAGTCTAAAGAAGTATAATCATCCTTAAAATGTCTCTTTAAAATAATTTTTAGGCGCGTTCGTAATTATATAAATGCGTAGCACCTATAGTCGTCGTTCGGTTCATCTGTCTGTGTATCTCTCAGTCTTTCTGTCTGCTCGTCCGTCCACATGTAACAGGGCAAAGCTACCCAACCGAATGGTCTGAAACTTAAAATATGTAATTTTTGCAAAATCTTGTCGAGTCACTTCAGATTTTATAAAAATCGGATGTGTAGTTTAATTACAAGGACAGTCAAAAGTTTTCCGTTACATTGTGGCCAATGGAAAAAAATTATTTCAAGCGCATTTTAATGATGTTACAGCTTTTCGAACAGAATGGAATTGATATGCACTCATGAAGTGCACTAAAATATACATTCAGCAGAATATGCGGTACAAAAAATATTTGTAAAACTAGTTATAGTACGAATGCACCTCATTTGCTACGTTTGTCTTGCAATTTCCAACTTGTTATATCATGATTCATTAAAGTATGCAACAGAATTTTGTGCTTCGAGTTAGGACTTTTGAGCACATGGTTAACACACACACACACACACACACATATATATATTAAAAATTTAAAACAGTAAAAAAGGGCTTTTTTCATATAAAAATATAAATATTTATCCTTTTAAAAAATCGTTAATTCATTTGATAAAAATAGATTTAATAAAGTTGTACAAAATTTACAGGATAGCATAACAAATTTCAAAATATCTACTCACTTCTATCATAGACGGCCCCTTAAACTATCATTTTGCCGTTTTCTAAGCATAATTTGAAAACTACTTGAAGAAGAAAAATGTGAAATTTTGGATTTCCATAAAGCAGGACTTAATAAATCTAAATCGATCAGAAAAACTGTAGGTTGCAATTAATAACTTTTTCGAATATTAATTTCATAATTTATAATTCATATCATAAAATTATAAAAATTGCGAATTCAACGTATTTATCTTTGGGTATTTAGCATTGTTGCTACACAAAAAAAAAATAGCACATTAGGAGTATTATTTCAGGAGAGATTAATAAAAATATGAAAATTTAATTTAACCTTAGAAGCTCTAAATTTTGAATGTTTATAATTCAAAAGCTTATCATAAATGACCAGACACTTCCTTTCTCGGCATGATTTGAACCAAAGATTTAAAATATATTGTCAAAATTTGGTGTTGCCATTGAAAAAATTAAAAGTTTGGTCTGGTTTTGATTTGTAGATGGCCCCCTAATCAAATTTTATATACATCACTTAAAAGTAGACTTTATTTCCAATGCATTGGTACCAGTATCTTTCTACTGTTATAATTAGTTCCAGAGTTAGTAGGGTGTGTTTACTTTTTTTCCCCATGACTGTATATATAAATATTTAGCCATTTAGAGTGCAGTTATTTACGCAAAGTTCTTTTCAAGATGATTGTGAAGTAAATTGTCTTTAAGCCTCAAACATGATTATTCTTAGTTTATTATTAATAATTTTTATACAGTGGTGGACATAATTATAAGACGCCTACTGAATTTGAGATACAGTGAAAGAAAAGATTCAGAGCTTAAAAATGCTTTATCAAATACGACAAAAACATAAATTTATTCTGTTATCACACGTAATTGTTTTACAGAAATGATATTTTTATAGAGTTTAATAAAAAAAATTAAAAATACCATGGACAAAATTATAAGACACCAACCTTTTTTTTTTTCAAAATACAGTGGTCAACATAATTAGCAGACACTAATGGTTTAAATGAAAATCCTCTAACATGGTTATTCAATATTTCGTGGAGCCGCCATTGTTTTTTATAACATGTAAGATGCGATTCGGCCTCGAATCTATCATTTCTAACTAAATATCGCAAGACAGTTCTTCCCAAGCACATTTTATAGCATTCTTTCGGTTTTCGACACATGTAAACTGCCTCCCATTTCGGTAAACCTCACGAGGTAAGATCTCCCACAAGTTTTCGATGGGATTTAAGTCTGGGGAGCGAGAAGGCCACGGAAAAACATTGATACTTTGCTCTGAAAGTCCCATTCTTGTTACGTGTGATGTATGAATCGACGCGTTATCGTGCTGGAAAGTGTAGTTTTCGCCACAAAGAAGTTCACCGTATATGGCTAGTTGATCTTTAAGAAGATTCTTATACTTTTCGGAGTTCATTCTTGAATGCACAAAAACGATATCAGTTTTCCCTTGAGCCGAAAAACCAGCCCAAACCATTACTGAGCCTCCACCCATTTGGCGGCTCATTTGTACATCAGGAGACTTCCATAAATCATGCCAATAATAATGAAACCCGCCAGGACCATCCAGGTTAAACTTTTTTTTCATCAGAAAATAACACAGAGTATCATTTGGAGGGAGATGCCATAGTTTGTTTAGCGAAGTTTAAACGGTCCATTTTGTGCCGCCTTAGAAGCGGTGGTTTTTTCTTCAATTTTTTAAATTTCACATAGGAAGCATTATGCAACACCCTGCGAATGGTTCTCTTTGAACAATTCAGTTTCAAAGTATTTTTAATGCCTGTAGTGGTCATCTTATTCTGTGTAGCGAGCGAAATCACCTGGCGTCTGCCTCTCGAGGATAAGCAAGGAGTACGTCCAGATCTTTTAATCACCGATCCATTAATTCCTTTTTTCAAAACATTTGAAATTGCACATCTAGAGCGTTTAATAACTTTTGAAATATTATTAACGGAAGCACCAGTTCCATTTAATCTCCAAATTTCGTGAATTTCACTTTCTTTTAATTCTGTACCTCGTGGCATGTTTGTAAATGCATGAAGGCGGTTATCGTCTGCTTTAGTTAACTTCTGACGTCATAACAGCGTGCAGAAAATTTGCATATTGCACATTATTTTCGAAAAAAAGCAGGTGTTTTAATTAAAATGTTAGGGTGTCTTATAGTTTTGTCCATGGTATTTTTAACTTTTTTTATTAAACTCTATAAAAATATCGTTTCTGTAAAACAATTACGTGTGATAACAGAATAAATTTATGTTTTTGTCGTATTTGATAAAGCATTTTCAAGCCCTGAATCTTTTCTTTCACTGTATGTAAAATTAGGTATGTGTCTTATAATTATGTCCAGCACTGTAATGTTATTAGTCTCTGTAAAGAAAGAAATATATTTTTTTAGTAGTTCATAAAAATACTAATAATAGTATGTAACATACAATTTAAAAGCTTATTTTATATAAATTTATACAAAACATAATAGTACGCATATTTTACTATTATAAATATTATGCATATTCCCATATTTAGTACGTTTACATTTTATCAAAAAAAAAAATAATAATAAAGCGTAATTTTTTTAGAATTTTTCCAGTACATTTTGCAACACTTTAAAGTGATTTTACAAATAAATTTGAGCAAAGAAAAATTCTAGTATAAATGGATTAATGTAGTCAGATCCAATATCATAGAAAATATTTTATAGAAAACTAGCTAACATTAGTTTTGCATTCACGGAATCTTTCTTTTTCTGTTTTATCCGATAAGTTATGATGCGTCAAGTAAGAACTTCGGCGAAAAAGCTCGAACATGAGAACATTAACCGGAAATTGGATTCTGATTCAGGATCCGTAAAGGTATAACTGCAAGTAATCAGCTATTCCCAAGATTTCTATTCATGAAATAAATAGTCTGGTAAATAGGTCACTTGAGTTAGATCGTTACAGAGAAAGTCGATATTAAATATCGATATACTTAATTGAATCGAGTAGATGATTTTATGTAACTTTGTTACTATTTAATTTACAGTTAGCTTTTTCGTGTGCATACACAGAGTTCTGAATTGGGTAAAATATGAAGAATAAGTATACATAATTCAAATATTATATTCTTGTGTTGATTTTCTCATTTTTTTTTTCATTATCTTAAGTAAAGTCTTCTCATTCTCTGGTAAGTTTCTTAACTTTTAATTTTTCGTAAAGTTGTGCATTTTAAATATTTTTTTAACTCTTTTTTTTACAATTTCTTTGGTTTTGATTTTTCAAATGTTCATTTAATTCTATGGTTGATATGCCAAAGTGCACATTTTTTTTTAATCCTGCATTTATTAAAGAAAATTAAGTATTATTTTGTTATAACTTAATGTATGTATTGCCCACTGACAATTCTATTAAATATTAATGTTTATTATTACTGCTGTTTCCAATCTATTGTTGTAGTTTCTTGATTATTGGTTTTTTAACATTTTCTTTTCTTTGAATTTTGCTTAATCGGCTCTTTTTTAAATGATCACGTGCTTACTTTGTTTATATATTTTGCCAGTTTCTTAACGATTCATCATATACACCATCTTGCACTGGTTTATTGATATTTGATTTTGATTCATTCGTGAATTTTGATTCATTCAATTTTAAACATTTTGCTAAGGAAAATTTTATTATTTTATAAAAATAAATAAATAAACATAGTTTTATTTTATATATATGCATTTATGGACGTATGTATTATACTTTTTCATTTGTTAATTCACTCTATCACCGTTAGATTTAGATTTTTATTTTATACTGTATGAAAATAAATGATTACACAATTAGAAATTTTAGCCGATTTAATTTGAAACATAAACATTGATTAATGTTACCTAGAAATTAAAAGTAAATCTAACGTAAAATAAGATTTTCAATTATTAAAATAAAATATATTGTTTTGAAATTTTAAGAATCATTAAATTAAAGAATCACGGCTTTCTAGAACATTTTGTCGAAGCGGTTGTTTGACATATTCAGTACTTCAAACCCAGTCCTTGCTGCTTTTTGATGTCTTTTATTTAATAAATTAACTTTCAATTTTTTCCGGTGTACTGGTCAGTGTTCAAAAGAAAAGAAAAAGGACCTCCGACCGGGTAACAGAAGAAGACATTTAAAGAAAATATGGTCGGAATTTGTTTCCAAGTAGACGAAAAAAAAAACTTCATCGGGTTCCGAGGAATTTAAACAGTAAAAATCTGCTTATATCTCATCATAATTCAAGTTATAATAATAACAACAAGACTCCAAGAGACTAAAAGTTATACGAGAAAATTATATTACATACTATTACTTTAACTGTTATGTATTAACGTATCGAAACTCGTATGGTTGTATTAGTTCCATCCGTATTAATCTCAAATTGAAGTAACTTAGATTTAGTTTTCTTTTTTTTTTATATGCTCATGAGTTTTAAGACTTTTATTCTACCTTCTTTATTTTTAAACCGTTAACTTCTACTTAGAACTCATCATAATTCGTACGATTAGAATAATAACAACACTTACAGTTATCCAAGATTTTTTGTTATCTATCATTAATTTTGCTATTATGTATATTCGGTATCGAAACTAATGTGGTTGCAATGGTTTTAACCGTGTTTATCTTAATATCAAGCAACTGGGATTTAGAATTTTTCTCCCCAGAATAATGGGTTTTTAAGATATTGGATTTAAGTTCTTTTTCCTGAAAGAAAAACTAAAATTTTACCAAATTAAATTCTAAAAACAGTAAATTAAAGCAAAACAATACACACTATTGTTTAATCATATACAGATTTGCGAAAAATACATATCCTAATAAACAACAGTTAATATTATTATTCCGAATACACTTGATGTAATTAAACATAGAACATTTTCAACACTTTTAATTTAGAAAAGAGAAATATATATGCGGTAATTGACATAAATCGCCTACATTAACGTCACAGAAGTTTCTTCATTAACATTTTTTTCCATGCAAAAAACTCTAAGAATTAAATAAAATCGCTACTTAATTAATTCAATTAATCGAATAGTGACCTTTAGAAAAGGAAACATTAATTATTTTATTCTCCGTTTGATAATCTATCTATTAGATTTTCGAAAAAATGTTATAAATTTCATTAAACATTTTTATACTAGTTTTCATTCTGATTTCTTACCAAACTTTTTGTTCTTCCATAAAGTTATTTAACTTGAAAGTTTTGGCTTTATTTTAACTAGGGTATAAACCCGGGCTCCCAGGTTTATAGAATATGCATTAAAACCATCATATATACAAGGGAATAACTGTTTTGCCGAAACAACTAAATTTTGGTTAATATAGCTCCAACCAAATATTTTGGTTGGAATAATCAAATTTTAGTTAGATTAACCAAATGAGTTTGTTAATTCAACAAATCATTTGGTTAGTTCTACCAAAATTTGGTCATTTCAACCAAAATATTTGGTTGGAGCTATATTAACCAAAAATTAGTTGTTTCAACAAAACAATTTTTTCCGTGATTATTTCTGATATGAGTATGCTTTTTCTCTGCACATACTAAAAACGTAGCGATGAATGAAGTAATTTGCGAAAGGTTCTGCAAGAGGCTTTTGCTGCAGTATATTTATATATCATTAAAACGCGTTGTTTGGTTAAAAAATTGCAGCTAACTGCAATTAAAAAAAAGTATCAGCAAATAATCACAATGATTGCGGTGAAAAAGGCTCGCACGGATCTATTGCTTTTTTTCTATATATTTCTAATAGATTTTTTACATTACATAAATATTTTTAGAATGCTCATTAACAATACTAAACAAGTTGGAAATTGCACGTCAATCGTGGCAAATGAGATGCGTTTGTACTGTAACTATTTTTATAAAAATGTTTGCACAGCATATTGTACTGAATGCATATTTTAGTGCAATTAAAGGAAATTTTTTTTATATGATTTGTTTTAAAATTTTTATTCTAACTTTTAATTTTTAAATCGATAAGTTCTACTTAGATCTCATCATAATTCGAACGATTAGAATAATGACAACACTAACAGTTCTCCAGGATTTTTTTTATTATTTGCTATTATGTATGTTCGGTATTGAAACGAATGTGGTTGCAATGGTTGTAACCGTGTCTGTCTTAATATGAAGCAACTGGGATTTAGAATTTTTTTTCCCTCTGAATAATGAGTTTTTTAAGATATCGGGACTAAATTATTTTTGCTGAAAGAAAAACTAAAATTTTACCAAATTAAATTAAAAAACAGTAAACTAAAGGAAACCAGTACACACTATTGTATAACCATATTCAGATTTGCGAAAAATACATATCCTAATGAACCACAGTTGGTGTTGTTATTCCGAATACACTTGAAAGTGCATATCAATTTCATTCTGTTCGAAAGGCTATAACATCGTTAATATGCACTTGAAATAATTTTTTCCCATTAACGATAATGTAAAGGAAAAATTTTGACTGTTATTAAAGTATACATCTGATTTTCATAAAATCTTAAATGACTCAACAAAATTTTGCAACTGTTATATATTTAAAATTTCAGACCATTCGGTTGGGTAGTTTTTGCTCTGTTACATGCGGACGGACGAATAGACAGACGGACCGATCGACGACTATAGGTGCTACGTATTTATATAATTACGAACGCACCTAAAAACATTTTTATATGAAAAACAGCAATAATGCGTTCATATAAAGTTTTTGTATTAAAAGTGATATTTTCCTATTGATATCGAGTCAGGATTTAACAATTTTAGAAATCTTCAAAGATCGCTTTTTGCATTCAGTCTTTTTGGTTCCATTCATTTCAGTGGTTGAAGCGCGAAAGTCGATTACATGTTTAAAATTTGTGTTTTATTTATATATTATTGTTTTACTTATTGATTAATGGGTGTTTCAATTTCATTATGGAATATACACTGGAAACAAATTATGAGCTATTTATATTAACTTAAGTGTAAAATGATTTATATTGAGTCGTTCGGAAAGTTGTGTCTGTTTGGGAAAATAAATTGTGCCTGAAAATTATATCATTTAATTATTAGACATTGATTCCGATATTGAATGTCTAATAATTACCGGGCAGAATTTCCGGTACAAATTGATTTTTCCAAACGGACACGACTTTCCAAGCGACCCAATATATATATATATATATATATATATATATATTTAAAACCACAAACAAAATATCAAAATCCGTCACTCACCATATCTAAATTGAAACTCACATCGAAAATATTAAAATAACCAACCATATATATATATATAATAACCAATATATATATATATAAATCGAGTAAAACCCCATATAGTTTTCAAACAAGTTGCATTTGAAAGTACATTTTTCCCTATTCGACGCAAAGGTGTAAAAATTGAAAATGTGCGAAGCTTACAAGTAAAAAAAATAAAGAAAATTAAAGTAAAAGTGAAAATAAAAGCGAAATTTGATCGTCTGTTGTTACAATTCGCAAAATGATGCAGCGTTA
Source organism: Maratus speciosus (assembly GCA_963932465.1). Lineage (NCBI taxonomy): Eukaryota > Metazoa > Arthropoda > Arachnida > Araneae > Salticidae > Maratus > Maratus speciosus. Next base: position 211,271,610 of record OZ010790.1, read on the forward strand.
CGCACATACACATTTTCCCTTTATAATATAGATACCTCGGATCAAATTCATAATTTAGGTTATTAAATATATTAGTTAATTTAAAATATATACGCTAACTGTATGTATTTTAATTAACTAATATATTTATTATAACTAAATACTGACGCTTTTTGTACTTATTTTTAATTTTAAAATGACCAGTGTACTTGTTCGAGGCTTTAGCACTACAATGTTTGAGATTACCTACTGGCGAGTGTTTTCATTAATTTTTAATTAACTGCATTTTTCAATCACACAACGTGTTTTAACGAAATAAGAGTGTATTATGTCAAAAGTATGTTCAGAAATCATTCGAGTGATACTTCATGCATCCTGTTTTGTATGTTCATAAAAAAATAAATTTTAACAAAAGAAAAAAATATATACGGTTGCTCAAAAATCAAACAATCTAAACAAAGTAACCACAAAAATTTTACAACTAGTTAAGTGGATATTATTGGTAAGTTGCCTTTGAATATTCTAATAATTAAGTTTTAGTTTCTTTTCTCAACAATTAATTAAAACCACAGTTTATATATATTCTTATTTCAAGTACGAATGTTGAATAATATTTTTAATAGATGACCTAGGTTTTGCTTTACGTTATTTTCACTAAGTAGTTAGTATTTTACATAGTCTTGGGATTTTTATTCTATTTTTTTTTATACTTTTCTTTTCTTTAAGGGGATGGGGTTTTTAATCTAAAAAAAATGGAATTAAAAAATTATTTGAAAGTGCAGTATTTCTATTTCATATGAAAAAAAAAAAAAAAAAAGTTTAAAGCATGTGTATGTTTATGTAAAACCTGCCATATTTCAACTTTGTCCCTATACTGTGAAAAATTTTGTGTAGATTTAACCACATTTTGGTACTACAGTAGCTGCAACAATAAAGATGGTGGAAAATCGTTCCAACATTTGGCAGCGTTCAATAACCGGAGCTCCAGATGTTGAAACAATACTTCATCATCTTGCGGTTGTAGCTACTGGGGCACCAAAATTTGGTTCAAACCACCACATTTTGCTTTAACTGTGTAGATATAAAGAAACACTAAACTTAAAAAAAAAAGTATTTTCAAATTTCACATACAGCTTTATTTCAGGTTTAAACACCTCTTTAACTGCAATTCAAATTTTTACTTTAAATATAAATGATATAGCCAGAAACTTTAATATTTTCAGTGTTTTCTTCTTCTTTTTTATCGTTTAGAAGTAAGAAAAAGCATAAGAATAGCAAATATATTAGTCTAAAGAACATAAATCACGTACATTCAAAGACGTAATTATCTTAATTAATAATTCTTTTTTTAGGAAAAAAAATTAAGAACTTCTATCATCTTTTCTATCTGTATGGTTGCTAAATGAAATCTTTACTGAATGTCTTTATTAACCTGAACGTGACCTTTTCAATAGGAAAAATTATCATTTTTTAGTCTTCGTTACCTATTGTATTTTATAACAATTTCAAATATTTTTTTTTAATCGCGTGCATTACATTTTTTTTTTCAACTTTGGTTTTAAATTTTTATTTCATTTCACTCACGATATTCTTAGACAAAATGATTTTTGCTAATTTTAAACATATGAAAAATATTTTATAACTTTGTAATCATGCTTATAATTGAAAACCTTTATAGGTATAAAAAAATTCAAAATCATTTCCCATTATAATATAATAAGAAGTAGATGTCACTTCTTTAGAAACTTTGTTTATAGACATTCCGGGATTTGTTTTCGTTTTGTTATACGTTGAATCTTTTAAAATCAATACAGCTAAAATAAAAAAATATTTACTTACTTTCACAAATCTGAACACATGTTAAAGAACATAACTCACTAATGTTTGAAAATAGTATAAAAACAAAAACACGTACATAAAAAGATAATTTTGAAAATCTTATTTTACATTATTAATATCAAGCAAAAATATATTTTATGGAAAAGAGCAATTAATTTTTATACTCAAAATATCCCATATAATCAGAAACATTCTATTCTTCACCTCTTTCAATGTGAACTGGTAAACGTGGGTAATATATATATATGCTGTATAACGAGCATGAACCACACAATTTTCTTAATGAACGATTCCTTTTTTTAAGACACCCCCCTCCCCCCCCCCCCCCCAAAAAAAAAAAAAAAAAAAAAAATCTGTCAGAACTTTTATCATCTCTGTATCTATAAAATTATTAAATCAAATCTTTACTGAAATTTCCTTTAACCAGACTGTAAGCTTTTGAATAGGAAAACATATTATTTTACTCTTCATTAGATACTATATTTACCACTGTTCCAAAAGTGTTTGAAATTTTGGTATCACATATATCACGAATAACTTTTGAAAATATTTTAATGACTGAAAATATAAATGCTTGCATAAATATCAATTCTGAAATTTATTGTGCTTATTTAGGAATTAAAAGTAATAAATGTGAAACAAATAATCTAAAACAAAATGAGCATCAAAATGGCGCAAAGGTAATTATAATTTGACTTTTAATGAGCAATAAAATATTTTGCCCTTTTTAAAAAAATCAGTAAAAAAGCTAAAAACACACTCTAAATGTGGTTTTAATTTACTAACGAGATTTGCTTAGTAAAATCATCCTTTTATAATAAACTAGCCGTTATTGGCGACCAGTTTGGTCTCCCTTAAACATATGCTAAGCAATGTATCATGTTACTTTTATTCAAAATTCAATTTACTTGGTCAGACTTTCGCCAAATCGGAATATTCTGATAGAGAATCAAGAACTCGGTATTTTTATGTTAGCAGGGTGCAGGTGAAAACGTTAATCCCTTCACATTTTTTTTTTTTTAATTTCATTAATTTCATTTAAAGCATAATCCTTTCACTGATTTCAGTTAAAACTTTCATTTGAAAGTGAAACATTTGAAATTCACGGCTTTCACTTTTTTCTTTCTTTTTTTTTTAACGAAAAGTAAAGAAAAATATTAAATAATATGCCACAAACCATGACATTAAATTTCAACTTCAAAGCATTGTTTAAATTTACCAATTTACCACGCAAAAAAAAAAAAAAAAAATGCTAATTGGCGAGTTAAAAAATGCTATTGGAGAGATTTGCACCCGCTAACATAAAAGTATTAAGAATTCTTTGCGATCGTAGGAATTTTGATGCTGTTTTATTCGAAAAAAAATTTTTTTTGCTTTTTTAATCAAAATGGAAACCTTGTATATGAAAAGCGATGGGATCAATCCGTAATTGTTTACGATAGTCAGATGACTTGAACTATTATTATATAGATGAAATGATAGCGATAGAACTATATTTGGCGACTTATTACCTGCACCTGGCTAACATTAAAGTACCAAAATAGCCTCCTGGCATGAAAAAATTTGAATCGGTCAACTCGAAACTGTTGATGCCAGTCACATAACTTAGGCTATTGTTATAGAGATTATACAATTAATCATACTTTTTAACACTTTCCAACAAAGTTGAAAAGTGTTCATGACTTCGGTTTGTCTGTCCGTCTGTCCGCGCTCTAAGTCTCGTAAATATACTAGGAATGCCTTGAAAATTTTGGATGTTATTGACGTTTACCATAGCACGTTCCCTATTTCAAATGAAGTTCGTAGCATGTTTAGTTCATTTACAGAGACAGTCAAAAGTATTCCGTTACATTACAGACAATTGGAAAAAATCGTTTCAAATGATTTTTAATGATGTTACACGCTTTCAAACCCAATATAACTCATATGCATTTATGAAGTGCACTAAAATATGCATTCTGTAAAATATGCGGTGCAATGAATAGTTATTATACATTTACAAGGCCACACAAAATAATTCTGTTTCATAATAATGTTCGGGTGGAGGGAATTATTTGCGGCGTATTTTAATTATGTTAAACTATTTCATATATAATGAAATTGATATACGTAGCTGAGGTTTACTATAACTTATTTCCTGCATAATACGCAGTGCATAGCATTTACAGGAACATCCAAAAGATTTCAGATACTATGTTGTATCCGAAGTACTGTACATTAGCGATGGTTGCTGGAAATGCATTGTTAATTGTGATATGCGCTTTTATGTTCCTCCATATTTATGCATGCTATATAATAACTATAATTCATATACAGGGCTTCACAAAAGAATTCGCAAGGGTTCTTTTGTGTAGCAAATTTCTTAAAGGTGGTTTTTAAATGAGTTATGCATTTTTACGCTGAGCTGCATTTAGTTTTTTAAGAAATGTTTGAAGAATATAGATAAAATGATATACAGGGCCACGAAAAGAATTTGATACATGGCCGTCTATGGGTGATAATTTCTGAAAATGTGATTTTACTATTTTTAAGAGTATTTTAGTTTCAATTAAATTTTAGCTAAATAGTAGCGTGTAATTATAGGTACTATTTAAATTACAGGGTTGATCAAAAATATTCAAGTATGTTTCCATCTATTAGTATAAATTTCTGAAAGAGAAATTTAAGTCTGTTATGCCTTTTCTTTCTAAACTAAAGTTTCTCATTATATAGTGTATGTATCTACTTACATAGCAAACACAGGGCTGTTCAAAAGAATTGGAATACATATTTGTCTATGACGGTAACAGCTGAAATTAGTTTTTCAAATGTTTTATCTGTTTTTTAAAATGTTTACTTACTTATCTTATTTAACTTATTTCTCTAAATAACGAAGTTTTTTTTTTTTTTTTTTTTTTTTTAATTTCAAGAAGCGTTAGAAAGTGTTTCATAATCTATGCTTGACGCCTGATTTTCCTATCTTGTTTAATAACTCGTCCAGATTTTGTTATAGCCTATTTTGACTAAATAATCCGTATTTTGTACAATTTTAGATACTGTTTCTATTTTTTTTTTTTTTTTTTTTTTTTTTTGTTTTTTTTTTTTTTTTTTTTTTTTGTTTTGTTTCTTTATTTGATAAAAAAATTTAACAATTTCTAATTTCCATTTAAATATTGTATAGATAATTATTTGAAATATTTTTATGCTATGTTGCAATTAATAATTTTATCTGAAATATACAAAAATATAGTCAGAAACATAATATTTTTGCATTAAAAAAATGAGAATTGAGAAAAATACAAATACAGCAAATAAAGTGACTGCACTAGTCGTTAAAAATCTTCCAGTATTTGATCAATTAACATTCCATTCCATCTAGGATAATCCCAAAAAAGAGAGAGAATATACAACATACTTTAATCACTAAATTGTCAAACGAAAAAATGAAAGCAGACATTTGACTGGAAATATGACTTCTTGGAATTATCTATATATATATATATATATATAAAGCTTAGAGGTCTTCTAAAAATTGCGGAATTGAACGAAAATCTGAAATTTCCAATGCCAACACCTAATTTTGACTTCCTATTTGGCTTTTTCGTTTAATTTTATCTTAGTTTAACAGACCGAAAATTTTCTGGTAAAGTACGAGGGAAAGTCAGTAAGTAGGTCACTATCTGATATGAGAGATCGGAAATTAGAAGTAAATTGTTTCCAAATATGCCAATAGGTGGCAGCATAATCCAACTATATGTTAATTTTGAATTTATGAGACAGCAGTTGTACAATATGAGCAGGGTCGTTCAAAAGTTCTTGATGAACAGCGAAGTGGTCGTCCAGTTGAGATTGCGACCGAAGAATCAATGCGGAAGGTTGAGGAAATGAGTGCTAGGCTGTCTATTGTTGTTTGCATGTCAGCACTAACGATTTTCTCAACTTTCCATTCCAACTCCATTCCATTCAACTTTCCAACCATCCAACTAAATTTGGTACTGAAAAGTACGTGTGTAGCACATAAAGTTCATTTACAGGGGCACTCAAAGAATTCCATTATATGGGGAAAAATCGTTTGTGGTGAATTTTAAAGATATTACACTATTTTAAATATATTGAAAATTATATATATATAACACTGAGCTGTACTACAAGCGCTTACTGTAGGATCTAGTGTGCATATAATTTATCGTTCCTTTACAGGTGCACACAAATTATTTTTCTACAGCACTGCCCTTGCAGAATAATTGCTGGCTGTGTTTTTACCCGACTGCCAGGAAGGGTTATGTTTTTCACGCGTATCTGGGTATGTGGATTACTTTATATCCTCTAAACATCCGAACGGCTGGATGGATTTTAATGAATGGGGTATCTATCGAATCGTCTTATGCCTCTGATGGTTATAGGCTAAGTTTTGTTTTTAAAAATTCAAAATGGTGGTAGAGACAGAAATATTTTTACGCACCATATTGTGTCGCATATCACTGGATAGGTCTTTCAAAATGAAGATGATGTATCATTGACTATTTTATAGTCAGAAGCTCCGTTTAATTATTACACAACCTGGAAGTTGTGTAGATAGGATCTCTAGCTTTACTGCAACTCTAATCTTCATAGACATCTATAGGCCTCATCAAAACAGTGTTTATAGATTGGGACTAACAATTAAACACAATTTAAAAGTCATCATACAAGTAAATAAAAAAATAGATAAATAATATAAAAATAGTTTCCCATTGATGAGAAATAATTAATTAGTCCAGTTTTTACGCAGTCGGGTTTTTTGATTTTTTAAATTTAATTTCTACTTGTTCAGTTGTGTGATGCGTCATAAAATTTACTTGCTGTGTATAAATTTTAAAGATCATATAAAGCGACACACAAAGGATATAGAGTGCATATTGATTTATTAACGGAAAATGCGGAATGAGAATTTTAAACAATGCTATGCGTTTTATTAAACTGATGTTAAGCATACGATGCTCTATAAATACCAGTCTATAGATCATATGCAGGGCTCAGCATTTGATGAGCTTCTGATATTTTTAAACTATTGATATACAGTTGGAATGTGTTGAAAAAGATTTCATAATCTATGGTGGACGCATGAATTTTCGTTCTTGTTTAAAGTTAGCGCAGAAAAAATTCTTAACGGCACAACTTAGGCGAATGTGCTATACGCAGTATTATTCAGTCATATATATATATATATATATATACATATATATATCTTTAAAAATAATAATAATTATTTGAACATACTTTTAATGTAAGCAGTACTGGTGCAGTCATTCAAACTATAACAAAGATAAATCTTTTTTAATAACGCTGACATCTAACTAATCTTAACTAATAATTCCCATTTTAACTGAATAAAAAAATTCTGTAGGAACTTTGGTCATCTCTTTATCCGTAAAATTGTTAAATCAAAGTTGAACAGAACTTTTGCATTAACCAGACGGGAATTTTTTAATAGGAAAAAATATTCTTTTACTAGCAGAAAACCCGGCGTTGCCCGGGTTCCGTAAATAATACAATTAAGCAATACTCAAGTTTGTATGATTTTATAACTTTTGAAATTCTTTAAAATGAACCTAATTTCTGACCCCCCCCCCCCCCATTGTCTTCCGCAGCGTCTAGTGTGTTCCCAACAAACTTATTTCCCAACAAACCTGGTCCCCGCTACCCAAGGCAACATATACCGGAAGTGCTCCGCATGTGCCGGTGACAATCGAAAACCAAGTTGAGGGAGCCAAACATTGTAGTCATGAAAACCTTTAGAGAATGCTACAGTAATTAAGACAAACATTTTTTGCATAAATCAGAACGAAAAAATATGCATCAGGCATAGTTTAGCGAATACTTTTCATGACTAAAAGAATATTATTCAGAAATTACCTTTTTAAGTAGATTTCGTAAGAAATACTACCTACTACATTCTCCCCTATGTTTGAATTTCTGAAAAAATTTTGCAGATCTATGCCAATCATGACCCATAGAACCCAAAACCACCCTTAGTTCAGAACTTTATATATATATATATATATATATACAATTAACTTTTTAGATCTTAAAATTACAATAAAAGAAAACATAATAATAACTGATCTATATGATAAACGTAAAGAATTTAATTTCAAAGTTAACACATTTTCTAAATTTAAATCTTGTCTTCATAATTCTATATATCGCAATATAATCCTTATCATTTATATATAATAAAGTGTTTATGTTCTTCTCATCTAATTAACAATATTATTTAAAAAACTAATTTATGATGCATTAAATAATGGTTTTCCAAAAAAAATTCATGTATTCTTTAATATATTATTAGTACTTAAATGATCTTAAAAAACAAATTAACACGTACGTATAAAAAATTATAAAAAAACATACTTAAAAAATATATATTATATGACGGTTGGGTGGGTAGATGTTAGAGTACGGAGGAGGGTGGTGTTGTCCGAATAATAGGCAATGGTTAAATAAACAAAAAATGGGGCATTTGATGTATAACTACGTTGCTAATACACATTTTATAATGGATTTTGATTCGTTACATTTATATGTATAATGGTGTAGTTATATTATCAATTCATATTAAATTTATTCATATTCATTAATATTTAACAAAGTTAACGATTAACTTGTATTTAAATTTTAGCCTACTCAGGACAATATCATATTAATTTCTAATACTATACTATCTTAAATGAGAATAAAATGCATAATGAGTGTATTTGTTATACCTAATGCTATGACACTATGGATTTCATTTTGGTATTTTTTTTTTTTTCAATCCTTTTTAATCTTGTTTCATTTTGTACTTAATTGGTGTTCAATGGATTATTTCTCGGTTTTATGTGTGTAGTAGTCCAAATTCATATTCTTTAGCTAATTTATGGCTAATAAGATGATGAAACCACACATTTTATTTGTGGAACTTAAGGCATTTGGGACCTGATGATTCTGTCTAAGTTCTACAAATTTCCATCATTCCATTTCTATTATTTCAATTTCTCTCTTTTTTACTATGTTTTTGAAATCTATGTTAAGTGTGTTGGGGGTAACTGTATTTGTTAATGTCATTTTATTCATAATTTCACAGTTTTTGTTGGTGGTCGGTAAAGTTTATTTAATGGTTATATATATATATATATATGGGGCATTCTCGAAACATTTGACTTTTGGGAAAAAATCTGACAAAATTAAACTTGCTCAAATAACATTTTAATCTGATAGACGAATGTCTTAATGATTCAAACTAAAGAAAAAATGGTCTGCAGCGAAAATTTTTTTATTTAACTGAGGTTTAAGTTAAACTTGCGAGTTTAATTTTCCTTACCATTTTACTTCTATAATCTTTTATTTTCTTCTAAATTTTTATTTATAATGAATTTGCATAGTACCCACCATTCAAATAAGAAATAATAACAATGTAGTACTTTTAATACAAAATTTTTGTATAACATTGTCTTAAAGGGGTGTTAGGGACGGTAAGGTATAAAAAGGTGGATGGTATTGGGAAAAGGGACGAAATGGTAAAAAAAAAAGAACGGTAAGGAAAATTACCACCTATTTTTAAGAAATCATGTTCAGACTAAGTTCATTGATTTTTAGAAACAGTTGTAAAAATTAGATTAAATTATTTTTTTTTTTTAAATTTACCTCGAAAAGTGCAGGAATAAACCTTGGGGACAGTGAGACTACCAATAAAGCCACGATGCTTGAAATTGATATTTAAATGCTGATTTAAATTCTACAGTAAATTTCCAGCCAAAGAATTTTAGACATTATTTCTCTAGCATACTTCTGCATTAGAAAAAACTTAAAAATTATATGGTAGCATCTGAAGGGATTTTCTGTATACTTATTGAAGAGGGATGTTAAGGAATCTAAAACCCAGCGACAGAGTTTAAAAAATAATGACATCCCTAAAAATGTGTGCACGTTAATTTTTAGCTACATATTTATATGAAACAATAGTTCCAGTTTCAGAAAAAAAATTACATCGAATTAATTTTATTGAAACAATTTTATCCAGACAGCTCCAAACTTAAAAATCAGCGTCAGGGACACGGGACGGTATAGGAGTTTTCCAAGTGTTTGGACCCCCAACAACGTCCAAAACTTATTTATCTCGTCAATATTGTTGTGCAATCATGCAATGGGATGTTCCCCAATATATGAAATAAAATCACACAAAAAAGTGTATTAAAATAAAAATTATTATTCAGGGACATGAAAGTCAAAAGATTGTGAGAATGCCCCATATATCAATTTTATGGACACGATAACTTCCATAATTCTGCACAAATCCCTTCCAAACTGGCATATAAAATCAAGAGGTAGAAAACCTCGGTGAAGTTTGTCAATGGGCAAAATCGGACCAAGGGGGTCGAAATAGGGAAGGGTATTGTGAAAACCGAAAAAAACCCATAACGCTTTAATTATAATGCAAATCTAATCGGTTTAAAGTTATTATTACTTCTAGGAAAGTGGCAAAAAATTTATTTATTACAGAATTTTGATAAAATTTTAAATGAATTCAAGGGGCGAAAAAAAATAAGGAAAAATATTGAAGAAAAATCTTTTGTATTAACGTTCTACTCAAATCAATACTGCTCATTTTCTGCTCATTTTGAAATCCATTTTTTCTCTCAAACGCATCCGTTTGGCGGATTCTCTTATTGTGAAACTTTATAATGCGCTGTATTGGTCAAGTTTTTGATAAAAGCAGAATAAATTTTTTAAATTGTTGTCAAAGTGGACATTTTGAACCGAATTTCTTGAAGCGATAGTACAGGAAACTAAGGCTAATGCCAGATGAACGTCTTTTTGCACGCTTTTTTCCTTACGTATTATTCCTACACAATGCTACCGGCATTGTGTAGGGATACGTAAGGAAAAAAAGTGTGCAAAAAGACGTCCGTCTGACATTAGACTTAAAAAATGGTCGTGCTGGGAAAATAATTGTTTTTAAATCAAGCTCTAATTAATTGTACGAAAAGTAAAAGCACGAGTCGCTGATAAATCTCTTCAAAAAAAAAAAAAAAAAAAAAAAAAAAACGTAAGCAAGTTTGACATTTTTACTTTTATAAATGAGTCTGAAAATGTGTCAGAAAATTTCAAGTTATTGAGCTTGGAAAAATATTTTTTTAAAACCTCCTTTACATGATTCTGATAAAACCAGCTCTTACAGAAGAATGAAATTTAAAGCTCGTCAAAAGCGGCCAGATAATCTCTAATCCTGATTTAGTATTTCTTCATGACATTAGTACTTAAATTCGAAATCTACCTCTGCCTCCAGACCTAGCCGGCAGGGATTTTTTAATATAATTAAATATCTTGTTTTTATTCTAGGCAGTGCAGATGACAGAAATTCAGAACCAACACTATTCGAAATTGATGAAGCTACAGATACAGTCACTTTAACTGCAACATACGTCTCTTTTAATAACGCACCTTATTAGATATTATATTAAGTACTGTTTCTTACTTAGAAAATAAAATAAAATAATTTTTTTTTCTTTTTAGTTTTTGATTTTGATTTAGTTTCACATTATATAATCTTCGTTAAAATGATTTTGGTTAACTTATATCATTTAAAAAGCACGTTCCCCAGAATTATTCTAAAACCATGGAAGGAGCTTTGGGGGATGATACAGTCACTAAAACAAACATTTTTTTGCATAAACAATAACGAAAAATCATGTGTCAGTCATAGATCGCTGTACGCAGTATTATTCAGTTAGTTGAACGTATTTTTACTGTCAAAAGTGCTGATGAGAGAAGCACTGGAAACTGAAAGTGCTCTTAATTTATCAGCTACTGGTGCAGTCATCTAAACTATAACAAAGATAAATCTTTTTTTAATAACGCAGGTAATTATGTTAATAATTAATTCTCTTTTAGCAGAATAAAAAAATTCTATAAGAACTTTTATCATCTCTTTATCTCTAGAATTGTTAAACAAAAGCTTAACAGAACTTTTCCATTAACTGGGACGTGACTTTTTTAATAGGAGAAATTATTCTTTTATTCTTCATTAGATATATATAGATTCCATTTCAGAGATTTTTTTTTAAATAAGAGTCTTTTATTTTTTTTTGCATTAGTTCTCAATTAACTTGAATCATGTAAAAGTCATGTTATGCAGGATGATTCTAAAATCATGGAGGGGACTTTGAGGAATAATACAGTCACAAAAAAAATATTCTAAATAAACAAGGGGAAAAAAATTGTGCATCAGGAATATATTAGGGGATATTTTCCAATTCTAACAAAATATTATAAAGAAATTTAATTTTTTAACATAATGATATATCATGCTTTACAGTAAGCCGTGCAGATGAGAGAATCTCTGAAAATCAAAAATTTTCTTAATTGATCTAATGGCAACAACAATAAAACAATAAATCTCTTTTAATAACGCTCACAATTATCTTAACAATTACTTTTTAGTTTTTTTATGATAAAAAAAGTTGTAACAACTATTATCATCTGTTTTTCTAAAAGGTTGTTAAATAAATCTCAACTGAACTTTTTCATTAACCAGAAAGTGACCTTTTAAATAGGAAAAAATATTCTTTAATTCGTCATTAGACATTATATTTATTACCATTCCAGATATATATATACAGTTGGCTCTCTGTTTAACGACTTTCAAGAAATTTCGAAAAATCATCCTTAAATAGAGATCGTCCTTAAACAGAATTTGTGGAAAAATAATATTCGAAAGACATTTCCCTTCACACTTTACAGCTTTAGGACTGTCAATACATTGCTTAATATATTGGCGTGTTTAGAAATGTTTTATTTATTCATTTAAATTTATTTTATGTTTTCTTTCTTTCTTTTTTTTTATTTATACATCTATAATACTATATATTTTTATTACACAAATAAATAATATAATACAATATTATATATAATATAATGTTATAATACTATATATTTTTATTACACAAATACAAATTGCATTAATTATACTGCATACAAGAACAACATTACAGCATACAATGTTACTTACAGTACAATAAAAATATTTATAATACATTTACTTAAACAATGTTACTTCCAGTACAATAAAAATATTTATAATACATTTAATTAAACAAATTAAGTTTTTAAAGAATCAAAAAGTGTTGATTTTTTCAATGGTGGTCTAGCTTTTAGTACCCTTGCTTCAAGCTTCTCAAGAATGTTGAATGAATCATCTTCCATATATGATGAAACAATGTACTGGCGAAGAATAATCCAGGGCAGAACCCGCATCTTAGTAAGAAGGAGGTGATGTCTCGCTTTCTGTATCATCATTCATCACCTTCTTCTGCATCTGAAGTTGCATTTTCATTTGCGATGTCTTCATAAATTTTATTTAAATTTCTGAAGTCGGTTGTTAAAACGTCTTCGTCACAGTTGATAAAATCTGTTACTGTAACCTAATTCATAACCAACAAGACTTTTCAATTCTTCAGTGCTGATATCTTCTGTGTCGAGTTGTGCATCTGTTATATCCATTTGTTCTTTAATGCCAATTCCAGCAGTTTCCTGAAAGCAGTTTTCAACTGCGTAAGGAGACACTTCTTTTCAGGTTGATGTAATCATGTGAATGGCTTTCAAAATTGTAAATGAGGGAGAAAACGAATAATCACATTCCAACAATTACACACTACTCCTTTATCTGTACACATCTGAATTGCAAGAAAACTTGTTTTTTTTTTATCAGAGGAAGTTCTCTCATTTAGCATGTTTAAGCAGATTGGGTAAAAAAAAAAGTGAAAATTGTCGTTAAATAGAAACAATTTCGTCTTTATTAAGAGATTTTTTTACTTGAAAGAGACGGGGCCGGAAAATATCGTCCTTAAATACGATCGTCGTTAAGTAGAGCGACATTAAACAGAGAGACGACTGTATATTTTTTTAATACAATGGCTTTCGTATTTTTCCCCTTAGTTTTCAATTCTAATTTTGTTTTGCATAATATACTCTTCGGCAAAATGATTTTCGTTATCTTGAATCATACAAAGTATATGTTATGCAGGATGATTCTAAAATTATAAGACAAACCAAACTTTGAGGGATGATACAGTCACTAAAGCAAACATTTTTTGCATAAACAAAAACGAAAAATCATGCATCAGAGTTAGTTTGGAGAATAATTTCCAACGCTAAAAGAATACTGCTAAGAAATTTCATTTTTTTTAAATATATGGGAATATCATATTTTTACGGTTGGCAGGGCAGATAAGAAAAGCTCCGGAAATTAAAATATTCGTAATTGGTCAATCAACCTAACTGTGACAAAGATAAATATATTTCAATAAAGCTGGGAATTATCTTAATTAGCCCCCAATATTCTATTTCTTTCAGACAACATTAAAGTGTAGTCACTTAAAAACGTTACACCTAGCCATAAGCCACCCATAAAACTAAGCAGGTGTATTATTGTATGGTTAAATACTGATAATGTGCTATAATTTTTTAGACCTTTAAGCATCGCACACTTTAAATTTTTACACCGTCTTATAGGGATTTGTTTGAAAGCTGGATCTCACTTTATTTTTGAGATATACCCTTTTTTGTAGTTTTTAATGTCATTTCTGTAATGGTGGAAACTGAAATACTCCATTACTATAGAAAATAAAGGGAAAATAGTATATTACAATATTTTTTTAATAATTCATTTTTTTTTAGGCGAACAAGAAATTCTGTAGGAAGTTTAATCATCTCTTCATCTCTAACATTGTTAAATAAAAGCTTAACTGAACTTTTCCATTAACCAGAACGTGACTTTTTTAATAGAAATTCTTTAATTCTTCATTGGAAATTATATTCATTACCATTTGAGATTTTTTTTTTTTAATAAAAATCTTTCATAATTGTTTTTGCTTAGTTTGCAACTCATTCCGATTTTCTTTCATAATATACATTTCGTCAAAATTATTTTGGTTCACTTGAAACACATACACACACACATATATATTGGGTGAGTGCAAAAGTTCGTACGGAGGTGTAATAGATGGCGTTAGAAGCGGCAAAAAGTGTTGTCATTAATACTGCCATCTACATAAGACTGACCGTTGGAAAGGTGACGTGTGCAGCTTTCATTTCAAACGAAATAATTTGTGTAGATACAAACTGCTCCGAGAAATTTTACTTTCAAATTAAGTGTGTATAAGGTGCATTTACGGCATGTTATGCTTTATGGGTTTCTGAAGGGAATAAACTTTGCAGCAGCCGTAAAAAACATTCAAAAGGTTTATCAAGATCAAGTACCAGCTAAACGAACTGTGGAAAAATGGTTTGCGAAATTTCGCCGCAGAGAGTTTAACCTTGAAAACGAGCCACGCTCAGGTCGACCTTCACACATTGATGACGATGTTGTGAGTAGTTTAGTTCAGAATACTCCGCGAATTTCAACAGAGGAAGTTTCTACAGCACTTAACGTTGAAATCAACCACTTTTCAGCGTTTAAAAGACATGGGATTCGATTTAAAGCTCGATATATGGGTGCTCCATTTGCTGACCGAGAGGAACAAAATCGGGTGAATTTCTGCTGCCGTTTCTTTATTCGGCCGACCCAGAAATGAGCCGTTTTTGGATCGATTAGTGACGGGCGATGAGAAATGGATCCTTTACAACAATGTTCAGTGCAAACGCACATGGATACAGGCAAGTGAGCATGGTTACGCAATGGCAAAGGCCAGTTTGCACCCGATGAAGGTGATGCTCTGTGTTTGGTTGGATTGCAAGGGCACAATTTACTTTGAGTTTCTTCCCGCTGACCAAACGATTGATTCGGACAAGTACTGTCACCAATTAACCAATCTGAATCGAGAAATCAAACAGAAACGTCCGATTTTGTCAAATGGCAAGGGCGTAGTCTTTCATCATGACAACGCCAGACCACACGTTTCGCGACAGCCTGAAATGGGATGTCCTAACTCATCCACCGTATTCTCCTGATATCGCACCATCTGATTATCACTTGTTCCGGTGCTTGAAAAACTTGACAGCAAAAAAACTAAAAAACTTGCAAAAAAACTTTACTGTTTGATGGCCTTAAAAAATGTCGTGTCTTCGTTCTTCGAATCCAAACCGCGCAGTTTTTATGATCGGGGCATCCGTATGCTGCCAGAACGTTGGAAACAGATTATAGAAAATTGTGGAACATATATCATTGGTTGAATAAAGAACGTTGTTTGCCTAATCACTGTGTTACTTTTACTCGCAAACTCCGCATGAACTTTTGCACTCACCCAATATATATATATCCCTCATAGCATGCATGGTCACAGTGACGTCATTGTGACGTCACTGTAAGTCACTGTGGTCACGTCACATCTGTGACCAAAATGCCACCACTCAGTGATGTCACATTGTGACTGAGATGTGAACTTCTTAGAAAACTTTAAACAATTATAAAAATTCTTTAAAACATGTTACTTATTGTAAAATTTTATTTTTCCGGCAATTAAAAAAATATTGTAACGCACTGTTATGTCACTGCATGTAACGTACGTCACGTCATATATGTGACAAAAAAACCCACCATATTGTAAATCACAGTGTGACAAAAATATTAACTTCAAAAATTTTTGAAAATGAAGAGAAATATTTAAAACATGCCCTAGTTACAGCGGCATAAGGAATGAATATTAGTGGACAGCAAATAGTAAATTCGGACACGAAAAGAAGGGGGAGGGGAGAAAAAGAAAAATGCACGGTACAAGTATCAACAAACTAGATTTCCATGCTATATTTTATCAATTTGATATCTAAGAAGTGAAAGTATACTTTTTTCATGATTTCAATTTTATCTAGCATTGCAATTTAATATAATAATACATCACGGATTGTTATTATTATAAAAGTATTTCGCAGAAAAATGCTATGTGCTGGAGCAATTTGAAACATATTTAGAATTAGAAATATTAAATCTATACTTTTTACATATTTAGTTTGCAGGGAGGAAATTTTTTAACTTTTTTGGCGACCACTGGTCGAAACACTTCTGTGGTTTCAAACTAAACATTTTCTATTACAGTTAAGTCTGCAGATTTTAATGAGCACGCACAAAGAATCTTCAGAGTTTAGTCATGTATGCATTTATTGCTTTATAATTTGCATTCAAGTCATATTTTTTTCCTGTTAATCTATTTTTAGTAACTGCTTTAAAAAAAAAATTTTACTTTTTTCAGCCTTTTTAAATAAAATTAGCCTTTTCCGAAAAAAAAATATATATACAAAATTTATGCAAAACACATGATATAATTAATTTTTCGCATTTCCAATTTGTGTTTTAGAGGTATGACTTTTAAAAAAGTTATTTTACAAATTGTTTTCTTCTGCAGAAAATTAACATGAAAATATTGACAGATTGACAAAGAAAAATTTTTTATCCTCGAAAACATTTTTTTTATTTATTAAGAAGATATTTTTTATTTATTACGCATGAAACAAACTTTACTTAAAAAAAGGGGGGGTGGTATTATTACCATTAAATTTATTTTTACACATTTTAAAAATTTAAGCAGTGTTTTATCTAATAAACTTCCGTTTTCAAATGAATTTTTTTGAAACTGATAAAAAAGAAATGGTAAAATGCATTGGAAAATTCTTCAAATAGAAAATTTTAATTACAGACTAACTCATAAAACTATTCCACCTGAAAGTTAGGACTGCAAATAAACAGTAAAATCAGCTGCTGAAGATCGTCTGCGCCGGATTATATGACCGCAACCGCAGGGTAAACAGAGAACTTTTTGTCATACACGCGGGAAAAGAACATGACCAAGCCTACAATGTCAGCTTTTGTTTTTGCTTTTTTAAATGTAAGAGAAAGACGTCTGCCATTTTCGGGCAAAAATACTCGGATATTATTAATTTACAGCAAAAAAAGGTAAGTCTTATTTAATTTAAATTTTTTATTTCTGTTTGTATATTACGATTATGAATTAAATAGATTTATGTTATACATATAGAAAGTGACTGATCTGGAATTGTCTTGAAGCGAAATTTTCCTAATCGACACTGTTTTGTAAAATGTGTTAATCGGCCATCGCTCAAAAAAAAAAAAAAAATCATGTCTACATTTATAGTGGGATGAATATAAACATTAATTAGCAGTTACTTGAGATTGAGACAGTGATGTGGAATTTTTTTCGGCTTCTTATTTTTTTTTTCTGATTATTAACACTCATATAACAGTATTTATCGTCATTATTGTTTTGGAGTTAAATATTATATTCGAATAGTATGATATTACGAAACTGTTTCAGTTTAGAAATTAACATTATAGTGGGAAAATGTCTTTTTACTTATTATAATAGCGTAACTTTTGAAAGATTTTTTTTTTGTTTTTTTTTTTGCTAATAATATTTTAAATTATTATTTAAAATCCTGAATCTTCATACCAATGTTTTCAGATTTAACATTTGCCAAAATTATAAAATAATAGGAATTCCTTACAACATATGAAAAGATTTTTGAGAAATTGCTAAATCTAATAATGCATTTAATTCATCTATTGCAGTTAGTTGTTGTTTAATAGTACAATTAAAAATACTAATTATTATTTTTAGTGTTTTTCAAATTGGTATATTTATTTATTTATTTTTAATTGTATGTAAGCATTTTTTTTCTATTTGCGATTTTAATCAAATATTTAATTATAGACATTCAGAATCAGTTATTAAATTTTCTTCGATTGTAAACTCATTTTCTACGTTTTCGATACACATAAATATTGGCATTAAAGGTGTATTCTAAAAAATATTTTTCCACCTTCAACAGCTCGATATTTTCTGAGACATTTTCAGACTCATTTTTAAAAGTAAAAACATGAAACTTGCTGAGGTGATTTTTGAAGAGATGTTTAAGAGGCCGTGTGATTTCATTTTCCCCTCAATTCATTAGAATTTAAGTTTTAAATAATTATTTTCTCAGTAAGACCTTTTTTTTTTTCATTCGCAGATCTTCCGCTGTGAAAAATTCGGTTCAAAACGCCTACTTTGACAGCATTTTTTTGTAATATTTTCTGCATTTATCAAAAAATCGAGAAGCACGGCACATTAGGTAGTTTCTAAATAAGAGAATTTTTCAGTTTGATGCGTTTGAGAACAAAAAGGAATTAAAAAATGAATCAGAAAATAAGCAGTTTGGATTGAAATACACCCTTAAAAAAAAAAATATTATATTTAAGCATTGAAATAAAGTGTTTTTCATGCCTGATAGGAAGCTTATAGATTAAACTGCTTTAGTATATATTTTTTAAAGTTCATTATTTTACTTTTATATTTCCTTTCAATCATTTATTTTACTTTTATATTTCCTTTTTAACACCTTTCAACAAAGTTGAAAAGTGTTTATGACTTTGGTTTGTCTAGCCGTCTGTCCGCTCTCTAACTCTCGTAAATATACTCGGATTGGTCTGAAATTTTTAGATGTTATTGACCTTTACCATAGCACGGTCCCTATGTGTAACGACGTTTGTAGCATGTTTAGTTCATTTACAGGTACAGTCAAAAGTATTCCGTTACATTACGGCCTCTGGGAAAAAATCGTTTCAAAGGTTTTTTCATGATTTTACACGTTTTCATACAGAAAAAAAATGATATGCATTTATGAAACCTACTAAAATATGCATTCTGAAGAATACGAGATGCAAAGAATAGTTATTGTTCATTTACAGGGCTAAAAAGAAATTCCAATACATAATGATATAGCGGTGGAGGGAATTGTTTGCGGCGTGCTTTAATTATGTTAAATCTATTTCATATATAATGAAAATGATATACGTCGCTGAGGTTTACATACTATAAATTTTTCATGTAGAATATGAAGTGTATATAGCATTTACAGGCACACACAATATAGTTCAGATACTATATTGTATCCGAAGTACTGTTCATTTGTGATGATTGCTGGAAATGCATTTTTAATTATGATATGCGCTTTTATGATTCACTATATTTATGCATAGTATATGGTGTATATAAATGCTATAATTCATATACAGGGCTACACAAAAGTATTCGCAAGGATTACTGGGTATGAGCGCAAGTTACTTAAAGGTGGTTTTTAAATGAGTTGTGCTTTTTTACGCTGAACTGAATTTAATTTACTGTTGTATAATATAGATAAAATGGTATACAGGGTCATGCAAAGAATTGGATACATGGCCGTCTATAAATTATAATTTCTGGAAATGTGATTTCAGCTGTTTTAAGTGTGTTTTAGTTTGAATTAAATTTTAACTAAACGGTGGCGTGTAATGAAGGTTCTAGGTCAACTACAGGGTTGTACAAAAGTATTAAAGTATGTTTCCATATATTAGTATAAATTGCTGAAAGAGAGTTTCAACCTGTTATGCGTTTTCTTGCTAAACTAAATTATCCCATTATATAATATATATATGAACCTACAGATCAAATACAGGGCTGTTCAAAAGAATTGGAAAACCTATTTAGCTATGGCCAGTAACTGCGGAAATGAGTTTTTCAAATGTTTTATGCGTTTTCTAAAATGTTTACTTAGTTCTCTTATTTACCTTATTTCCCTAAATAACGAAGTTTTTTAAAGCATTCGGGAAGTGTTGGAAAGTGTTTTATAATCTATGCTTAACGCATGATTTTTCTTATTTGTTTTTTCTATTTTCCAGATCAGTCTTTTCCTATAGAACATGCCAAATCTATCTAAGCTCATATTCACAAAATACAATTTACACGGAAATGAAAAATTTAAATAAATATGGCTTACGTCGTATTTAATAAAGCAAAGATTAATCACAACCACAACACCTTAAAATCTTATACATTCTTAATATCAAGCTTGAATTCAAGATCAAGCTTAGAACTTAATAAAAAAAGATGTCAGTTGACAAACATTGTTTTTTAAGTGGAAAAATTAAAACTATTTTAGAAGAATAGGACTCCAAAATAGCTATATTTTGCTAAAAAGTACGGTAAAAAGATACGAATTTATATCTCAAACAAAACTTTATTTTAAAATTGTCCATTTTAAAATTCATCACAATATTAATACTTGGAAATTTTTCCACAAAGAAATATTCGGTTTGCATACAATATTTCAAATGAAATTCAAATTTCAAATAAATTGCTTAAAAGGCGCAAAGGCCAACATAGTGAAAAATATCCACGCCGGGACTCGATCCCGGGTCATCAGTATAGCGCACTCACATTCTACCGACTAAACCACATGGAACGATACCCAGCCTGGAAATTTTCTCCCTATTACATGTTGGCAAGTCTACAAACGTAGCACAAGATGGAATATTTATCGTGAGCCACCGTCATGGGGCAAACACGAAACTTAATTAAATCCAGCATCGATTAAAACTATATTAATACTTGGAAAATTTTCCAGAGAGAAACATTTGCCTTGCATACAGTATTTCAAATGAAAATCAAATTTCAAATTAAAATTGCCTTTTACACTATTAATTTGAAATTTGATTTTCATTTGAAATATTGTATGCAAGGCGAATGGTTCTCTCAGAAAAAAATTTCCAAGTATTAATATAGTTTCAATCGATGCTGGATTTAATTAAGTTTCGTGTTTGCGCCATGTCGGTAGCTGACGATAAATATTGCATCTTGTGCTGCGTTTGTAGCCTTACCAACATGTAATAGTGAGAAATTTTCCAGGCTGGGTATCGTTCCGTGTGGTTTAGTCGGTAGAATGTAAGTGCGCTATACTGATGGCCCGGGTTCGAGTTCCAGCATGGAATCTTTTTCACTAGTTCGCCTTTGCGCCTTTTAAGCAATTAATTTGAAATTTGATTTTCATTTGAAATCATCACAGAGTTTATGACAAGTTCGTCACAAATGACACATATTTCACAAATGGGTCACAGTGTGACTTCAAAACATTGTCACTTTCGTCACAGGTTCGTCACAAAGTTAATGCCAAAATAGTCACAAATGACACACTTTTCACAAATTAGTCACACCGTGACTTCACAGAGTGGTCACAATGTGACGTCACAAACGACCTCTAAAACGGCCATAACGACCTCGCATTCTAGTCACTGTGACGTCACATCCACGTCACGTGACGTCACATCGACGGTCACAAAGTCACAGTGTGACTTCACAACGACGTCGCCGTGACGTCACCATGCCTTACGGGATATTATGAAGGATGATTCTAAAATTTAGTGTGACAAACTTTGAGCGATGATAATTTCTAAAACAAACATTTTTTGCATAAACATGAAAGAAAAATCATGCATCGGACATAGATTATTGAATATTTTCCAACACTATCAGAGTTTTATTAAGAATTTCCTTTTATATAATGAATTATAATATAATATCATAAGACGAAACGCAATATTTCACCTTGATTCAAACATAAAATATATTATATGAACTTTGAAAAGTTCACTGTTTTACATAAAAGGTGACTAAAATAATAAAAGACATGATAAAAGTTAAAAAATGTACACTTTATTTAAAACTTCTTAGTACTTTCAAGCTTTTCCAAGCTCTTCATTAGAGAATATTTTATTTTGTTTTATTCAAGAATCACAGTAAAAAACTTCTGACATTATACATAACCCTCCTGCAAGAATTTTTTTTAACATCTGTCACCGTTTGCTAGCTATTGAATTTAAAAATCCATCAGTCATTTTTGTGACACCCGGTATAAACATATGTTACGCAGGATGGTTTCGAACTCATGGGACAAACTTTGAAGGATAATACAGTCACTCAAACAAACATTGTTTGAATGCATAAGAACAAAAAATCATGCGCGAGGCATAGATTATTAAGTACTTTCTAACGCTAACAGAATAATATTAAGATTAATTTTCTTGATGCGATCAAATATAATATTTTTTTTATGGTATGCAGTGCAGTGGAGAGAAACTCTGGAAACTAAAAAAATTCTTAATTGGTGACTTATGGATGCATTTCCGTTACTATAACTATAACAAATAAATTAGTAACGGGCCATATTATATAAATTAAAAATTCTTTTTTTTTTCAAAACAAAAGAATTGTGTAAGAACTTTTATCATCTCTTTATGTCACACGTTGTTAAATAAAAACTTAACTGAATTTTTCTATTAGCCGAAACGTGATTTTTTGAATAGAAAAAATTAATTCTTCGTTAGATATTATATTTATTATGATTTCAGAGAATTTTTTAAAAAATAAATCTTTGATATTTTTTTACCACAATTTTCAATTCTAATTTGTTTTGTATATTGTATATATATACCCCTTGGTCAAATTAATTTTTGTGAACTTGAATCACGTAAAACGTGTGTTATGCAGATGATTCTAAAATCATGGGACATAACTTTAAGGAATGGTACATGTCACTAAAACGAACATTTTTTTCTATAAACAAGAACCCAAAATGATGCATCAGGCATATCTTAGAGATTCCTTTCCAATGGTAGCATAATATTCTTAAGAAACTTCATTTTTACCACTTTCAAAATGGTTTGTGAATTCTGCTCGTCTTTCTGCCCATCTGTCTGTCTGTCCATCAATTTGTCCGTTCTCTAACTTGCGTAAATATAATCAGATTCCCATGAAATTGATGTATGTAACAGGGGTTTACTAGGGTATGTTCGGTATTGAAAATGAAGTATGTATCATTAACGGTTCATTTACAGGGACACTCAGAAGTATTCCGTTTCATTACGGCCTGTGTGGAATCGTTCATGTTCTTTTTAATGATATTGCACTATTATAAACATACAGCAGAGCGTCGATTAACAGGATTGTCCAATGAACCGGATCGATCAAGAACCATACATTTTTTCTCATCTTCTCTTAAATTTTTTAAGTGAAATTTCTTTAAGAGCGATAGAATCAATTCGGCTGGATGTCACGAAAGTTAACCGTTAAGTAACCATTTCCTAATCCTGAAATAATGAAATCGCCAACAAATGCAAAAAGAGCAATCATAAAACTGTTTCTTGAAACTAAGTAGTTTCACTTCTAACGTGCAAACGTCCCACGCATGTATTTTCCCCACGAAAACCGCTCTTTATCTTCAGATTATCTGAAGGTGTTCGAAAAATTGCGAATTTTGTCTCCTTGTCCTCGGAAAGAGGGAACCCCCCCACCTCCTGCCATTTGTTCGTACAGTGTATGTATATATAGATATAATAATAAATGTAATAATTTCTATGCATGTGTCTTCTTTATATAACTATGTGTCGATTTTGTAGAAAATAAAATACAAACAATTAAAATCATAATTATTAAATACGCCATTTATAATATGCTATAATGTGCACTACTACAATTGGCAGTCCTAAGCTTAGAAAAGTGGTTGGTTGTATTTATGTCGGCCAATTATCAGCACGTGGGATATAGGCCCTAAGGGGGAGGGGGTGCCTTCCGTGGAGGTCTTTCTAAGGGAACCTAACGCTTGGAGAACCAAGGTTCAAAGAAAACCACGAAAACTCCGAACGATTAGGCCGACGGGCGCGATTGGGATCGAACCCAGCACCTCCCATGTACCAGCTTCGAGAGCAGAACCTCTCGGCCACTGGTGGGGCTGCTTAGAAAAGTGCGAAGAGAAGTTACCTAAAATACATTGCCATAGTCGTTTTTTAGAATTGTCCAATTATCCGGATTTGTCATTAACCGGATTGACCTCGGTCCCGAACGGTCCGGATAATAGGCGCTCTACTGTATTTAAATTTCTATATACCACAGAGGGGTATTACAAGGTGCTTACTGTAGAACCTGCCTTGCACATAATTTATCATTCATTTACAGGGATTTACAAAAGTATTTGGCTACGATACTGCTTATGAAGATTAATTGCTCGAAGTGCATTTTCCATCGTGGTACGCGTTTTTAAAATTTAGAATTATATTTTTGCATATTACTTGGTGTGTATAAATTCTACAGATCTTATACATGACTACACAAAATATATCAAGTACATTTTCATTTATTGACGAAAATTGCTGAATGGGAATTTTCAATTGTGCTATGCATTTAATTTAACTAATTCCTAACAGACGATGTAGAATCAATACAAATCCATAAATCATAAACCAATACAAATCCATAAATCATCTATCCATAAATCACAGATATTTCCAACTATTGCTGGTAATTTCAGAAATCGGGTTTCCAAATGCGCTATGCATTTTCTAAATTGTCTATTTAAAGTCTTTCATCTTAATAAACTTAAAAGTTTTGGTAGAATATTGTGAATGTGTTGGACAATATTTCATAATGTATGCTAGTCACATAATTTTTCATGCTTGTTTAATTCAATGAAACATATCATAGAACGTAGTGTAACCGAATTCATATTTGACTCTCTGTAAACGAACTATCAATATTATTTATTTTACATTCATGAGAAAGCATGTTTCAGTCCACCTCATTGAAGCATTACGATTTCATTATGTTTAATTTAACCTTAAGTGAAAAACACAGTAAATGATTTTTCTCTCTAGACCATAATGTAATAGAATTATTTTGCGAGTCCCTGTGAATAAACTATTCAGAACTACAGTATGACTTCGAAAATTGGGCATCGTTGGGGCGGAGACTAAACCGGATTTTCGAAAATTCTGGATTTCTGAAAGAATATCAAAACTACTTCAAATAATCTTAATGGTGCTTTTATTTATAATTTAATTCATAGCTAAGGGATGTTTATATGAGAAAAAGGTAAAATTAAATATTAAAATTAATTCTTTAGTTAATTATTTCTATCTTACAAAAAAAAAAAAAAAAAATGTACATTTACGGTCTTTTTCACTTCCATTTTTACGGGCAACAGCCTTATTTGATGAAAAACGGTCTGATCCACTAAAAAAATATGGTACGACCCCATACATTTCCCTCCGCTAGGGTGTAACTCTTCATTTTAGTCGTGTTTCGAAAAATAATGTCACTTAACCGCAACCGTAACATATTTTTTAACCGGACAAAAAATGATTCTGTGATGATTATCTAACGTGCTATGTGCTGCGGAACAGTACGTAAAGTGTTATTGTGTTTTGAAGTGCATTATATCTTTGCCCCGTAAAATAACGGGCTGCAGAAAATGATGGGCATGGATATTTTTTTGCGGAATATGACTGGAATCTCTGCTGCCGGCCTCTTCCCGTAATTTTACAGGGATATTTTTAGATTCTTAGAAAATTAAGGGAAATCCACATATGTTTGCAGTTCTAGGCCATTTGTTAGAAAAAATACGGTACACAACCCATATATTTTCTTCCGTGAGTGTGTACACGTTGACACAAAAAGATGATGGGCATTTTTTTTTATACGGGGTATGACTGGAATCTCTGCTGCCTTCCTCTGCCCGTAATTTTACAGGGATATTTTTAACAGTGTAATTTCCGGCGCAACGATGTCAATTTTATTTGCTTCAAATTTTTCTACGATTTTATACATGCAAAATATATGTAAATTCGTTTCATAAATATAGTCTTCTTTCTTCAAAGTAGACGTTTATTTTTCTGTGAAATGTATGTATTTTTTCAACGACACATTCTCTTCTGCTGGCTCCTCGTCGTCGTTCCTCTGAGCTGCTTATCAGCGTTTCTACTTAGTATAGCGTCAACAATCTCACTCATCGCTAATGCATCGCTTTCGATCTCCAAGTTTTTAATTCGTAAACAATTGTTATTTTCTGTCTACCGTAACTTGGATGTGTAAAAAAATGGATGGGAGGTAGGGAGATGAATTTGATACCCAATTTTTGAAGGTCAAATAGTATGCCATTTTCAATTCTAAACATTCTATTGTAAACATCAATAACACATAAAAGTATATTTGCGAGAATTAGAAGACGGATAGATGGACAGAAAGACAGACAAACCAAATTCATACACTGAAAAAAAAATCCGAGCAGTATTCCTGTAGGAATCGGAAAAATAGTTGCCCTTATCGTACTGGAAAATTTTCCGACCCAGGTCTGAATAAAATCCTTAAAAAAAAGGAAAATGTACATTCATTAAAACGGTATTTTACGGATTTTATTCCAATTTTACGGATTTTATTCCGATTTTACTGATTTTATTCCGAGCTGGGTCGGAAATTTTTCCGGTACAATAAGGGCAACTATTTTTCCGATTCCTACAGGAAATTCCTACTGGTCCTATTTTTTTTCTTTTTACAGTGTACATTTTTTCAACTATGTTGAAAAGTCTTAAAAAGTCGGATTGCAATCCACTGATTCAATCATAAATACCTTGTGTTTCACTCCAAGCCAAACCCGGAATCCCTGTCATAACTTTAAGAATAATAAAGTCTTAAAAAGCCGGATTGCAATCCACTCATTCAATCATAAATACCCTGTGTTTCACACCAAGCCAAACCCGGAATCCCTTTCATAACTTTAAGAAAAAAAAATTACCGATAATTTCAATTTTCCTTTTTTGTTTTCTATGAAAAGTTTATAACGACACACGAATTGTTTTAAAAAGTCAACATCGGTCCGAAGAAAACTTACCTCGGCTCTTTGTAATTTGGGATGTAGCTCACGGTACATATCGATCACCGATCTAATTACAGTGTTCTGCACGTGTTATCCATCACATTCCATACAAAGTAAGAATGTTGATAATATCGGCTAAATATCTTCATTGCCTTTAACCTTTTACCCGCCACACCACGGACTGCTGTTCATATATTTTTACATTTTTTATGTTGGTAATTTAGATTAAATCTAAGATTATGTGTAAAAATATTGAACAAAATCATCAAATCAATCAAAATCCAAATCATCAGATGCAAAACAATACTCAGTTAATGGAAACCGCATAGGGACTTCTGCGGTAGCCTTCAACCACGTGTTTTTTTTTACACCTGATAAAGGATTGTATGTCATTCGAGATAGCGCTATAGTGTATACTGTATTTTTTATATATATATCTATACTAATAAAATAACAAATCGCTCTGTGTGTGTGTCCGTGTGTCTGTGTGTCTGTGTGTAATAGCTAGCGAAATCTACCGCAAGTAGAAGTCTGAAAAGTCCTTCCGGCCAGTGCCGGGAGGAAGAGGTAGCTTTCATATTCCTTATTTTAAAAAAGCCAACTTCTATCATTCAAACACACGAAGCTCAATTTAGTGGAAACCGAATATAGGAGATTCAATACTAATTTTTATCAATATAATGAATGAGAATTTCGCGAAATAAGTCAGCTTTAGCCAAGATGCTTTTCTTTAAAGTAACTTATATTTGGCTGCCAAATTCGGCGATTTCTTAAAGTGCCTGCCATTTTAAGACTACATGGTGGATGAGGCTAACCAGTGAACTTGGTCGAGACCTTAGTAATTGCTGTGCACATGCTCACTCACATCGGAATCGGTTGATATATACGAGTGCTGTCGCATGCAAAAAATCAGATTTTTTCAAAATGTCACCCACAATAGACATTGAAACTGCTATATCTGAGCCATTTTTTAAAGTAAAGACAAACAAAAAATGCTCCTGAATTCTTATATCAAAGTCAAATACTTAAGAAAGAAACATTTTTCAATTTCTAATTTTTTTGCACCTCACTTTAAATATATATATATATTTTTTAATTTAATGGCCGCCATTTTGAAACAAGATGGCTGATGAATCTGGCCAGCGAACTTCATCGCGGTATTGATGTATACTATCCACATGCCTTCTTACATCGAAATAGGCGAATACGTGTGTTATCGCGTGACAAATACAAGATCGTTTTAAAATGTCAGCCATGCTAGAAATTCAAAGTGCTATAATTCAACCATTTTTTAAGATATAAACAAAAGAACAAATTTTCAGAAACAAAAACTGCTCCGGAATCTTTGTATCAAGGTCAAACACATAAAAAAAATCTTTTTCATTTTCCAATTTTTTAATACCTCATTTTAAATTTTAAATTTATTTTTTTTAAATAGCAACCCTTTTGAAACAAGATGGCGAATGAAGCTGGCCAACGAACTCGGTCGAGACATTGGTATTTACTATGTACAGACCAAGTTACATCCAAATCGGTTCATAAATACGCCTGTTATCGCGTGACAAAAACCAGGACGTTTCAAAATGTCAGCACGCTAGAAATTCAAAATGCTATAACTCATGCATTTCTTAAGATATAGACGAAACAAAAACTGCTCCCGAATCTTTTTATCAAGGTCAAACACATAAGAAAAAATTATTTTTTCAATTTTCAATTTTTTGGTACCGCATTTCAAATTTAATTTTTTCTTAAATATTTAAATGGCCGCCATTTTTAAAGAAGATGGCGGATGAAGCTGGCCAACGAACCCGGTCGAGACATTTGTATGTACTATGTATAAACGAAGTTACATCCAAATCGGTTCATAAATACGCATTTTATCGCGTGACAAAATTCAGGACGTCTCAAAATGTCAGCCACGCTAGAAATTCAAAATGCTGCAACTCAGCGATTTTTTAAGATATAGACGAAACAAAAACTGCTCCGGAATCTTTGTATAAAGGTCAAATACATAAGAAAAAAATATTTTTCAATTTTGAATTTTTTGTTACCACATTTCAAATTTTAAATTTTTTTAAAAATTTTAAATGGCCGCCATTTTGTAACAAAATGGCGGATGAAGCTGGCCAACGAACTCGGTCGAGACATTGGTATGTACTATGTACACACCGAATTACATCGAAATCGGTTCATAAATACGCCTTTTATCGCGTGACAAATTTCAGGACGTTTCAAAATGTCAGCCACGCTAGAAATTCGAAATGCTATAACTCAGCTATTTTTTAAGATATAGTCGAAACAAAAACTGCTCCGGAATCTTTGTATAAAGATCAAATACATAAGAAAAAATATTTTTCCATTTTTAATTTTTTGGTACCCCATTTCAAATTTATTTTTTTTTTAAATTTTAAATGGCCGCCATTTTGAAACAAAACGGCGGATGAAGCTGGCCAACGAACTCGGTCGAGACATTGGTAAGTACTATGTGCACATCGAATTACGTCGAAGTCGGTTCAAAATTACGAGAGTTACTGTGTGACATAAGTCAGATATACATATATATATATGTAAGAAAATTATAAAGATTGGACCTATTGATTAGTTTTTGTAATGAATCGTCCCTCAATTTGGATACGGGCCCAATGACTAATAATCACGGGTTTGGCGGGGTAGCCAACTAATCCATTTTATCGTTAAATTAATAGAAACACATGGCCCTTTTTAACTGGTAACCCTAGGAGATGAGCAATTTCAGAGATATACCTCTACGCCACTTGGTATCTGAAGTCTAACCTGTAAGCAACTATGGAAATTGATTGCCACCTTTTTGATTATTTAAATAAAACGTAATAAAGTTAATTTCAGTGAATACTGTCATTTAGTTAAAATGTGACAGTATTATGAGTCGGCAGGATTATACTACCTGCTCAGCGGGAAAACATGAGAAGTAAAGAAAAGAAAAAAAAAAGAATTCTTGGTGCTACACGATACGGAATAAGCTCCGATTGAACATTCAAAGAGGCCCCAATTGGGTGTTGGGAAAGTGTTCACTCTGCCCCTTCAAATAGTGTAAATACAAGAAGTTCGCCTCATCAAAGAACCTGTCAGCAGTGATATGCTTTTAACTCTTCAATTCTATTATAGAAAGTGTCTTCCCATTTCTTCTAATATATTTTGAAGAATATCATCTTAATTAAAATCGATCAAAATGTAGATCATTTTCAACATATTCTGCGTTTTAAAAGTCAAGTATTGCAGCAGTGATATCCGCATTTTGTTTCAACGGTGCAGTGAAAGTTTCACAACATGAAAACTGCAATCTCTAAGTGGAATTCATCTTCTTCAGTTGTGTTGATGATTTTATAGTGATTTTCTTCAGAGCATCTCTTAAAGTAAATTTCATGCAGTGAAAGATAGCATCGTTGCTGTCATTGCTTTTTATTTCATGATAAGTGCGCACTACAGTTTTTTAATACAGAGATATATATATTTTTTTCCTTCTCCGTTTTTGCGGAATGTTTTTTCTTTTTATTTTGTGTGTGTCTGTATGAGCTCATGGGGTACCCTAGTGTTATTTATTTTTATATAATATTATTATCCATATTATTTTTTATTTTTATTCTGATTACATAATTTAAGGTAAGTGATTTAATAAGTAGTATATCTCCAGTGATGTTTTCATTTTTGGTATTTATGAAAACCATGGTTTTAAAGCATTGCAATCTTTTGAAAAAAAAAAAGATTCATGTTTTCTATATTTATTTCTTTAATTATTTTTAACTATTTTATTCTTTTTATCAATTTTATGCACATGCTTATATTATGTTGAGAATGTTTAAACATTTTGACGGATATTAAGAGTGTTATAATATTTAGATTATTAAAAAGTTATCTTAAAATTAATTCAAAATGGAAAATATTAAGAAACAAAAAACTGTTCTCAAAGCAAAAATTACCCGTATAAAAAAATATCATAAATCCCAAAATTGATGATCAGACGATAACTCTAGAAGAGTTAGATTTGTATCATGGTCAGGTGCGAGATATTAGTACAGAATTAAGTAAAAATCAGGAAAACGCCGTTCTTGAGAGCGATACAACAGAAACGGAAGCTATAATTGAGGAATACAATGAAATTGCCCTTAAATTGGATGCATTAACTATCGCAATAAATACATCACGTAATAAATTAACTAAGAGTTTAAGCATTAACGAGGGTGGTTCAGAGAATAACAATAAAAATACAAGTAATGTTTTTGAAA
Organism: Maratus speciosus; assembly: GCA_963932465.1. Classification (NCBI taxonomy): domain Eukaryota; kingdom Metazoa; phylum Arthropoda; class Arachnida; order Araneae; family Salticidae; genus Maratus; species Maratus speciosus. The sequence goes on from OZ010790.1 coordinate 211,303,133, forward strand.
AAACAGTCAATCTTCCCAAATTTGAATTAAAACCCTTTTACGGAGAAGCTGATCAGTGGCTCTCTTTTAAGGAGATTTTTACCACAACTATAGATCGAAATCCAGATTTGGGAGCCGTTTCTAAATTGCAATATCTCTTAGCTAGTGTAAAGGGTCCTGCCCATAAATTGATTTCCGGATTTCCTCTTTTGGAGGTCAATTATAAAAATGCATGGGACACCCTTTGCGCTCGCTACGATAAGATTAGGGATTTGGCCATAGCACAAATAGGCAAGTTATACAATTTAAAAAATTGTTCCACTTCCTCTAAAGCTATTTTCGATATAATAGATACCTGCAATGAATCACTTCGAATTCTAGATTCTTTAAAACTGACTCAAAATGCTTTAGTGGATAACATGATAATTTATACCATAGTTCAAAAATTAAGCGATAATCTCAAAGAGCGATGGGAACTATCCCTTACCCATAATAATATGCCTAATCTCACGGAATTTCTAAAATTTTTAGAGATTCAAGCTAAAAGCTTGTTAACTTTAGAGAACCCAACTAAAACAGATGTAAGAAATATAACTTATGTCAGAGATTCTTCCGATAGATCGAAAGGCCACAAAAATTTAGAAAATAGTAAATGCGGTGTTTGCTTTGATTCGCATGCCACCCACACTTGCAGAAAATTAATAACTATGCCTGTAGATAGCAGATGGAGAACCATCCAATTAAATAAGTTGTGTGTAAATTGTTTGCGTAGTGGCCATTTTGCAAGTAAATGTGCATCCAAGATGAGTTGTAAAAATTGCCACAGAAAGCATCATACTTTACTACATAAATATGATGTTCAGGGAAATGCAGGAACAACAATTTCATCCAACTTAGCAACCCACAGTAATGAGACCCAACCCCAAAACGCCCATGGGTATTCCCCTGATCAAGGAATACACATGAATTCTTTATGACGGTTTATTGTGCCCGGGTACCTCAAATGCAAAAATTACGAAAACCGTAGAAACCCAAAAACTTGTCATAATGAGGTTCAAATACCCTTTTTATTGGATAGCGGAAGTACTCTGTCCCTCATTCCAGAAAATCTAGCTACAGCTTTGGATATGACGTCTATTCAAAGTTGCCATCCTCTTAATGTTAACCAAACCCAGGGACAGGTCCAGATTTCCGAAAAAGTTCAAGTACCCCTCCAAATAGGGAATATCAGGCAAAATAGCTCCTTATATCTAGTAAGGTCTTACTTGCCATATGCGATACTGGGAACCCCAGAATTACAAAAATTCCATATCTCGATGGATTTTTCCTCAAATACTCTGACTCAAGATGGAGTCATCATTATGAATGACCAAAACGTTTCCGGTCAAATTTCTCATGAAAGTTCATTCAACCACACCTTAACGTTAACAGGTGATATGAATTGCCAGAAGCCGCTTAGTTTTCCTTCCAAATCAAATCAAGCAAGTTTGTCTCAAGAGGGACATTGTTGCCTTGATACTCAAACTCTCTCGGATTATGATGATATAACTTTTAATCATTATACTACTGAAGAGAACCTACAATTGGAAGGGCTTCTGAGCGACTTCAAAGATATTTTTGCACGCAATCGGTACGACGTAGGTAGAGTCAGATGGGAACCCCAGCGAGTAACTCTCACCTCGGAACTTCCTTTCTCGCTTAGGCCTTACCGTACATCACCTAAAGATAATGCAGAAATTCAAAAACAAGTACAGGAGTTGCTGGATGCTAAACTCATTAAGGAATCCTGTAGCCCCTATTCCTCTCCCGTGACAATGGCACATAAAAAAGGAGAAGGTAAAACGCGTCTCTGTATTGATTACAGGAAAATCAATGCCATTACGAAGACAGATTCAGAGCCTTTGCCGCGAATAGACTGGCTTTTAGACAGACTTGTCAATGCCAAATATTTTTCCACGCTAGATTTAGCCTCTGGTTACTGGCACGTCCCCCTCCATCCTTCAGACACAGAAAAACTTGCCTTTGTAACCAATCAGGGACTTTACGAGTGGTTGGTCCTCCCATTCGGATACAAAAATGCTCCGGCTCAATTCGCAAGAGCTCTCAGAAGGATCCTAAATAAACATAAGGTCAACTTCGTTACCAATTATTTCGATGACTTTGTAGTTTATTCGGACTCCTATGCCGAGCATTTGGTTCACCTTAAAACTATATTCAATATTTGCCGTCAAGAAAATCTAAAACTAAAACTTTCCAAATGTAATTTTGCCAAATCTCAAATTGACTTCCTTGGCTATGAAATTAGTAATGGCCAAATAAAACCAGACAATGCTAATACCGAAACCATTAAAGAATTACAAAGATTCCTTGGATCCATAAACGTATACCATAAATTCATTGACAAGTATGCTAAAATTAGGGCCCATCTAAATAAATTATTAAAGAAAGACACTCCGTGGGTATGGTCAGAAATCTGTCAGCAATCATTTGAACTACTTAAAAATGCATTAATTTCTAGACCTATTTTGAGATTATTTAATCCTAATCTCCCATGCCATGTTTTTACTGATGCCTCGAAGGAAGCTTTAGGTGCTGTATTGAAACAAATGGATGAAAATGGAGATTTACATCCCATTGCATTCCACTCAAGGCAACTAAGGCCCTACGAGAGAAATTACGCTATCACAGAATTGGAGTGTCTAGCCATAATCGATGCTCTTGACAAATTCCATTATTATCTTCATGGAAAACCTTTCACAATACATACCGATCATGCTGCTTTAGTATGGCTTAAAAAGATAAAACATTTAACCGGTAGATTATTCAGATGGTCACTAAAATTAAGCATGTACGATTATACCGTAAAATACAATAAAGGGTCTACAAATTTTGAAGCCGACATGCTCTCAAGAAATCCCATTTTATCAAACGTAAATCCCCACATTCATTTATTAACCTTAGATGAAATTAAAGAACACCAAGAGTTAGATAATGTAACAGAACCTAAATTTCAAAAATTTAATGGCATTTTGGTAATTCACAAAAAGGGTTTTCAAAAAATTGTCGTACCTTTCTCCTTAAGAGAAAAATTATTAATAACAACCCATAATCAATTTGGCCATCCAGGAATTCAAAAAATGCTAAATTTAATTTCACCACAGTACTACTGGAGCAGCATGACACAAGATATTACGCAATTTGTCAAACATTGTGAAGTCTGCCAACTAAACAAGAAATCCCACCAACCTAAATTTGGCCTTCTTGAAGCCTTACCTCCTGCAGAACAACCCTTTGATATAATATCATTAGACACAGTAGGGGGCTTCAATTATTACAATTCAACAAAAAAATACATGCACTTAGCTATTGATCACGCTACTCGTTATGTTTGGGGTTTTACCTCTAAAAATGTTACAACAGAAGTTTATATTAATATTCTAAAACAGATTTTTAGCATTCAACTTCCCAAGAAAATTTTAACGGACAGAAACCCTGCTTTTACAGCGTCTAAACTGCGTAAATGGGTACATAAACATAATGTAAAAAAATTACTTACTTCATCTCACAGGCCCCAGTGTAATGGGAAAAATGAACGCGTAAATCAGTCCATTTGCACTCGACTAAGACTTAAAATCAATGCTACACCTTCAAACATTCCATGGCCCAAAATTCTGGAGGAGGTGATTAACGAGTACAATAATACACCGCATTCAGTAACCAAATACCCCCCGGCATACTTAATGTTTGGCCAATTTCCTTATCCATCAGTATTAGGCAATGAAAACTATTACCCTACGGTTGAGGAAGCCAGGAAAGAGGCTTTCCAAAGAACTGGTGAGCACCATTTAAAAAACAAAGTCAGATATGACCTAAAATTTGTGGAAGCACCTTTCAAACCTGGTGATCTCGTAATTGCAGAAGAATTTCATTATCCGAACACCAGGAAGTTAAGCCCGCCTTTTTCTGGTCCATATCAAATTATTGAAAAGTTGTCTAATGTAAGTTTTAAAATAAATAAACCTAACTGGTTGACAAAGAAGGACTATGAAGTAATACATGCCTCCAAACTAAGGTACTTTTTGCCCAACGATCAATTTAAGTTAACACCATCTATGTAAAGTATCAGATATCATATGAACTGTTATTGGATGATATTTGATAGTTGAATTTACATCTTTATGAGTATAGTATAATTGTATTTTGAGAGTCTACACTCTACTGAATGAAGTCAAGACATTTTCATTCAAGTTTGTATTTTATATGTAATGTTGGACTTAGCAATTCTAGAATATATTTCCTATTTTGATTATTTTATTTGGCATATAATATTACCCGTGTCTTGCATTTATTAATATAACTAGTTTTTATCATGTTCAATTGTTTATGGTATTGAAAATTTTAGTGGTATTATTCTTATTATTTGTATTATTTTTACTATTTTTAATATTTTTATTATTGTTGTGATATCACATGTTAACTATACGAAAGAAATAACTCATCTCCAGGCAGCTCGATTAAAAGTAATTAATTTCCAAAATTTTAACATCCCTTTAATAAAGAATGCTTTATACTTTCCAGGCGACCCTCGTGTATGGAAGCCGGCCCATTCCCGGGGACTTGTCTGGAAAGGGGGGAAATTGTAAGAAAATTATAAAGATTGGACCTATTGATTAGTTTTTGTAATGAATCGTCCCTCAATTTGGATACGGGCCCAATGACTAATAATCACGGGTTTGGCGGGGTAGCCAACTAATCCATTTTATCGTTAAATTAATAGAAACACATGGCCCTTTTTAACTGGTAACCCTAGGAGATGAGCAATTTCAGAGATATACCTCTACGCCACTTGGTATCTGAAGTAAATCCTGTAAGCAGCTATGGAAATTGATTGCCACCTTTTTGATTATTTAAATAAAACGTAATAAAGTTAATTTCAGTGAATACTGTCATTTAGTTAAAATGTGACATATATATATATATATATATATATATATATCAATTTTGAACGGAGCGTGGTTTCGGGGTCTGGGGGTCATGATCGATGAAAATATACCAAAATTTTTTGAAATCGCTTTCCTCCGAACGGCTGCAATAGGTAGCTTTTTGTAATGAAAGCTACCTAAAATTAAGGAGTGATTAGTCCAAGACAGGTCCTGATGCACTTGAGGCTCAGATTTTTAATTTTTTAAAAGCCTGGGCCCCTATAAATTTATATGCATTAAATTGTTAATAACTTGCTTCTTTTCTATCCGATCTTCGTCGTTTTTGGGGAGAATTCTCCTTTCATTTTCTGCCCCATTTCTGCATTTCAATTAAGACCCTGGCAGCATTGCAAGGGTCCAGTACAAGGCCCTTGAAGTTTTTGTGTACTAAATTGTTAATAACATGCCTCTTTTGTATCCAATCTTCTTCGTTTTTGGGGTGAATTCTCCTTTCACTTTCTACCCCATTTCTACATTTCAGGAAAGACCCTGAACAACTTGCATAGGGCACGGTACAGGGCCCCTTGAAGTTTTAGTGCACTAAATTGTTAATAACATGCCTCTTTTCTATCCAATCTTCTTCGTTTTTGGTGTGAATTCTCCTTTCAGTTTCTATCTCATTTCCACATTTCAGGTAAGACCCTGGCAACCTTGCAAGGGACCCGGTACAGGGCCCCTTGAAGTTTTAGTGGGCCAAATTGTTAATAACATGCCTCTTTTCTATCCAATCTTCTTCGTTTTGGGGGTGAATTCTCCTTCCAGTTTCTGCACCATTTCTACATTTCAGTTAAAACCCTGGCACCCTTGTATATATATATTAACAAAATTTATCATACTTTATTTATTTTTGGCAGTTCTGGGTGTTTTTAACTACCGTATTATGTGTATATTTTTAAAAGTAAAAAAAAAAAAAATTTTAACTTTTTTGTGTTACATTAAAATTTTTGAAAAATATGTGAATATATATGATATATGTATAGAATATGTGATATATATTTAGTTGGAGAAAAAACACACAATCATTTTATATTTAAGGGCGATAACTGTCATATTGAGCCGTAAGCGGAGGGTTAATTAACAATTCTTTTCATTTTTCAGCTCCACAAAAAATCTGTAATAACTTTTATCATCTCTTTATCGAAGTTGTTAAATGAAATCTTTAGTGAACTTTCTCCTTTAACCAGGACGTGACCTTTTGAATAGGAAAAAATAATCTTTTATTCTTCATTAGTTGTTACATTTATTAGCATTTCAAAGATTTTTTTTTTTAATAAAAGTCATTAACTTTTTTTTTACGTGAGATTTCAATTCTTATATCGTATTGCACACAACGAGTATAGTCTTGGAGAAAATGGTTTTTGTAAATCTAAAATGTATAAGAAATGTGTTTTAACTTTGAGATTATTTTTATAATTTATACAGTTTTACCCGTCTTAATAATTTTTTAAAGAAATGTCCCCAGTGGTATAAATTTAAGTGAATGTCGCAACTTAAATTACAAGGGCATTGAAAAATTTGCATTAATTAACTGAAAAATTTAAACTTTTATATTGACACATTATATAAAACATATACTAACTAACAAATTACTATTTTCTTTTTTAGGTGCGTTCGTAATTATATAAATACGTAGCACCTATAGCCGTAGTCTTTTCCATCCGTCTCTCTGTCCATCTGTCCGCATATAACAACGCAAAAACGATCCAACCAAATGGTTTGAAATTAATGTATATAATCGTTGCAGAATTTTGACGAGTCATTTCAAATTTTATGAAAATCGAATCAAAACTTAAAAAGATATTAATAAAAGTTTCCTTCATTCTATTAAATCGTATCATACGTAATTAATTCAATGATATCACATGATAGGTAACGAGTTCTATTTAAGATGGGATCATGTTATTTTTTTGTTTCTAATTTATAACATTATTTAACTCTCAATTTCTGTTTCTTCCAGTTATAATTTCAATCTTTTAAAATGGTCGTTTTTTTTTCTTTCAGTAATAGTTTCACAAACATGAACACAGGCAAAAGAATTGAACTGCGTAATATTAGAAATTGATTTTTTTTTAATAATGTTATTACTAAAGGATTCAGGTAAATCACTTCAATATTGTCAACACAGCAGATCAAAGACTTATTTATAATGCATTTTTTGTTTACAGTTCAAATAACCCTAATTTTCGGTAGATTTTTTTTTCTTTTTTTATCGGTAATTAACGTAATTTAAAAGTAAACATATTCTTTTAAATTTTAAATAGCATCCATTTAACGAATGCGTTTTATATTATATTTAAAAAGACTGAATGGCTGACTATCTATCAAAATTTAATATTATTATTATTATTTTTTTAACAAGACATTTTCCCGTTGAAATAAGAAAATGTCCTTCAATTAAAAATATATTTATTATTATTAATTAAATATTTGTTTAGTGACAGTAATAAAAACGTAGATATATCTTCATTCAAAAAATACAAACTATTTTTTTTTTGTTTACATAATATGCAATTTTAAAATTTTAATTGCATTTTGCTTAGTATACCTTTTAAATATATATAAATAAAATACTTGATACCCCGTTTCCGTTTTCTTTAATGTTATTATATGAACATTAATTTATATTACTCAAATATCAACGTTGTGGAGCTTTAAATATGCTAATATTTTCCTTTTATGTCGCAATTAAAATAATGCAAAATCCATGTCAACATTAATAATTAATTTTAATCTAATAAATATATAATGTGACATAATTTTGCTGGAAAAACAAGTCCATTGAAAACAAAAAAAATCACATATATGTGATTTTGGTACTTTTTTATGCGCTGTTTACAAATAAACGAAATCTTGTTTGCATGCGTTTTTTTATATACTGAGTATGATACGGAAGTATTCACTAATTTCATTTTTAAATATTTATTTAAAAGAAGCTGTCAGCATATAAAAATTGTGTTTTGAAGTATATGAACTGATAAAGGGAGTAAGCTCTGATAAGGTATATAAGCAGTGATTTTTTTTAATAGATATAATGCGTTTTATACTTAAGTACTTATTAATTCTATTGTTAAATATTTGTTTAAAAGACTTCTAAAAATATTTTCTTCAGGCATATGAACTGTAGAGGGAAACAGCATTGATAAAGTAGTGCATTCATTTTCCTCCCCTCCTGACACGTACACACACATATGTTAAAAATAACGTATATATTTTTAAAGATTTTTGATTGTTTAAATATAATATCTATTATCATAATCTACCATAATCATAAGTGCATAGTTATATTAAAAGGTATATTTACTTAGTGTCTGAAATATTTTTGAATGACGCTTTTTTAAATGAATTATAGAACAGGCGAAACAGAATTATTCGGGAAATTGCAGCTCATTTCAATTATATTATTTGATTTTTCTTTCTTTCTTTTTTTTCGAAATAAAGCGTTTTTAACACAATAATTATTTTTATATACGTTTTCCTTTATTATTGACATAGAAAACTACAATGTCTTAAAATATTCAAATTACTTAAAAATTACTTAATTTATAATTAAATTGTAATTAAATTAATTCCTGAAATTTACTTAAAATTTCAGGGATTAAAATCGAAAATAAAACCAACTTGCACAGTTTAAATAACTAAAATTCTTTAAATAAATCTATGTTTCTGATTTTGTGTCACACAAAAATGTAATTTTCAAATAAAAATCAATGAGAGATGCATACAATTTGTAGCATTGCTTGTTACTACTGGTTTATGAAGGTACTTTTTTGCGTGCGATAGTGGTGTCCTGATTTCTTTGTGCGTTCGTGAACTACATAGATTTATTTAAGTTCCGCAAAGAATGCCTGAAAACTGAACAGCGTAATATTTTAGTTTCTTTCTGAATGTGTGTGGCGACAACTTTGTATAGAGGTACACTGTTAAAAATATCGTGAAAAATTACCTCTGTTTTTAAAGGCTATCTATTTTCTGACCAATGAGAACGCTACATAGATACCTATGGAGCGTTCCCATTGGTCAGAAAATAGATAGCCTTTAAAAACAGAAAAATTTTTCACGATATTTTTAACAGTGTAGGGTAAAGAAGCAACCAATACTGTCGAAATGAATTTGCTGTAGGAAGTCGTACAGAAGCACTTGATGGTCTTCGGTCAACATTATCACTTGGCATTAATCGATTGTTATTCACATGTGCAATATAAACATACTGTTATTTAGTTTTTAGTGGTAAAAGGAGTTCGAGTTTGCGAAGTGCATTCGAGAAAAAGGTACTGTACGGATAACATGCACTGCCATTGACTTGTGTGCAGGACTGGCAAAAGCATTTCCGCGAGGCACGAGTATCTGTGAATGATGATACAAGTCCAGGTCTGGGTCAGCTTGACATCACCTCGTCATATAGACACCCCATCATCATGTTTTTGACCTGCTGAAAATGGCGTTGGAGGGTCGCTGTTTACATTCGTGCAGCGAAGTAATAGTGAATGTTTGATTCTGGTTACCAACTCAACCAAAGGACTTTTATTAGGAGGGTATTCATCGCTATATGAAACAATACGAAAAGTGCCTGTGTGGCTTTGGAGATTACGTTTGAAATAAACTGTGTCATTTCACTCTCTGGCTCCTGTTCCGTTTTTCATTTAATCTACAAAATATATTAACCCTTTATATACTGATTTATGAATTCATGAAAATTTTATCTTTTGAAACTACATTAGAAGATTTCCATAGTCATTTAATAAATTTTAGAACGATTTTAGAAGGATTTAGAAGGATTAATTAAATTTCAATTTATAGGAATTTTGTGCAATATTTATAACCCCACTCATATCTTTTACTTTAAATATTTTTATTAGTATTTTGTAGAATTAGGAAATGTACAAATATAATGTTCTTACAATAGAAATGTAGAAATATTTCCGAATTGAAGCCCCCTCTTCTCCTCCCCCCCCCAACGCCAAGAATGCTTAAAAGATGCAACGGCAAAGAAATCACCCTTTTACTGTCAGTAGATAAAAGGTTAAAGCAGAAAAAAAAATGCATACTTACGTATGTCCTTTTCCAATTTCCAAATATCACAGACATCAAGTTTGAAAACGACGGTAACTTTCAGAACAGATAATTTTCTGTAATTGAAATATTTGTCTAAATTTTTATTCGAATATAATAGTTATTTCTTATGCATGCTGAATTTTTATTTTGATATTTTCTATACAGGAAAAACATCTCGCATTTTTTATATTTTTGTAAAGTATATAAAACTATTTAAAATCGATTAGTCGTTCAGTGTTTTTACCATCGATCGGGAAATATTTCCTGCCGTTTCATACAAAAGTAAAAACAAATAAATAAATAAATAAAGGGTATAAAAGAACCTGAATTAAATAGTGATTCTTAATTAAAAGAAAAAATTTAAGCTAACAGTAATTAGGCTTCTTATTTATTGATTATTAAAAAATATATATATTTAGCAAAATGGATAGAACTATATAATTTCCCGCATAAATTAATCTGCTGGGAAAAAACAAAACAAACAAAAAAAGGTCTTTTGGGCGAAGAGACTCATTTATAAGGCGTTTATATAAACAGTTTCTTTCTTTTTTTAATCGAATAAATTTTTTCTTAATGATTGCGATATTTGAGCATTCAAAATTTTTATCTGTCTAAACAAAAAATTGCAGTGTATTATCTATTTCTTTTAGGTGTATGAACCGATAAATATGTCAATTTTCAGATATGAAACATACAGTATGAATGAGAGAATACTTCGTAGAACAGATAATTGCTGTAATTTTAACATTAGTCAAAAATATTATTCTAATATGTTAGTTATTTCTTACTACATTCTAAATTTTTATGATACTTTTTCCTTTCCCAGATAATAATACTTACACTTTTTTAAATGTTTTTATAAAGAATATTAAAATATTGAAAATTGCTTTGTATATCCATGTTTTTTACTGCCCATTGAATGATAATAGTTACCATTTTACAAAAAGAAAAAGAAAAAAAAAGAAAAACTTTTCTATTAAGGGATGGTCTTAATTAAAAAAAAAATATTTTGAAACAAGCAGTAATTTAACTTTTATTCGCTGGATGTTAAAAAGTAATTTTTACAAACAATGGAAGAAAAATGTATAATACACTCTACAATATTTTTGGATTTATTGTTCTTTTCTCACATTTTTTAAAATAAATACTTTGGGCGATTATAATGAAAACAATTTTAAAGTAATAGCATGTTATAAAAAAGGAAAGTGATTTAAATTCATTCTCATTAATTGTTAACACAATACCTGTAAAACAATACATAAGTGTATAACTCTAAAGATGCAAAAGAATGAAATATAAATCTTGTAAATGATTTAATTTTCATGATAATAGACATACCATCTAAAACATCAGTCTTCAACAGTAACAAATCATGCAAATCACTTGACTATTTAAGTGGATTTCTTCCCTTTTGTTCGTTTAAAAGTTTTTATTTCTTTTGGCGTAAAATTAAATAATCTTCACAAAGTATTTTTAAGAAAGTAAATTATTCATTTTCTTTCAAAATTAACTTTTGTTTCTTATGAATACATTTCTTATTTTACTTAAAAAATAAAAAGAATAAAAATGAACATTTACTTAACTTCTGATTTTTTTCAGAGTGAAAGTAAATGTTCTCTTTTCTTTGTATTATCTTATAAAAAAATTTCTGAATTTTACAGCATATTTTTTAGACAAAAGATTTTTCTTTATTTAAGATTATGTAAGCGAACAAAATTAGATATTAAAGCAGCAGTGAAATGGTCATTAATGTAACAATCTTCAGTAGTTATATTTTTTAATGTACTTAGAATATTTTACTGCAGCATATAAAATAAATATTGTAGTATTCCTATATATGAAAAATAAATGGTTTCAGAAAAATGTAAGAGTATCATAAATTATTTTTTATGTAAAATACGATCACAATCCAAATTTCTGCAAATTTCAGCAATTTTGCACAAAATGGTTGTGACAACGTTGACTAATTCCTATGTAATTAATGTCTCAGTTGGTCCACAGAAAGAATAATTCTCCTTGGCGTACCATTAGCAAACGAATCATATGCCAACGAAATGCCAATTGTGGTTCAACCATTAGCTGCTCATAATCCTGATCAGATAAGATCCAAATTAGAGAAGTCTCTGTACCTACCATTACGAACGATTTCCACATTTTGAAAACTATAAGCCAACACCCTGATACACTTAGTTCCGTTTATTTTCTATTTTATGTTGCAGGAATTATTTTTAATGTACAATACGATCACAATCCAAATTTCAGCAAATTTCTAAAATTTAGCACAAGTTGGTTGGGTCAACGCTGGCTAATTATTGTCCAACGTTAGCCCACAGTAAGAATAATTTTCCTTGGCGTACTATTACCAGATACTGTTTATCCAAAAGGCTCATGTAGCAGCAGCTTCCACTCCAAAATTTAAGAGATACCAAAAATTACTGTAAAATGGGCCCTAATGTACATATTTAGTTTTTGTAATGGGTTTTAATTTTTTAAAAGGAACGTTTTCTAATGAAATATAAAATTCACACCGCTTCAGGAAATTATCAAACGAGGAAATCGGAATATCATCAATAAGCTATTAACCAAGTTTATGGCATCATGAATCACTAGTTAGAAATCACCCGTATACCTATATTACAAAACCTATATGAACTGAAATATATTCTATTTGCAGAATATGTATGGAAACTAACAAACTGTTTTATGAACTATATGTTCACTCAACTAAGACACTCCCGGAATAATATTTGTAACAGCGATTGATTACCGTGCGACATGCTGCATTTTTGACAAAAAAAAAATGGATGATCAGAAGTTCCAAATTAGAGAAGGTCTCTGTATCTACCATTTCACAACGATTTCCACAAAATCACAACGATGAACCCACAAGCTGATTTATTTGGGTTCGTTATTTTTTGCATATATATTTATAATATACAAAGAAGTATATTTCTAATACAATGTTCTTCAAAATTATATAAGACAAACTTTAAGATGTGGTAGAACAGGCTACAGCAAAACAATTCTTATATAAGAAATCAAAACCGAGTCATTTATTCTGTCAATCATACAGGATGTTTTTAGTCTCAAGCAAGATTTTCACACACGAATTTAACAATAATTAATATGTTTTAACGAAATTCTGAGAATTAACGCAATATTCTGCAACCAAACAAACCCTAAACTAGACATTCCACATTTCTAACTGTATTTAATATGGTGTCACAGATTGAATTACAGTACACTACTAACCCTTTTCGAAATGCCATCGCATTTCACTCGAATGAAGTTTAATCTATTGAAAACTAATTTAGTTCAAGTATCTTCATTATTGTTAAAATAATGATATTTTTTTCATTCGGATTACAGAGAAACGTCCTATATTTTCGACAAAATAAATTGATTGCAATCAGTGTTGAATGCAAGGTGTGGACCTGTGGAGATATCGCCCCCCTTGAGCAATAAGTTGTCCCCCCTGAAAGATTTGAGATTTTTTGTTTTCGATGCAATGAAAGTGCAACCCCCTCCCCATAACTCTATACTGTCCCCCCGGAGCCACAGAAACACCTCCCGGAGAAACATGCCTGAATACAAGACTTATTGCAATCCTTGTTTCTTAGAGAATTTTTTTTTTCTTGAAGCGTGCTCTACCACTTTTTAAAGTTTGTCCAATTATTTCCGAAACTAATGGAGAAGAAAAAAAGTTTTAAAACAGAAAGTATTTCTACTGTTACATATCATTAGACTGCACTTAAAAACTTTTTATTTTAGTGTTTTACTCATTTTTATTATAGGAAAGAACAACCCTCTCTCTTTAATAACGAAGTTAACTTTATAGAAAATATGAATATTAATTTTTATGCTGATTGTTTTTCAAGAAACACCTGGAGCATAATTACCTTCGTTATAACTGAAAGTAGTTATTAACTTCTATTAGTCTCGACCGCATTTCATGAATTACTCATAGCGCCATAAACATTTGCTGTTCTAATCAATAAAATTTCTATTTCAGGCATTTTCTAAACACAATGCCCCAACGCACCTTCTCTTTATCTGAGTAAAATAACCCAATGTGTGGCGTAGAATGTTATCTGCCTTGTGATCAGTTATGCATGCATAATACATGAATGAAATAATAATAAAGAAAAAAAATACATGCTTCGTATTATTAAAGAGATTAAGCATTGATTTAGGAAGATATTAAGCATTCTATGGATTTTCCATTAATAAAATTTTATGTAAAGGTCTCCTAATTTAAGTTCTGATCAATAAAAGCTGCAGTGTTTAAAATTTCATTAACTTATTTGAATTATTCAATAAATATATTTTAGAAATTCAGTTAACTTTTCTAGAACTTTTTGATTATGAAAAAGTATTAGGTTTGAAAATTTATGGTATTTCCTCAGTACAATTTTTACACTAGCAAAGTTTTCATCAAATTCCAGATAAAAGTTTAAGGAGTAATGTTTAAGCGCATAGAATGTGCATTTTTAAAAACTTTTCTTTTTACTCTTGCCAGATGAAAAATCTAGTGCTCATTATCTAAAAAAATTACTAGACAGCTTGCACAAAATGCTAAAGCACTATTTAAGGAACCATTTTTTAATTTTTTAAAATAAATTATTTTATTTGTTATTCTTTAAACGTCGAACGTATATATGTCGTATAACGCGAGCAAAATAGTTGACTTCTACACGAATATTTTTGCTCACAACATGTTTTGTTATTTAATCTCTGAATTTCAACAATTAATTATGGTAAACGGAGTTTGTCGAAGAAAAGTGGTGAAAAAAACCCCTAGAAAACAGGAATTCAGCTTTTTCAGAATTTAGTGTCGCCCCAGATGAAAAAAAAATATATGTGTATATATAAATAGTACAAAACATATTTCAGTTTTAAGACTTACAGCACACGCTTTTATTTTATGTAAAATGATGCCATTCGCATCCGCTTAAGAATTCCACATTTACAATCCACTCTTAAACATCAACTACAGTAAAGTATCTGTAGGACTTCACTATCGCGAATGATACACAAATGCAGCAAAAAGATGCCATCATTAAAGAAAAACGACCAAAAAAAAAAAAATAAATAAATAAAAAAAATAAACGGCTGTCTAATGGTTTATAGGTCTATATAGGTACCTAACACTAAATATAGTTTATAATAGTTCCATGTTTTAAGAGAATCATTCTTTTATATTTTTTCAAAATAGCAGGTATTTTAATTACATTTTCTTTCGGTTGTTATGAAAAAATGGCAACAAAAATATATAATTAATATTTTACAGCAATTTTTCCTTTATTTTCAATAGAAATGGAGTACTTCCGTTACCAATATTAAGCAAATGGCTTCAAAAACTACAAAAAATTTAATATTTCAAAAATAAATGGAGATGCAGTTTTCAAACAAATTGCATTTAAAAGTACTTTTTTCCCCAATACGACGGTATAAAAATTGAAAATGTGCGATGCTTAAAAATTTGCTATTGAGTACTTAATCGTACTGCTTTGTTTTACGACTGGCTTCTGTAAGGTAACGCTTTTTTTTTTTTTTGGAGACGACACAAAATAAGCTGGGAGAAAGAAATAGGATACCGTACCGTGAGCCAATAAAAGAATTGTAATTGACAACTTACCCTGAAAGTGTGATTTTCGCGTGCTGCGGCCTTTCGAGTGTTAAGGATTAATTTTCCGTCATGCATGCATGATTTTTTTTTTCAAAAATTGTTGCAAGTATTTTTTTAAACTGTCCAACATACTATAACCTTATCTACAAAAAATAACCCATTGTATAACTTAGAATGATATTTGCTTCATTTTTACTTATGCATGCGTATTATGTGATCTTTTTTTCTTTTAAAGCATCGTGATAATAGATGGATTAAGCATGATTAAAAGTATCTATGTTTTTTGCATTAATAATGCTTGATTTAAGGGCCACCAAAATTAATGTTTGATCAATAAAACCTGCAGTATTAAAAATTTCTTAAATTTATTTGAATTATTCAATGAATATAATTTAGAATTTAAATTAATGTTCTCGAACTTTTTTATTGTTACCCAGTGAACTGCAAACTAGGGCAATTTCACAACAGCTAAAATTTCACCAAATCCCAGCGTTTTTGAAAATTATCTTTCATTAATTTGCATTTTTTCTTGAAAAAATAAAATTTTTGATAAAAGTAAATATCCCAGTTCAATTTCTTGTTAAATCTCGTATAGGAATCACATTATGGCTATATCGCCAAAAAAAAATTAGACGCAGTTAGTTGTCATTACGAAATATCTAATCGCATTAGCCAGGAGTGGGCTGTTGATGATACGAAGTGTGTAATTCAGGGGTTAAAAATGACTAGATTTGAAAATGAATGGTATTTGCCCATTATAAGTGTTTATGCTTAATTTTTGAATAATAACTTAATTATTCTTTAATTATTTGTTAAAAATTAATACATCATAGTATGAAATATGCACTTTTAAAATCTTCTTCTTTTTTTTTTTTTTTTTTTTTTTTTTTGTCTTTGATATGTCCAAAGTAGTCGAAAATTTAAAGGTTTCAATATCTTAAAAAGTATTACACCACACCCCTCTTTACAGAAAATGCTAAAGGAATATTTAAAGAACATCTCCCATATCTCTTAAAGAATATCTCTTGGATATTTTAAAACTAGTATATCGCGGCGATTACAAAACTTTCTTCAGTATAAATCCAATCGTTTGCAACCAAAATTAAATGACAATCTATTTGTTCTAGATACATAGCTATTATGGAAATCAGGAAAAATGACGAATTCATCCTTGTTTGTATTTTCTACGACATGCAGTGGCTCGAATTCCACTATTTAGAGTGCTCTAAAAAATCGTTACAGTTTTCGGGGTTTAAACTAATTTTTGAAACACTTAACAGCGATTACTCAGCGAATGGTCCGCTTTGCTCCTTACATTTCTAGATTCTGCTCAGTCTTGAAAATAA
The DNA here is from genome assembly GCA_963932465.1 of Maratus speciosus. NCBI lineage: Eukaryota > Metazoa > Arthropoda > Arachnida > Araneae > Salticidae > Maratus > Maratus speciosus. The sequence continues at coordinate 211,320,121 of OZ010790.1, forward strand.
CCCTACATTCAGTGTAAAACTTTTGCTTGAAGAAAGTGAGAGGAAATCTCATATATTTCAGACTGCATGATAGCATATGGGATTGAAAATTTACAGGTACGTAATCATATAACGTACATTCGTTTTTACCCGACTGCTAAGAAGGGTTGTGTGTTTCATGCGTATCTGGGTATGTGGATTTCTTTATACACTCGAAACATCCCAATGGCTGGATGGATTTTAATGAATGAAGTCTCTATCGATTCGTCTAAACCGTCCGATGGTTATTGGCTAGGGTTTGTTTCATAAATTCAAAATGGCGGCCGTAAAATACAAAATGGCGGTAGAGACGAAAATTTTTTTTACGCACCCTATTGAGTGGCATATTATTGGATAGGCTTTTCAAAATGAAGACGATGTTTCATTGACTAATTTACAGTCAGAAGCTCCGTTTAAATATTACACAACCTGGAAGTTGTGTAGGTAGGATCTCTAGTTTTACTGTAACTCTAACCATCATAGACATCTATAGGCGTTATCAAAACAGTGTTTATAGATAGGAACTAACAATTAAACACAATTTAAAAGTCATCAATACAAGCAAATAAAAAAAAAATAGGTATGTAATATAAAAAATAGTTTCACATTGATCAGAAATAATTAATTAGTTCGCAGTCGGTTTTTTTATTTTTTAAATTTAATTCTTTATTGTTCTACATTTAAACGCAGGGTTCGCAGCGTTCCTAATTTTTTTTTTTCATTTCCTACCACTATTTAAAATAAAAAAAAATCTCCTAGGTAGATTCAATTAACAACTACAACAGAAGTCTACAATAAGAATTTTCGTTTTTAAATAGTGATAGTAAAGAGTGAAACCTTTACGAACGTTGCAAGCCCTGTAAACGTCACATTTATATCTGTTTAAATCTAGATCCTTCAGTTATTACAAAAGAATGAGAATTCATCCTGTATATTAAACTAAAATCATCGCATTCTTGAACAGTCTCTTGAAGCGTACACACGTGAGAGATCAATGTACGTTTAACAACATAACGTTATCCAGAATTCTCGTTTATTGGGGAAGACGCAAATTTCGAATATAATGCAAATCGTTAGTTAAAAAATAAATCACACACCTTCTTCTGTCGGAAATATATCAAGTTAAGTATTAGCTAATGTGAGACGAAATGCTCTCTAAAGGTTTAATTAATTCGAGTTCCGGCATATGGCTTCATTCATAACACATAAGAATGCAGATGCATAGTAAATGCGGAAACTATATTTATCTTTTATTTTCTTTTAACAAACTGGATGCAGATTAGATGATATTTTTAGGAGAAAATACCTCATTTTTTCTTGGGAATATTTTTTCTAGAAAGCAGATTAAAATGTCCCGTAATCTTGCGTGTCAGAATCTAGTATATTTTACGAAATTGCTGCATGTTTTTTATTATTCGCGTGGGGTAAAATTCACATATTCATTTTTTAGATGGATGAGTATTTTTCCTTGCGAAAAGTTTTTTGCTTAGAAAAAACATACGTAGAAAGTAATTTTTCAACTTGTAATTTCATTGAAATTGTAAAAGCTCATTGCTTTTTTGCTTGAACTCTAAAACATATTTTAGATATTAATCACAAGGTATTTGTGAACGGCTTGTGAAAGTCAGTGTGATGCATAATTTTTCGCCCTTGTTTTATTCTGTAGTGTTTGTTACTGAAAAATATAAGCCTAATTTACTGATGACTAAAATTTGTAATTGTGTATTTAACGTACATGCTATGGATACGACAATGCTTAATGTCTTTGTAAATTTTAATACATAAATCGTTTGCATTATAATTTCATTAGTGCATAAATCGTATTTAATACATATGCTATCGATACCAGAATACACAATGTATCTAATTAATTTATCAAAATAAAGTGATTTTATAGATTTAGTCATGTTTAAAGTATCGTTTAAAGTATAACTACTTTGTTGTGAACATATATAACTGAACGTCTTTATAAATCTTATTTCTTTACCAATATAAAAAGCGATTTTATAGAATTAGACATGTTTAAAGTTCCGTTTAAAGTATAAATACTTTGTAGTGAGTATATATCACAGAAAGTCTTTATAAATCTTATTTCTTTATCAATATAAAAATGATTTTATAGAGTTAGCCATGTTTAAAGTATCGTTTAAAGTATAAATACTTTGTTGTGATCATAAATAACTGAAAGTCTTTATAAATCTTATTGCTTTGCCAATATAAAAAGTGATTTGATAGAGTTAGAAAAAGTTAAAGTTCCGTTTAAAGTATAAATACTTTGTTGTGAGCGTATATAACTGAAAGTCTTTATTAATTCTTTGTGCGGGGTTTTATTTAAATTAACGATACTAGTTTGAAAAGGAAAATATTATATACGGGCAATTTCTCTATGCATTTTTCCAAATAGAAAATAAAGATGGCGGAAGTTTCTTCTTAGGTTCATTCAAGTGACAGAAGATGACGGATTGACTGCAATATGTTGCTCAGGGTAGATTTACAAAATAAAGGGATCGCTCTGATAAATATCTTCACCTAATTCCTTGTTCATACTAATTACAGCTTATGTTTTTCCTTTTTTCAGTATTATTCGTCACTGAAAAGTATAAACCTTATTTAGTGCATGTATAGTGCTGGGCATGATTATGATCGTGTTATAAATAGATAACTTTTCTTAATTAATTCTCTTCTGATAATGATGTACAATTTTTTTTTTCTTTTTCTTTTCTGTCTTAGTTGTAACCAAAAAAGTATTGTCCTAATTTTCTGCATCACATACTTATGTTAATCTTTTAAGTGAACCTTTTTTAGATACAATTGTAAATACAGCAACCTTAATAAGACAATCTTTATAAAGCATATTACTTTATCTATTAAAAATATACCGGGTGTTTCAAAAGATGGGTGGGAAAGTAAAACGCAATACAAAAAGGTCTACGGGTGGAAGAGACATGCGGTTATTTATATTCAGCGTTGTACGGGATTTTGTATGACGCCAACCAAAAAATTAGTTCAAATTCCCGACAATACAGTTCGCTACTGCAGATAATTCCATGGAATAATTACATATTGCTCACACAATGCAAGATTTGGATACAAAAAATTGCACATGCAGTATTCTCTAATATTTTTATATCCAAATGTGTTGTGTGAACAATATGGAATTATTCCACATAATTATCTGTAGTAGCGTCCTCTATTGTAGAGATTTTGAACTAATTTTTTTGTTGGTGTCACTCAAAATCCCGTACCACGCAGAATATTTATCTACTAACTGCATGTCTCTCCGATCCTTTTTTTTTTTTTTTATCGATAAAAAGGATTTCGCACCGAACTTTTGCATTACCCGGTATATGTTACAAGTTATGTTTTATTCACTATTTATGAATTTATAAACCTATAAAATGTGGAACAACAATGAAACAATGTAGGTTTTCTTATTAATTTTAATGGCAACAAGGAAATATATGAAGATGCCTACATTGTTCTATATTTTATTGGTTTCAAAATCGATAAACAGCGACCGAAATAAAAAAGTGCAACATATGTATATGTATTTTCAATGGTTAAAGTAATATATTTCTGTCAAATAAGTAATTAAGCGAATTTCACTATAATTTTTAGGGTGCATAATTGAATTAATTTCGCAATTATATTCATACTATTGTCGTATAAAATAATTTATTTTATTATTGATGTCGTCATCCTTATTTATGCAAATACAAAACGCACAAATTTGAACTATAGGTATCATTTGAAAAGTTTTGAACTTGCTTTTGAAAAAGTACATTCGCATTTCATAAAAAAAAAAAAACTTGTTTGATTAAAAATTACAGATAATTAAAAATTAAAGGAAAATGTATCAGCAACTAATTTCAAAGGTTGCAGTGCGAAAGTATCGCACACGTCCACTGGTTTTTGGGTGTTTTAGAAAAGCTTAAATTTGAAAACAATATGTTCAGCTAAGTTTTCTTTTTGGTGCCGAGAAGTATGTATAATGGCGGAAGTTTCTTATTATAACTTCACGCAAATGGTAGAAAATGATTGAGTGATGTTAGTATGTTACTAAGTGCAAATTTACTAAAAAAAAATGAATTTTCATTTAACAGGGTTCGTACAGGTGCTTTTTCCAGATTAAGAAATTCTTCGTAATCAGTATTTTTTTTATGAAAAATCTCTCCTTAAATAAGGTGAAATTTCGTCAGTTTAAACTAAATTTATTTTTCTATAAAAAATACTCATATTTGGCCTTGCAAATAACGGTACCCGTACGAACCCTGTTTAATTCCATGCTTGTATTATTACATTATATATTAAAAAAATGGACAGATTTTTCTGGTTTATTCATTAAAGTCATTTGAAATATATTTTTGTCTAATAAATAATTTGCCTTTTTTTTTAGTTTGACTAGTTAAAAATTAAATTTATTATGCAATGATATTCAAATGGACGTACTAAATTTGTATATAATTGGTTAGCATTTTACAAAATTTAAATCTGAAATAATCCAGTCAATTGTTTTCAGTATCTTGTAGCTTTAGAAATAAATAGAATGGTGGAGGTTTCTTCTAAACTTCAGGCAAATGGTAGAAAATAATTGAGTGATGTTACTACGTTGGTCAGTGCAAATTTACTTAATAAATGGATTGTCACTTAATTCCTTGTTTATATTAATTGCATTTCCAGGCCCCTTTTTTCTGATCTGTGTAATTAGTGTGGGGATATGTAGCCTTGTGAAGCGCTAATCAGTTTAATGATAGTGTTTAAATAAAAAATTTTGGATAATAGCATATTAACTTTAAATCTTCTTGAAGATCGTTTTATTATACGTTGAAAAAAGTTACATATAGTTTTTTTTATTTATATATTATGTACATATTTTAAATCACTTGAATTAAAAATCCGTCCGATAAATACATATATTCCCATTATTTTAGAGTTACAAATTAAAATATTAAATTTACTGTGAAATGATACACAGATACAGGGCCCGATTAACCTCTGACGCCATAGGAAGCACAGTGTCATCTCGAGACCCCTTCCATTCCAGAAGAATTTCTTAAATTTTTCCTAAAAAAAACATCCGGAAAATCACCAATGCTACAAATATTGTTCGAAAGAGAGTCTCAGTTGGGTTCTCATATATTTCATTAAAAAACTTTTTTTTTTATGTTCCCCTATATATGAGTATACATATATATGAGACACAAAAATTAGATACAGTAAAAAAAAAAAATATGAATCAGTGATTTTGCATAGTATTAGCATAAATATGCTACTTGGATAAAAGATTAAAATTCAGCATGGTGCACAATATAAAACTTCAATATTTTGAAATCCTTAAATTTTGCAATCGTTTAAATTATTACTAATTTTTTATGTTGTGCATACAAGCCAAATTCAATATGTAAAATAAACATACATCTAACAGAATGATCAAACTGAATAACTGTGATCATGTCTGGTTAAAACTGATCTATTAGATGTAAAATTAATTTGTTATGAAAGGTATTTTTATGAAACAGTTTTAAAAAATATATATATGTGTATAAATGAGTTAATAAGTTCAAAAGAAATTAAATAGAATTTTGGAATCGAATTAATTCAATAAAAAATTTGGGGCCCCTTGTTTTCTCACTTTCGGGCCCCTTCACAATTATCCAAAAAAAGCACGTGCTTTATGTGCCTATTCGGTAATCAGGACCTGCACAGATGGATATATTATATTGCTTATAATGCATACACGTTTTAGAAAAGATTAAATGTGAAATCAGTATATTCAGCGATTTAATATAAGTATTTTACGCCATGAAAATTAAAAGAAGGACGGAAGTTTCTTCTTAATTCCACTAGAGTGATAGAAAATGACTGATTGACTGCAGTACGTTGTTCAGCGCAAATTTACCAATTAAATGGATTGTTCTGACAAATATTGTCACTTAATCCTTTGTTTGTACTAATTACGACTTCAGGTTCTTTTTTTTTTTCATTCCGAGTGACTCGGCTGGAATTGTGATGCCTTGTGTCGTATCTTTGTGTCGCTCAAAATTAATGATAGCACTTTAAATAAATATTTTTTGGATAAGAGCGTACATAACTAGAAGTATCCTAGAAGGTTTTTACATTATACATTGACAAAAATTGGACACAATTTTCTTTTTAAATCATTATATACAAATTTTAAAGTCATTTGAAATATATTATCGTGAAATAAATAATTTCCTTTTTTTTTTTATCTTGACTAGTTAAAAATTGAATTTATTATGCAATGATATTCAAATAGGCATAGTGTAGTTGTTTCTAATGTTTAGGTATTTTACAAAGCCTGTAATATAGAATCAGTATATACAGCCAATTGTTTCAGTTTTTTGGCTCCTACAAAACAAGAGGAACGACAGATGTTTCTTCTGAGTTTCACTAAAGTGATAGAAAATAAATAATTAATTGCAATATTTTGTCTCAGAGCAGATAAAAAAAATGATGCCTCTGTAAAACAAAATCGTCAATTCTTTCTTTATTTAATTACCCTTTCAGTGTTTTTTCCCACCTCTGATGCATAACTAATAACGGTAGGATTTTTATAGTAATTGTTTAGTTCTTTTCAAAGGACATTTTTCAACTTATGCTAATTACAACTATGATAATTGTATTCACAGGTTTACATTTTCATTCGGTGTGATTCATTGTTGAAATGTGTATGCCTTACTTAATGTTTTTTTAGTGCTATCTAAATCAACGAACGTTTAACGTTACTTTGGAAACAATCATACGTAGTCTTGAAGTTTTAATAAACCTTTTTGTTTTATACATAAAAATATACATAACGTATTTCCTTTAATCATTATTGGGAAATTTTTTATATAAAAGAAAAACATAATTTCTTCCCCAAATTATTTATGGGTAACTAATTGGAAAATGCCTTGGATTAATTTTGAAATAATACGCATATGAATTTATACAAAATAAATACAACTATTTATTTTAAATTAGTTATTTAAAATTTTGGAATAGTTATAGAGCTTTTCACACGTTTATGATAAACAAAACATACTATGTATTTTATTGAATGTAAAATTATAAGAATAAATGTATTGTGTATGTATTTTTATTAAATTAAATTATTAAATAATCATTTGAAATTTTATTATTTAATTTAAAACATGGTTATTTAGCGCGCGTACTTTTAGCTGTAAAATCTGCTCCCATTGAATTGGCTATTATTTTTATGAAATTTATACTTTAATCATCATTTAAATTTTTATTTTGCAATTTAAAACATGGTTGCAAAAGGTTGGTTGGTTCATTGCACTTTATAAATGCTTTTGACTTTAACCAGAAATTATTCTAAATCAATAACATTTCTCATGAATACCGCATGTTTCATTCTCTAATTCTGTGAAAATCTAATATCTTCACTGATTGCACCATCGACTCGTAACTTGCAAATAGCCTTACATTGCATTTTGCACCTCACAATTCGCCTAAAACTTTGTCAGATTTATTCGAAGTAGGAAAGTTCAAAGTATTCACTTATAAAACTACTGCTTTAAATTTCTTTCTACAAGGCACTTTGATATAAGCTAGCTTCAATTAACTGATATCTTTACTTTGAAGTTTGAATTTTAAGCTGTTGCAAATGATTAACACTACATGAAAGTGTAAATATTACAGTATTCTTATTTCAGATAAATATAACATATATTTAATCTTACTTTAAAGAAAGATGTGTTTGAAATTTTAACTTTGAAAGTGACATTGTGTATACTTTTAATGAAACAGTAATCTTAAATGGTTTAATTATTTTTTGGTACACAATTAATCTCAAAGCGAAATTTAACAAGAACACTCTTTAGTTTTTTAATTGATTATCATCATATAAAAATTTTTTACAAATCATGTATGAGATTCGTAACAGCTTCAAATTGAATTCTTGATTACAGGCAAATGAATGAAGACGCTGCCATTTAAAACCATATTTATTTAATTAACAGGGGCTTTTCGCTAATATATTAACGCAATATTAGGTTCCAGCATAGTAACAATATTTTTAATCCTAATACGTTAAATAATGTCTATCCCTATCTACCTGTATCTAGACAGGAATGTCACTGAACTCCCATTGGAGCTCAGTGTCTGCACATGCGCTGTTTAACCGGAGTGGTCCAACCAGAAGAGCTTCCAAGACATCGCGCATGCGCATATGCCTAAAAAACTATTTTATTGGTCTTAAAGTAATAGCTTTCCGTTTTAATACATATGATTATGCTCACATGAACGTGATATAGTATTTCATAATACATATTAGAAAAGTATTCATTTCTTTATGATAAATTTACAGTTCTATTATTGATAAAAATTTAAACACTCCCGGAAATATTTTTTTTCATTTCACATAAATATTACTTGCTGCGCTGCCACAGGTATACATCTGAAAACTGAAGAAATTTCCGTTATTCTTTTCCGCTCTAGGACAGAAAATTTCCGTTATCTGAAAAAGGAGTTTTTAAAACTACCCCTCTCGTTCTTCCGTAGATTCCCTTGCCTTTGAACCTTGGACCTTGCGTTTCAAATCGAGCACATTAAGGGGTACGGGACCTTTCAGTTTGTCGGAACAATCAAAACCATCGCCTTTTTAAAAATACCAAAACACAAATAATATGCAATTAAGATTTTCCCCCCCCTTTCTGCCTAAAGTATATATTGTTAGCTATATTATCCAGAAAAATAAATGCTGTATGTACAAATTTAATATTTAAATTTGAAATTTTAAAAATCATCTCACTAATGCGTGAATTAAAATGTTTAAGTGCTGCGCGCATGAAAAAACTGTAAATTAAGCATATAGAAAACAATTATTGACCAAAATAGAATCATAACACACCTACTTCTAAATTAAAACCAAAATATTTACAGAAAGTTTTTATTAAAATTTAATTTTCATACTGCTGGGCAACATATAACAATGATATGATCCCGCACCATGTTGGTTAAATCAAAGTAAAATTGCGTAATTTGTTATTTCTGTTTGTATAAATATTTTTTATAAAATATAATTATGAGTGTAAAATTATAATGCTTATATATTTAAGTAAAATAGGAGTGTAAGTTCATACAAAAATTATTAAGTTGATTTTAAATATTAAATATATATTTTTAAAAAATTGTTGTATTGTAAAATGAATGTATAATGTTGAATAGAGTTCGGATCTCAGACAACAACAATAGTCAGACGCCATGGTGTCGTTTTATGACAAGCCAATGGAAAGTGGTGTATAATTAGAAATCGTAAAATAATAAAAACGTTGGAATCAATTTATGGCCTCAATAAAAGTGTTGGGATAAATTTATGGCTTTTCAGACCACCCAAACTTTAAGGCAGATAATAATATTAAAGTATATGTAAGGGGCCATTTGCAGACTGTTAGCTAATAGGCCTATCGAAGTATAATAAAAAATCTTCTCACATCCAATAACAGTGAACTAGACAAAAATAGTTCCACCCACTGCAGGAGTTGGTGTGCAAGAAGAATAAGGTTTGAAAAAGAGAGTCTGAAAAAAGATGTAGAGGACGCAGGAGCTCTCCTGAAAGCCCGTGCAATGAATCCTAAAAGCCCTAGTAATGCCCAGGCGAGATGGACATATCGGAGCGAGCCTAATCAAGCCTAATTGAGGATGTCTTCCTGATGTACATATCGGAGTGAGCCTAAGCAAGCCTAATTGAGGATGTCTTCCTGATGTTAAAATAAAGTGGATTATTCTACAGAAATCCGTAGCTATGCATCCTGCCATCCCGAAGTTGCCGCTCTGATACGACGCGAATTCCTGATGACATATGAATATGATCCTAAGCAACGCGACAACTCTGAATTTGATGAATAAAGGCCACCATCCCGTATATTAAAAAAAGGTACTACTTTAAACTTTTTCTTTTACCACTTAAGATCATATGAAAAATTATAAATATACTTTTCTGATATTTTATGGTAGAGAGTAATCTGAGATCCGACAAAACCGATAATTAAATAAAATTAAGGTAATTTAAAAATGAAAGAGAGTTATTCTTTTAGCAAAAAGAAAAAAAATATAATAATTAGAGTAAATGAAAATATTGTTTTTTTTTTAAGATTAAATATACATAAAATAATGAAAAGCAAACAAAAGTATTGCTTTCTTTTTTTTGAATTAATATTATGTATTTCTGTATATAGTTGTGTTCAATGTAAATAAAATATTTAATCAAGTTTTAAAAAGTTTCTGTAATTATTTAATTGCTAATGTCTAAGGTGTGTCAATTTATTTTTACAGCTTAAATTTTAGTTTAATTCATAAGTGGAAGAGTTCGTCTAAATAATTCACAACGCAAACTCTTAATTTTATTCGTAATTATTCAAATTTAATAATTACATTTTGACGCGAATTATAATTTAATTTTATTAATGCTTCGCGTTGCTCTTCTACTAGAATTTAGGTAATTACGATCACTTATATTATTTGAATTTATCTAAGGTATATAAAATTATATACCAATTTGCTATGAGGTTGCTTGGATGATTTGGACCAATTAACAATTTTGGATATAAATTAAATAGAAAATAAACAGGTGTGATTATCTGTCCAGCATCCCCTCCTTCATAGTAAAATGGTGCTATGACTCAGGAACGTTCATCGGAGGTCATTAGAAATAATAATAATAATAATAATAATAATAATAATAATAATAATAATAATAAAGGAAAATAAATTTAAGTATTATTTTAATGTCACAATTTTAAAGATATTGTAGGTATGTAAGTTTAATTGATTAAAATTTTATTAAAATTAATTTTATTATTGTAACAATAATGACACACATATAATAATTTTATATAAATAAAATGAATAATATATGTTAGCAAAAAAAAAAAGAAATGAAAAAAAATAATTCTGGGATTTATAATAGGTAAATTTAGGAATTACATTTTTTTTTTTTTCTCTCTTTTCTCTTTTGGTTGGATCTCAGTTACCATTGAGAAATAATGGCATTCACATCACAGATGACACATTTGTAAAAATAATTTTTTTTTATATACTGTATAAATAATAATAATAATACGAATAATAAGTAAAATTTGATAATATGTCTGGTATAAAAATGATTGAAATGTCAATAGATCATGATTTTTGAAATTGTATCACCTTGATACAAAAGAAAATTTATGAGTCGTACTACGAAGTAGTAGTACATTATTTACATATAAAAAAAATAAATAAATAAAATAAGATTGTTGTTTCTGTAGAAAAAGACAGATATTTTTCTGTTAAATGAAATTATGTTGTTTTTTTTATATATACGTGTATTATAAACATTTTAGGGGTATTTATGTGTGTAAAAGAATAATCTACGAAACAACTTCATCCCCTAAGAAATTTTTTTTAAATTTTAGTGTTGTTGTTTTTATGTATTTATGCAATCTAGAATATTTTCATACATATGTTGCAATATAGAGAAAAAAGTATGATAAACAGAAATATTCTGTTAAAAGGTTATGCCCAACAATAAGCGAAAATTTAAAAGGAGAAGTGTAGATTTAAATACCTCTGGAGTTAAAACCAGAGGACAGAAAAATAAAATTATTTCTCTAAATTATTCGCTACAAGAAACTAAAAAGAATACAATGACTCAACCTAGTGTTGATACGCTGTTGAATTGTATCCCTGTCTTTGATGGAAAAAAAGAGTCTAATATTAAATTTTTTGTGAACGAATTCGATAATCTAATTAAACAAACGGAATTAGAGAATGTTTCGAAACTTGCGCTCTTGAAAACGAAATTAGTCGGTAGTGCTAGAGATAAATTAGCTAACGAAGAAAATCTTAATACAGAAAAAGACTATGGTAAATTTAAAGAAAAAATAATCGATACTTTTTCTACTAAAACAAGTTTTTCTGCGGCTCAAAGCAATTTTTTTTCTCTTAGGCAAAAACCTGCGCAGGCTATCGCTGATTTTATCAGTGAATTCAATGCGGCTGCAAAACTTTACCTAGATAAAAGTGGCCAAAATATTGACAACGGTAATGGTAGTTTATTTGAAATGATAAAATTCACAAGATTTTTAGAATCAGTTAGGGCAGATTTAAGTTTGGACATTCGAAGAATGGCGCCGAAAAATTTCAACGACGCATGTAAATTTGCGAAACAAATGGAAGATGCATACAATCAAGTTGCATCAAAGGAAATTAATTCGATTACAAAAACCTCCACTGAGGAAAATTAAAACAAAAGACACTGCATCAAGCAGATGGTGCGAATTATGTAAAAAAAATTCGCATACTTTAGAAACGTGCTGGTACAAAAATGATAATAAAAATACATATAAGGATAGCAGAGATTTCGCAGGTCGGCATTTTAATAAAAGGTACTCTTATAATGGACAGTATCAACCGAGAGCGAATTTTAATCCTAGATTTGTTAACCCAAACCAGCAGTGGCATTTTCAATCTTATGCACCCACAGGTGGTTACTATGGATATTCTGCATATCCCCCACCCCCACCAAATTACTTCCCTCAGCATGTGCCATATAGGAATAGTCAACCTCAGAGTCATGCCAGTTATTATCCAAATGAGGATAAAAATGAGAATTTAAAAGAGAATGCTCAAAAGTATCCAAAAAAGTATAATAAAAAGGGTAAAACTGATGATCAAAGGGACAAGTAAGGGATATGAATTGGTATTAAAAATAAAACAAAATACATAATTAATCGAATTTCAAAATTTCAAAATTTTCAAAATTTAAAAATAAATTTTTCTCTTTTAGGTAAAAAAAATGAAACAAAATTAATAACTTGCCTTTTTAAAATTCAAAATAATATTAAGAAAGGATAGGAACATGGGAACGCCAATTTGTCTCAGGGTTACAATATTGAGCAAATGTGCAGGGCGCACCCGAAAACATACTTATAAAATTATGAAATGTGCTTCACAAAACTTCACTGGAGCAGTGAAATATTTATCTCCAGGCAAAAGTTATATATATATTTTTTTCGAATATGAATTAGAAAATATAAGATCTTAACAAAGCCAAATAACATTAAAACTTAATTAATTTAATAGTGAATAATGTTGGAGTAATTTTCAAAAACAAAAAAAAAAACAAAAAAAAAAAAAACAAAAAAAAAAAAAAGAAGAGAATTTTTTTCTGTCTTCTATAAGGGTAGCCTTTGCTAATAGCCTTACAATTTAGATGACAGAATTTCAGAATTACTCTTTAAAATGAGTAGGTGTAAGCTATAGGTTCAGGGTAGTTAGAACAGCTTTATAGCATACTCATATATATTTTTTTTCTTCTTATATAAATATATGGTTGACAAGGAATAAATTATTAGTGCACTTTATATTAGGATAGCGGTCAGCTATAAGCCTAAATATAATAAAATATACAAAAAGTACTAAGATTTATTCCGGTAGTTCAATTACAACTTATATGCCTATGTCTAGAATTTAGACAGCAGGGATAAGTTTTATGAACAAAAGTGTTATAAAAAATTAAAAAAAGGATTTTGGTGTAGCACATTGGTTTTTAAAAAACATATATATGTATAACAATGGACAAGGCAAGTTATTTCAATATGATTGCACACAAAATTATTGTAAAAAAAATTACACAAATAAATAATTGAAGTAAAATTAAAATTTTCTCACCAAAGGCTTTCTGTATAGGGTGCAATTTTGGCCTACGGCTGGGTATGCACCAACACCAACAAAATTTTTGTAGAAAATTTATCAATTCATCAAGGTAAATCAAGGTCGTCACTTAGTTATTAACTTCAGGATTCTTGGCTGAAAAAGGAATCGAAGAAAAAATTAAGTATGGTATAATTACTAGATGTTATGCTCAGAAACAATAAAATTAGTAATATTATATTGTAAAAAGCAGCATTTTGAGTTTTATTTAGGAAAACTTTTGGATTTTTAGGTTTTACACATTTATGGAGTGTCTAGCTCAGTGTATAGTTCCTAGATTTAATAAAAAAAATAATAAATAAAAATATAAGTTGGTGTTGTTTTCAAAATAAATAACAAAAGGTATAGCGATTAGCATTTACAGTTAAAAGTTATGGAATTTTCAGCAAAATTAACATTAGACAAACATAGTTTATATTATATTTAAATTGATAAGCTAATTTACTTTTATTAACGGTATTCAATTAGAATTAAAGTAGGCTTAAATTCAAGTTAAATTAATTAATAACATTGTTGTAGTGTAAAATTTTATGTAAGACTATTATATTTTTATTGTATATATAAAAATATGCAAATTTAATAATTAATAAAATGTATTAGCAAAATTATTTAATATAAATATTAAATGACATCTTGCTGAAATCAGCTAGAAATTAGATTTTTTTTTTTTTTTAAATGAAATATTTTATAAATTTATGTTATTTTAGAATTTAAGCATTTTTTTTTCTCTTTACTTTCCCTTAGAATTAAATGCAATTCTAAATTTAACACATATAAATATACATAGGATTGATAAATTTGAGTGTGTGAGTTCATAAATTTTTTTTTATATAATTTGGCCAATTTAACATAAGAAAACAATATATATATATATATATATATATATATATATATATTGGCCTTATTTTTATTAAAATATGTAGTATGGCTTAATAACTTAATTTACTGAATTTTTTTTATAGTACGTACAGTAATTATTTTAAAAACTTGATCTATAAAAAAATTGGATGTGGTTGTTTGTGAGTATACAAAGATTTTTTCTGCTGGCAGAAGTTCTTTGGTCCGGCCGGTTACTCATAGATGGCTGCATACGATGTTACGTAGTAATTATCATTTGCTTTTGTTTTTTTTTTTTTTAATTATACAAGTGTATTAAGTACATTTTTTTTTTATAATTAAATAATAATTATTAATGTTTGATTAATAATAATAATTTAGTATCTGTTATTTTTTTAAAACATATCTTTAAATTTTAGACAGTAGAATTCACATACGGAATGTTAATGATAAATAAATTTTTGAATAAATAAATTTTTATTTCATTCAGTAAATAAATAAATATAAAAAATTAACAATCTTTTAAGATAGAAGTGTTGGCTAAATAAATAATAATTAAAGAAAAAAAAATTGTTCTCTTCTTCGTCAATGGCATTTTCTGACACACTGTAAAAAAAATTCCGCAACGTTCCTGGGAAAAAATGGGCAGCTGAGTTGCCCATTATTTCCAAGAAACATTTCTTGAAAATGACTGGTACTTTACTGTATATGTTAAAAACTTTCTACAGAAATGCCAGTAAGTTTCCTGCGAAATACCAGGAATATTTCTGTTGGCAGCAAAACATAACTGACATATTCAAGGCTGGAGTAGCACAAGAGCGAAAAATGTCCAGACCAGGGATCGAACCTGGATACTTGGCGTGCCGTGCCAACGCCTTACCTGTTAGGCTATCCGGACCGATACCTGGCTGACATAATTCACTCTGGATGTTCGTTCCCTTCATTATGACATTACTGACATTTCACAGCATGCGGGATCCGCAGACGATTTTTACATTTCCAGTTGACAATTTTCGCTTTATTATCATTATTTGTTAGAATGAAAAAATATTTTGAAATTGACATCAAAATTGTTATTTATAATTTACACGAAAAAATAAATTTTCAGTTAAAATTCAATAAAGTAAATATATATGTGATATATTGTTTCTGAACTTTGCTTAAAATATAAAAATATATAAATGTAAATAATAATTAGAAAAAAAATCTAGACATAAAATATTTTGGATTTTCGTCAGTGATTATGTTAGTTTACAAGTTAGATAAAATACATATAAATTTTCATGAAAAAAAAACCTAAACGTAATTGTATATTTTTTCCGAAAATAAAAAAAAAATTCAAATTTGCAGCAATTCAAAGTGTCAAATATATGTCAAATTTAAATCAAATTGTAATAAAGTGTTAAAATATAAAATTAATTAAAAAAGAAAAAAAAAGTCAAGAGGCAGCATCGAACCCGGGCCGTACGGGTGGCGTGCAAGCTTTCTGCGTCCACACCACGAAAGACACGTTGAGAGCTGCAAACTAATGGGTATTTGAAACGTATGCTAAAACTCGGCATCTAATTTCTGAAAATCTAAGGCCCATTTGAAGAAATCCTTTCACAAGAATAATTAGAGATAAGAACTCTAAAACATACTTTAAATTAATCAAAATAGGTGAGAATCATATTTGATTGTCCCCTGGTTAATGCAGATCCAAATAATAGGTGTATTTTTTTTTACACAGTCTGCTCGTTAAAGATTTCACAGACAAGTACGAGAGATAATCTCTTAGTGATGTCACAGAAGTATTGTATTTTCATCTGAATTATCTTGACAATAGAGACGTAAAGGATTATGTCGTCTATTGATTTATTTGCATTCCATATTGATTTTTTTACATTCATTTAAGGAATTCGTTTTCGACACTCGCGCGCGAGCAACGGATTATAGGAAAAAAATAATAATAAATGGCGGCCGCAGCGTTTTGCTGTTTCCAACTTTTGTTCAGGAACGTCTCAGATAAGAAAACCAGAATTTTACAGGAAAGAGCTAAATTATTCTGAAAACCTGATAAAAGGCGAAACGTTCCTGGATTTTACCTGGAAAGTTACCATTTTTTTTTACAGTGCAACACTATTTAATAGTATTAAATGAAGGTGCATTTTGAAGGTCAGCGTAATGCATATTTTGCATTTTGAGAGACTGTAGAAGTCATTTTTCCGTGTTGTTTACATTTTAATAGTAAACAATATCATGAATCAAAATTTGTGTTTGTTAGAAAGGTCTAAAAATATACAATGTAATCAGTTAAAGAAAATTATATGCATTTTTCTTAAATCCTGAAAGGCAATTTGGTTTAGATTTGAACCTGACAGCATAAAAAGCCACGCTCGCTTCAGTCGCAGTATGAGGCAGGAGAATTCAAATGCTAGAATCGCCATTTTTCCCCTGCAATATAATAAAAAAAAGCAGAAGGTTTACATTAGATATGATACAAATACATACACTGTTTATGCATAGATTATGCTTAAAATTACATACAGGCATGCACAGTTAGTTAAGAAGAAAGTATATCAAGAAATTATACTAATTAATAAGGTAATTACAAGCATGAAATGGTTTTAAATACATACTTTGGGAAGTCGTAAAATTTTGTCACAGCACAAATCACCTCGCAGAAAGTGATTAGTAGCTTGACCAACCCCACGTTTCGAAAGGATCGGGGACGTTCAAAAACTGGTTTTATTCTCTCCTCCTTCTTCTTTTTTTTTTCTCGTATCGGGTAAAGTTGGAAAGCATTACGTAATAATATATTAAAGGAGATGAGATAGCTTGTATATGTTGACGTATCATACATGTTAGAAGTAACAAATAAATAAATAAAATAATGTAACCAGTTTGTATACAATATTTTTCTGATTATAGTTTGAATACATCAGATTAATTATGTGAAAATATAACATGTCATATTACAAGCATTGTATTTACTTTTATTCAGTATAAAATGTGTTTTAAATGAAACACTGTGTCATAAGGTTATATGGGATGAAATAATATGTCAAATGTGTATGCCATTATTTTTCTTGTAATTAGGTTTATTTCGGCATATTAGTTTCATACAAAATTATAGCTTTGAATGTATTTTGGGCACTTAAACTGTAAAGTTACAAAATTATTAAACATGTGTGTGGTAAAGAAAAAAGGCTTCGAGAAAGACGTCAGATTTTCAGTACAGAGGTCTTCTATAAATGTGAATGTCAACAGACAACTATGCTACCATGTGTTGAACTTTCTGTTATGAAAAAATAGAAGAACTTCTTATAAAATATACCAGAACCATTGATAATTGAACTTTACAGACTTAGTTCAAAAACTGTGTAGATACACAGTCATATGGACACGTACATTCTTTTATGCTTTACAAAAAAAAAAAAAAAATAAATAAAACCAGCAATCAGTTTTTATTTTTTTTTTCTGACTACCGGGAGAGATGCTGGGCAACATATAACAATGATATGTTCCCGCACCATGTTGGTTAAATCAAAGTAAAATTGCGTAATTTGTTATTTCTGTTTGTATAAATATTTTTTATAAAATATAATTATGAGTGTAAAATTATAATGTTTATATATTTAAGTAAAATAGGAGTGTAAGTTCATACAAAAATTATTATGTTGATTTTAAATATTAAATATACATTTTTAAAAAATTGTTGTATTGTAAAATGAATGTATAATGTTGAATAGAGTTCGGATCTCAGACAACAACAATAGCCAGACGCCATGGTGTCGTTTTATGACAAGCCAATGGAAAGTGGTGTATAATTAGAAATCGTAAAATAATAAAAACGTTGGAATCAATTTATGGCCTCAATAAAAGTGTTGGGATAAATTTATGGCTTTTCAGACCACCCAAACTTTAAGGCAGATAATAATATTAAAGTATATGTAAGGGGCCATTTGCAGACTGTTAGCTAATAGGCCTATCGAAGTATAATAAAAAATCTTCTCACATCCAATAGCAGTGAACTAGACAAAAATAGTTCCACCCACTGCAGGAGTTGGTGTGCAAGAAGAATAAGGTTTGAAAAAGATAGTCTGAAAAAAGATGTAGAGGACGCAGGAGCTCTCCTGAAAGCCCGTGCAATGAATCCTAAAAGCCCTAGTAATGCCCAGGCGAGAAGGACATATCGGAGCGAGCCTAATCAAGACTAATTGAGGATGTCTTCCTGATGTACATATCGGAGTGAGCCTAAGCAAGCCTAATTGAGGATGTCTTCCTGATGTTAAAATAAAGTGGATTATTCTACAGAAGTCCGTAGCTATGCATCCTGCCATCCCGAAGTTGCCGCTCTGATACGACGCGAATTCCTGATGACATATGAATATGATCCTAAGCAACGCGACAACTCTGAATTTGATGAATAAAGGCCACCATCCCGTATATTAAAAAAAGGTACTACTTTAAACTTTTTCTTTTACCACTTAAGATCATATGAAAAATTATAAATATACTTTTCTGATATTTTATGGTAGAGAGTAATCTGAGATCCGACAAAACCGATAATTTAAATAAAATTAAGGTAATTTAAAAATGAAAGAGGGTTATTCTTTTAGCAAAAAGAAAAAAAATATAATAATTAGAGTAAATGAAAATATTGTTTTTTTTTAAAGATTAAATATACATAAAATAATGAGAAGCAAACAAAAGTATTGCTTTCTTTTTTTTGAATTAATATTATGTATTTCTGTATATAGTTGTGTTCAATGTAAATAAAATATTTAATCAAGTTTTAAAAAGTTTCTGTAATTATTTAATTGCTAATGTCTAAGGTGTGTCAATTTATTTTTACAGCTTAAATTTTAGTTTAATTCATAAGTGGAAGAGTTCGTCTAAATAATTCACAACGCAAACTCTTAATTTTATTCGTAATTATTCAAATTTAATAATTACATTTTGACGCGAATTATAATTTAATTTTATTAATGCTTCGCGTTGCTCTTCTACTAGAATTTAGGTCATTACGATCACTTATATTATTTGAATTTATCTAAGGTATATAAAATTATATACCAATTTGCTATGAGGTTGCTTGGATGATTTGGACCAATTAACAATTTTGGATATAAATTAAATAGAAAATAAACAGGTGTGATTATCTGTCCAGCATCCCCTCCTTCATAGTAAAATGGTGCTATGACTCAGGAACGTTCATCGGAGGTCATTAGAAATAATAATAATAATAATAATAATAATAATAATAAAGGAAAATAAATTTAAGTATTATTTTAATGTCACAATTTTAAAGATATTGTAGGTATGTAAGTTTAATTGATTAAAATTTTATTAAAATTAATTTTATTATTGTAACAATAATGACACACATATAATAATTTTATATAAATAAAATGAATAATATATGTTAGCAAAAACAAAAAAAAAGGAAATGAAAAAAAATAATTCTGGGATTTATAATAGGTAAATTTAGGAATTACAATTTTTTTTTTCTCTCTTTTCTCTTTTGGTTGGATCTCAGTTACCATTGAGAAATAATGGCATTCACATCACAGATGACACATTTGTAAAAATAATTTTTTTTTATATATACTGTATAAATAATAATAATAATACGAATAATAAGTAAAATTTGATAATATGTCTGGTATAAAAATGATTGAAATGTCAATAGGTCATGATTTTTGAAATTGTATCACCTTGATACAAAAGAAAATTTATGAGTCGTACTACGAAGTAGTAGTACATTATTTACATATAAAAAAAATAAATAAATAAAATAAGATTGTTGTTTCTGTAGAAAAAGACAGATATTTTTCTGTTAAATGAAATTATGTTGTTTTTTTTTATATATACGTGTATTATAAACATTTTAGGGGTATTTATGTGTGTAAAAGAATAATCTACAAAACAACTTCATCCCCTAAGAAATTTTTTTTAAATTTTAGTGTTGTTGTTTTTATGTATTTATGCAATCTAGAATATTTTCATACATATGTTGCAATATAGAGAAAAAAGTATGATAAACAGAAATATTCTGTTAAAAGGTTATGCCCAACAATAAGCGAAAATTTAAAAGGAGAAGTGTAGATTTAAATACCTCTGGAGTTAAAACCAGAGGACAGAAAAATAAAATTATTTCTCTAAATTATTCGCTACAAGAAACTAAAAAGAATACAATGACTCAACCTAGTTTTGATACGCTGTTGAATTGTATCCCCGTCTTTGATGGAAAAAAAGAGTCTAATATTAAATTTTTTGTGAACGAATTCGATAATCTAATTAAACAAACGGAATTAGAGAATGTTTCGAAACTTGCGCTCTTGAAAACGAAATTAGTCGGTAGTGCTAGAGATAAATTAGCTAACGAAGAAAATCTTAATACAGAAAAAGACTATGGTAAATTTAAAGAAAAAATAATCGATACTTTTTCTACTAAAACAAGTTTTTCTGCGGCTCAAAGCAATTTTTTTTCTCTTAGGCAAAAACCTGCGCAGGCTATCGCTGATTTTATCAGTGAATTCAATGCGGCTGCAAAACTTTACCTAGATAAAAGTGGCCAAAATATTGACAACGGTAATGGTAGTTTATTTGAAATGATAAAATTCACAAGATTTTTAGAATCAGTTAGAGCAGATTTAAGTTTGGACATTCGAAGAATGGCGCCGAAAAATTTCAACGACGCATGTAAATTTGCGAAACAAATGGAAGATGCATACAATCAAGTTGCATCAAAGGAAATTAATTCGATTACAAAAACCTCCACTGAGGAAAATTAAAACAAAAGACACTGCATCAAGCAGATGGTGCGAATTATGTAAAAAAAATTCGCATACTTTAGAAACGTGCTGGTACAAAAATGATAATAAAAATACATATAAGGATAGCAGAGATTTCGCAGGTCGGCATTTTAATAAAAGGTACTCTTATAATGGACAGTATCAATCGAGAGCGAATTTTAATCCTAGATTTGTTAACCCAAACCAGCAGTGGCATTTTCAATCTTATGCACCCACAGGTGGTTACTATGGATATTCTCCATATCCCCCACCCCCACCAAATTACTTCCCTCAGCATGTGCCACATAGGAATAGTCAACCTCAGAGTCATGCCATTTATTATCCAAATGAGGATAAAAATGAGAATTTAAAAGAGAATGCTCAAAAGTATCCAAAAAAGTATAATAAAAAGGGTAAAACTGATGATCAAAGGGACAAGTAAGGGATATGAATTGGTATTAAAAATAAAACAAAATACATAATTAATCGAATTTCAAAATTTCAAAATTTTCAAAATTTAAAAATAAATTTTTCTCTTTTAGGTAAAAAAAATGAAACAAAATTAATAACTTGCCTTTTTAAAATTCAAAATAATATTAAGAAAGGATAGGAACATGGGAACGCCAATTTGTCTCAGGGTTACAATATTGAGCAAATGTGCAGGGCGCACCCGAAAACATACTTATAAAATTATGAAATGTGCTTCACAAAACTTCACTGGAGCAGTGAAATATTTATCTCCAGGCAAAAGTTATATATATATTTTTTTCGAATATGAATTAGAAAATATAAAATCTTAACAAAGCCAAATAACATTAAAACTTAATTAATTTAATAGTGAATAATGTTGGAGTAATTTTCAAAAAAAAAAAAAAAAAAAAAAGAGAATTTTTTTCTGTCTTCTATAAGGGTAGCCTTTGCTAATAGCCTTACAATTTAGATGACAGAATTTCAGAATTACTCTTTAAAATGAGTAGGTGTAAGCTATAGGTTCAGGGTAGTTAGAACAGCTTTATAGCATACTCATATATTTTTTTTTCTTCTTATATAAATATATGGTTGACAAGGAATAAATTATTAGTGCACTTTATATTAGGATAGCGGTCAGCTATAAGCCTAAATATAATAAAATATACAAAAAGTACTAAGATTTATTCCGGTAGTTCAATTACAACTTATATGCTAAAGTCTAGAATTTAGACAGCAGGGATAAGTTTTATGAACAAAAGTGTTATAAAAAATTAAAAAAAGGATTTTGGTGTAGCACATTGGTTTTTAAAAAACATATATATGTATAACAATGGACAAGGCAAGTTATTTCAATATGATTGCACACAAAATTATTGTAAAAAAAATTACACAAATAAATAATTGAAGTAAAATTAAAATTTTCTCACCAAAGGCTTTCTGTATAGGGTGCAATTTTGGCCTACGGCTGGGTATGCACCAACACCAACAAAATTTTTGTAGAAAATTTATCAATTCATCAAGGTAAATCAATGTCGTCACTTAGTTATTAACTTCAGGATTCTTGGCTGAAAAAGGAATCGAAGAAAAAATTAAGTATGGTATAATTACTAGATGTTATGCTCAGAAACAATAAAATTAGTAATATTATATTGTAAAAAGCAGCATTTTGAGTTTTATTTAGGAAAACTTTTGGATTTTTAGGTTTTACACATTTATGGAGTGTCTAGCTCAGTGTATAGTTCCTAGATTTAATAAAAAAAATAATAAATAAAAATATAAGTTGGTGTTGTTTTCAAAATAAATAACAAAAGGTATAGCGATTAGCATAGAAGCAAACAAAAGTATTGCTTTCTTTTTTTTTTTGAATTAATATTATGTATTTCTGTATATAGTTGTGTTCAATGTAAATAAAATATTTAATCAAGTTTTAAAAAGTTTCTGTAATTATTTAATTGATAATGTCTAAGGTGTGTCAATTTATTTTTACAGCTTAAATTTTAGTTTAATTCATAAGTGGAAGAGTTCGTCTAAATAATTCACAACGCAAACTCTTAATTTTATTCGTAATTATTCAAATTTAATAATTACATTTTGACGCGAATTATAATTTAATTTTATTAATGCTTCGCGTTGCTCTTCTACTAGAATTTAGGTAATTACGATCACTTATATTATTTGAATTTATCTAAGGTATATAAAATTATATACCAATTTGCTATGAGGTTGCTTGGATGATTTGGACCAATTAACAATTTTGGATATAAACTAAATAGAAAATAAACAGGTGTGATTATCTGTCCAGCACATACAAAATAAAAGACTTGGAAGAGAGCAAGTTCAAAATGAAGATATGGAGGATTGGAAAGACTTGTTAAGTTTCTTGTTCAGAAAACTTGAAAAATTAAACTTAATTGCAGGGACATTTCGTCGTTATGAAATATTGGTTGGTATTTTAATATTTATAGAAAAATAAAAGGATAAAAATTGTTACATATTAGAATATTTTTAATAAGTCGTAATTTTTTGTTGGATGTAAAGTATGAATACTATACTTTTAATTAAATTCGAGAATAAATGTTTGCTTTTTTGAATAAAATTACTCTTTTAAACTTGATTGAACTACTATATTATATATATATATATATATTAGGTGTTCGTTTAGCATGTATTTTACAAGGGAATGTTTTTTATACTCTAAAATAAATAGCGAAAAGTTAAAATGAATGAGAAAATTGCTACATTGTTAAATTCGAAAGAATTATTTTAGAATGTTTGTTTTAAAATAAAATAGAAATTTTAATTTTGTAAATTTTCTGTTTTTCATTTAAAAAATAAATTCTAACTTTGGTATTAATACAGCCAATACGCATGTGTGCAAGGAATAAATGGAATTTTTCTCTCTTTTTCAACTTCCGGGAAGAATTAACGGAAAAAGCAATTTTCTAGTAGTACAGAAATTATTTGCTTAAAAATGACGAATAATTTAGTGTATAAAGCCAGAGTTTTCTGAGAGTATATTTCTTTTTATTATATTACATTTCATACTTAAATTATCATTGTATAGTTTTGTATAGCAGTTTCAAACGCAATTGTTTAGTATATCTATTTTAGCTCTTCATAAAATCTTTTCTCGTTCACCATTAACTATTCTACATCAATAATATTTCTCTAAAAACCATATGTTTTATTATATAAACTGTGATAATCTATTATCTTCGTTGATGATACCAGTGACTCTCAAATCGTAAATAGGCGTCCATCACCTTTCCTCCCATACTATTTGAATTAAACTTTGCCGATAAATTTCGATTTAAGAATGAATGTTCAAAATATTCACATATAAAACTGCAGACTGAAATTTCTTACCGTAGGGCGATTTCATATCAAGGAGCTTCAATTAACTGACACTTTTATTTTAAAGTTTGATTTTTCAGATGCTGCAAATAAATAAATGTACTGGAAAGTGTAAAGATTTCCTCACTACTATTTCAAATAAGTGTAACCTATAATTTTAAGAAAGATGGTATATACTTTTTTTTATACTGGAGATACAAATTAGAAATAATTAAATTACAGACTTCAATGGGCTCCAGAATTTGTATTTGGACCGAATTGGATGAGACTTAAACTACAGATTGTTCAACGCCCCAGTTATATATTAATTTAAAATATATGTATATTTCTAAAAAAATGATAGAAAAATGCATCTGTTCAGCTATGAACGAAAGTGCTCGCCATCATGATTTTTAGATATTTTGCAAAACTTACAGCACGTACTTATAGGGAAAACAGTTTTACAATCACAACATGTTGTTACCTTTTGATTACGCATTTGGGACACCGTACATCCCAACAATTATTTTTTTTTCTATATTATTCGTACCAATTTTTTGAAAAATAATCTCTGTCATACTCTGATATCATTTTCAAAAGATATTTACTCCAAAGAAAATTTTTTGTGAATAGTGGTTGAATTTATAACAAAAATTGTTACCAATCCATTCACGTTATCAAAATATTAATAATGAAGGCATCCATGCTGAATAACTATTAAAAGCATATTAGACATTTATGTGAAGGCATAGTCGGCATCAAAATGTATAAGCTTGCTTAACCCTTTTTTGAAATTTCACAAACTTTTGACGAGTATATACAAGGAAAATTTGTAATAGGAAATGCCTACATTATCTCTAATTGACGTATCATCAGAGTCCGGAGAAGAAGAACATCTTCGACATACCTTTGAAGTGAGTAATTTATTTATTGCTAACCCTGTACTTTTTAAGAAAAACCTAATTGCGACCTGTTTAATTACCTTTATGTAAAGTAATATTAATATCAAATGGGAATTTAATATGGGGATTGTTAAATATCACTCTCCATTGTCATCCTATGTAATTCGTTTGAAATTGTTAAACATGACAAACAAAATTCGTGGATTACCAAATGCTACTTTCTTTGAAAATGATCATTTAAAAACTAAAATCTTCTTTTTAAATTTTCTCTTACTTTTTTCCAGGAACTTACTTTGGGGCTTATTTCTAATTCAAATGTTTTAGAAACCTACAACGTAAATTATTCTTCAGAAAAACCGTTAGTTTAAAAACGAAAGCTTTGGGAGTTCTGTAATTCTACCTCTTGAGTTATATTCTTATGGAGTTGGTTAAGAGTTAAACATTATCTGGAATTAATCACCAAAAATCAACGTTTAAACACACAATAAAATACATTAGATCATGTGAATAAAACCAGACTTATACGTTTCGTGAGTTCCAGGACTCACATTGGCTACTGGAACTTGATGGTCTTTCGGTATGCTGTGTTTACTGAGATTTGGGTTTTTGCCGTGCATGTAGTTGGGGGATATTGCTTTTATACATAGATTTTATGTACTGTTGACGTGAATCCTGGAACTCAAGATACGTATACGTCTGGTTTTATTCACATGACCTAATGTATTTTATTGTGTGTTTAAACGTTGATTTTTGGTTATTTACATTTCCACACAAGATTTTATTTATTATCTAAAATGCATTATGAAATAATTCTCTAGTGAATCCCATTATACATGTTCATAATATATCAATAAAGCATTATCTTTTAACTGTAAACGTGTCGAAGCCCGTTGAATGCGACTGATAAAGATGATTAAAATGAACTGTTAGATTTAATTTATTTTAAAAAAAACTTCCAAAAATAATTGTGATAAAAAATCAATCCTACTTTGGCTCGCCTTACTCTTGCAATAGATTATTAATAAACATATTTCCAAGCTACAACTTTGCATGGGAACAATCGCACTCTTGACTTGAGGTTTTAATCGTAGTACATTCGAAATCCAGAAGTTTATTTTTTTAGCCGCCTTCGTTATGATACTTAGTTTTATCAAAGAAAGTATTAGTTTCATGTTTACTATGACGTCATTTTCCCTCAATGAAGTACTTCGCCTCCCTAAAGGCATAACGTCTCAAACTCAGTATCACTTGAATGAATAAATATTGAAATGTAAGAACTTCATGAGGAAAAATGCTTGCTTTTTCAGCGTAACTTCATTTTCGGTTAACATTAAAACAAATTTATACATTTTAATTGTAATGAGGAAATGTCTTCAGTACAGATATAGTAATTCCCATTATTTCATTTTTGTCTGTAACAATGGAAAGTAACCCAGTTGCAATCATTTTGAAGAAACTTCATAAAAAAGCTTTTAAAATTAAAATTAAAATATAATAAACGGTCATTTGCGAATATTACTCGCGCTCAGAGGATTTCGTACAATAAATATATGAATTATTAACTATGTTTTTTTTTAAAAAAAAAAAATCATTGCTGCAAGAAAAATAAGACTTTGTTTAAAAAAAAAAAAAAAAATCTATACAAAGTAGGGTTGTGTATAGCTGTATATACATGAAAAGTATGAATGGGTATACCACAAAAGTTCAAAAACTTATGAAGCCTAAATAATACCAAATATTGCTATTCCGCATAACTCTTTTCTTTTTTATCTTATCCTATTCTGCTTATGATGAACTTAATTCTGCACTGTGGTTCATATTTAAACCGGATGTATGTTACTATCCACTGTGTTACCGCATCTGCAGATTTTTTTTTTTTTTTTTTAGAAATTTTGAATTTACACCATAAAATTTTAATTGGTAATGTTCACTTTATTTATGGTAAATGAATCATCTTGTAAAGCAAAAATTGGAGTTAACACTATCTAACGAGAATCTGGAATGTCTAATTAAAAAAATTGCCATATATCATGATGTACGCTGCGTACGTCATTGTCGGAAATGACCATAATAGCACGGCGTACTACGCTACGTAGTCGTAGAGCGCAAGAGGTTAAACTTTATTTGGCATTTCATAAAACTAAATTCAGCGTAGTAAGAATCTTTCCTTTTTAAAGTGAAGCTAAACCCTTGTTCAAAGTTTAAACTTTGCATTGTGCCAAGCGCACTTCGAAAGGAGGTCACAACGACGGCTTGATCCGTGCCGCGTCTTTCCAGATAGGTTTTTAATTAACTTTTTAAAGCCCGTTGAGAGATCCACTCAATGCAAAGTAGTCGCGAATCCCATAGTATTGATGCGTTTAATTCTGATTAAATTGCTCTGTTTTTAAAAGCTTGATGTTTATTGCTTTTGTACTCCTACTGGGCAAGTATTACACAAATATATCATTAAAATTTGATATCTGGGTTTTAAAAGACGATGGTACATTGAGTACGCCTCCCCTGTCATTATAAATGTCCAAACCGTCCGTGTCTTTAAAGGTTAATATATCGGCTGATTACCGACGATTCTTTTTCGAAAGTCATTATCAACAATGCTTTTATACTTCTTCTACAATAGGTACCTCAAGGGCTCCTCAACGCCTTTGCTGAATGCCTACAAATCGATATTTGTGTGTAAGGGAAAATGCGCTTTTCTCAAAAACTATATGGCCTAGGGTAATTGCTATAATTTTCCTGCATTGTTTAAATTAACGTCTACTACCTGTAATTTTTTTTTTTAATTTCAGTTTTATTAGTTTCGAAAATAGATAGGAGGGGGGTGGGGGACATATTTTTGCACTACAGTTTCGACGATATCCATGAAAATATAATACGTAAACTTAAAAGAAATATATTTTCTAGTTCGGCGTTATGAATGCTTTCACACAATACCGCACATAATATACAAATAAATGTTTTTTTTTTCCAAGTAACTTAATTAGCCCATCTACGTTTCTACTCAATATATTTGTGAATGTTTAATAATCTGTAAATATGTGGGTCGGTAGTCTTTATTGCTTCCCCAAATTTGATCTTTTCACATTCCTTAGTTTACGAGTAAAATGGCTGTGACAGACGGACAGACAGACACAGGAGTGATCTTATAATGGTTCCATTTTTACTTTTTAAGTACGGAACCCTAAAAATGGGAATATTTTAAAAAATAGTTAGTTGTGGGCACATCTAAAAATAAACAGCTTTCCTTTAAACAAATAATTATAAAAAGTGGTTCAGTTAAAATTCAGGGCAGATGTCTAAAGAACAGCCTTTTTAAAAAAATATATATATATTAAAAGACTTTTTAATTACGTTATAAAGTTTCACATGCATTTTAAATTAAATCATCATTTTATAACTTTGTATTGCAATTTTAAACACAGTTGTTTAAGATACGTAATTTTACTTCTTCATAAAACCCTTTTTTATGACAAAAACTTTCTATACCAAATATATTTCTCTTGAAAACCGAACGTTTCGTTCTCTAACTCCATGCAAATCTAATATCTGCGCTGATCATACCATCGACTCGCAACTTGTAAATAAGCTTATATCGCATTTTCCCCATCCTATTTGGATAAAACTTTGCAGATTTCTTAAAATTAAGAAAGTTCAAAGCACTCACTTATATATCTACTGCTTTAGATTTCTTCTTTAAGGCACTTTGATATCAGGCACTTTCAATTAACTGATACTTTTACTTTGAAGTTCGTGTTTTAGTATTTTAAGCTGCTGCGAATGATTAAAGTTACATGAAAGTGTAAAGATTACAGTACGCCTATTTCAGATAAATATAACATATATTTAACCTTATTTTTTAGAAAGATAATACTTGAAATCTGTATTTTGAAAGTGACGTTGGGTATAACTTTAATGAAGAAGTAACCGTAATCTAATTGCTTAATTATTATTTTTTTCGTGAAATATTACTAATCTGAAATAAAAACTGAATATGAATACTCTTAGTTATTGAATTTGTTAGTCAATGTAGAGGTTACTTTTAGTTGTTTAATAAAAATACTTTAAAAATATTTTATAAAGAGACTTTTTACAAACTCCGCTATTGCAGGATTATTAAAATTGTGAGGAACGTATTTTGAATCTAATAATTTTTTACGAAAGTTGTAAAACTAGGTTTAATAATATTCCATACGTTATCAATACATATGAGTAAAGTTAGTATTTTAAACATTATAAAATTTTTAAAACCTGAATTTCTTAAAAACGGTCAATGAATATGGAATTATAAATTGTTCGTTACATTTATTTTACATAGTTATCGACCTACTTTTAGTGTATATAAAAGTGAAAGATACAGGCAACGATAATTAGTCAAAGTAATAAATTCTATACCCTTTCTAAACCATAATTTTTCTTTGCTAGTAGATGTGATTATTATGTACCATAGTGGATAAAAATTAAAGTAAAATAAATTTAGTATTAATTTTTTTTTTTTAGTTTACAATGAACTTCAACTATATATTATTCAGTTGAGTTACGATAAATTTTGGTTTCCTTAATTTTTATAGCCAGAAAATTACCGGCTAATTACTTCTAGGGAACCATGATGCCAGGGCTTAATTTCTAACAAAAAAAGTACCGGAGCCCTAATATTTTGCGGTATCGGTACAAACAACTGTACCGTTCCTCCCTTCACCACACCTGTCATTCCATTCTCCACATTTATATTTCGTAAATTATTTTCAAAATTTAAAACTTTTTTTTTTTATTTTTTTTTTTTTAAGCAAAATAAAAATTTTAAATTTAGCTATCAGCATACATTTAGTTGTCAACTATTCCACTTTTTAGTTATCACTCCTACCAAATAGTAATCTTTGTCTAACTTTAATGTTAATTAATTGCAGAATTCTGCTATTAAATATGGTAAGGATTATGATTCAGAAATAGTGTTAACACAAAAAAGAAATAGTTCGCAGCTATGCATTTTTAAGAACAAATGAATGAAATTTACAAAAATTAATATTTATATGGTGAAGAATTGAACAATCTTTTTCAATTTCCTATAAAAGGTGCATATCTTAAACTATAATCGATTCCTTCCGCAGTAACAATCTTTTATGGCGAGTCCCTGAAAATAAGATTAAATTAACAAATTCACGCCGTTATCCGAAAGATTGGAAGCTTTTATACAAAAAGGGGAAACACTGATGGATTGCTTTTTATCAGAATAGCAATACATGTCAATTATATCTACTTAAAAATGAAAGTGACTTCGTAAATACGCAGAGTATGGCCTCAATACGGGCAGCGCTCATGATACAAAATAAACAGAAAAATCCCTAGCTTGATTTTTATACTCATACGCAATTGAAAACAAAAAAGCTCAAAAAAACAATACCTCTGATGCTCATTGCCTAAAACCAGTAAATATTCTTTTCAGCTTAGCTTCTATAAAAAAAGAAAAAAATAATAATTAAAAGTTATCCTACTATCACAAAAGAAAATCTAAGTGAAAGCGAATTCATTGTTCAGTCTCTTGAGTGGCATCGTAGCAACACGTCGCCGACATAAAATTTCAAATACCACTAGAATAGGAAAGCTCGATTTCTGCTTTCCTTTCATTCTGATCAAAATAGCATTAAAATTATTTTAAATGGAATATAAAACTTAATTTTGACGGAGGAAAAGTTTTTTTTCTTCAATAAATGAATAAAGTTTGAATGTAAAACAGATTGAGCTTGAGTCAGTCCAAGCCAAAAAACTGATATAAAAATTTAGTCCGTTTTATCTCCACCCCCTCTACGTGTGCGATACATTAAGTTTCATATAAGCGTTTTGATAAAAAAGGATGCAAAAGCTTGGAGATGGGAAGAAAAGGAAAAGGTAATTTAGGTTTCGGTTTTTTGGAAGTGCTATTGCATTGGGCTCCGGAGCCTTTTATTTGTGAGCTCCGGTGAATTCCGACCAATATTTAAATATTTACTAAACATAGAGAAGGACCGGAGCTGGGCTCCGGTGGGCTCCAGCGCAAATAAAGCCCTGTCTGGTGCTCGTGAACAGTGTTTGAATCATACATCTCTTCAAGATAAATTACACGATGTTTAACCGCAGGCGTTGACTAACAGTGGCAGTTTTTCTGTTCGAAGATGGGATGGAACAATGATTGGTACATTGAACAATGATGATAAAAGCAAAATTTTTAACCTTTACACGGGTGTTCAGACAGCATCTGTCCGGCTTTAGCATGTATTCTCAAACAGATACTGTCCGAGCCCCTGCGTAAAGATTAAAGGAAATATTTGTCAAGAGTGAATATAGCATTGAAACGTGTCACACAAACCTTCATATTTTCATCTGGAAGAAGGAAACGTGAGAATGTTTAAGAAAAATATGTTGAAAAATTGACATTTCTGATTACATCATTGATTTTTTATTTCAATGTCTCAACGCAATTTTTTCGGATAAATACCAATTCGTTGAGTATAATCTGGTTGACACAGTTATAAAAGTTTAGAAATATGTTTATTTAGTTTGTAAAATGCCAAATTTCTCCCTTTTATTGACATAAAAACAAATCAATGTAGACGCCAACAATGGCCGGATGGCTCAATCGCAGCAGTGCGAATTTTCTTTCTGAATTCAAATTATACGACAAACTTAGATTCGATGTTTACAAAGTCCTTGTATATGCAAACGCTCTGTCTCTTAAATAACTTTTATACATGCTAATATCATAATTCTATCTCTTCTATTATAATATTTTAACGGGCGAAAAGATAAAATTAGGTAGCTTAATTTAGAAATCAAACAATTACAACTACACTTAATATTTTAAAAACATTTTAATTTACTATTTTTTCTATATTTTTTAGCGTTTCTTTTCAATATATATATTTCAGTATACAAAAGCAGAAAGCATTGATTTATTTTCTAATATCTTTCAGTCTCTAGTGAAAGGAGCACACTAAGATTTT
This sequence comes from Maratus speciosus, assembly GCA_963932465.1. Classification (NCBI taxonomy): domain Eukaryota; kingdom Metazoa; phylum Arthropoda; class Arachnida; order Araneae; family Salticidae; genus Maratus; species Maratus speciosus. The sequence goes on from OZ010790.1 coordinate 211,352,650, forward strand.
CGGAATTGAACCCATCAGATATCGCTCTGACTGCCTTCGTACTTTGGATCAATCTCGCATCCAGTCTCTTGCTCTCTGCAGAATGAATATCTGTTGCTAAACAATTAACTGCCCGTAATTAAAAAAAAAAATAAAAAAAAAAAAAAAAAAAAAATAACGAGCCAATAAAGGTATATACTGTAAAAAAAAAAAGACTGAAATACGGAAATACTACTGGCAATCGAGACGTCAATACTATTTCCGTATTTTAGCGGAAGTTTTCCCAAGTAAATGCCAAAAGAACGGAATTTTTTCTGTAATTTACTGGGAAAAAGTTCCGTTAAAATACGGAAATAGTACTGGCATCTCGATTACCAGTAGTATTTCCGGAATTTCGTTCGTTTTTTTTTTTTTTTTTTTTACAAGGTGCACTTACCTTTATTGCTTTATTAACGTTAGTGTTAGATAAAATTGGATTTTTGAAAATAAATTCTTAAATCATATTTGAATAAAAAATTCTCACTTGACATAGTAACAATAATATACAAAATTCAAACTTCACTATAATGAAGCTGGGGTTATTTTTCTACATTTTGTTTCTCTAAATAATCCAGAAATTCAATTTAAGGAATTTCTGAAATCTTTCTATATCTAAATGCATTTATCTAAATTACTTCTTCGGATATAAATGTCCTAATGAATAATTATACAGGATGTATCTGGAAAAGAGTGCAAAACTTTACGGGGTGATAGAATGCAGCTATACCAGCAAATTTCGTCATAAAATGTATGGTCGGAACGCAAGGAAGTTATAGAAGTTAAAAGGTAGTTTTCCACTGTGGATTGGTCGAGATAATCCCATACCTTGGTCACCAAGATCGCCGATCTTTCGTGTTTGGACTTTTTCCTGTGGGGCCATATGAAAAGCCTGATCTACGAGTGACACATTGAAACCGATATGTATCTAGTCGCCAGCATTGCCATTGTTGTCGGCGGTATTCGAGAAATGACCGGTGTCTTCACAAATGTACGTCAGTCACTATCCCGCAGGTGTGAAGCGTGCATTATAGCTGGCAGAAGATTTTTTGAGCAATTTCTTTGAGCATGAACATTAATTACATTCCTCTTAATGAAATGTTTCCTGAAATGTATCTTCTCTCATTCCTGTGTTAATTCTTTAACCGCGACAGTGGAAAACTACCTTTTAACTTCTCACAGCTTACGTTCCTACCATACATTCTATGACGAAATTTGCTCGTATAGCTAAGCTCTATAACCCGTAAAGTTTGTCCCCTTTTTTAGATACACCCTGTATCATCCATAACCTGAGCATTTCATTTATCAAAGTACCTTCATGGAATACTTCGAATCGATATTATTTAGAAAATAAAAAATGTATATTTTGAGAGCATATCTGAAGTTTTTTAACTAGTGCAAAGGTAAGATTAATTTTTTGTATAATGAGCCTTGGAAAATAAACTAAATTATTCATCTTAATGGATTTTCAGCATTTTTAAGTATTTATATCTATTTATATGCATATATCCTTAATAATTCAACAGTATGTTCGATTCGAAATCGAATAGTATATTTGATTTCGAGCTTATATTTATATATCGTGTGTTATTATAGTAAATTTTTTAAAACTTCTATAACTTAATTAAGGAAAATCTCTCTGTGTGTATATGTTACCGTTAAAGCGTATAATCCGTTATTTCATAAAATACCTAGTTATTTTATGAAATAACTAACCAGGTCTGTTAAAGTGTATAAAAATGCTGAATTTTACGATTTAACTAGTTATTTTATAGAATAACGATTGTCTAACCGTTAAAGTACTAAATACGGCACACGAAAGACGTTTGAATGATTACAGTTGGTTTTAGTCAGTTTTTTCTTAGATCTCTTCTTAGACCTCTTCTTCGTTGCTAATTGTCTTTCGGAGTGCATGTTTTGTCGATATGTGTATTGGACTTGCAGAAATTTGTAAGTGGTTTATGTTAGCGTTTTTCATTTGGGATTATTCTCAAAGATTTTTGCAATCTTTTTTTTTAAACAATGTACGGAAGATCAATCGGCAAATAAGAAAAACTTAATGCAAGAGCGGTTGGAATCCTTGTTAAAAAAGCGTGAAACAAAGAAAAACAGTGCTATACTTACTCGTGAAAAAAATATTGAATTCGATTGCAGAAGTAAGCACTATGTGATAATAAAAGTTGTGCCTGTAACAAAAATAATATGCAATGCAAATCTAAGTGTCATCGCAGCATTGCTCTTATAAATAATGGAAAATAAAATGAAACTATTTCATAAATTTTAAATTAAAATGCTCTTGCGTTATTAATTTAAAAAAAAAGTTTATGAAGTGTTGCTATTAAATGATACAATTATTCCTGCCAGCATGTCATTTTTTAATAATATTTAAAATTATAATTATTATTATTGTTGTTGCTGTTTCTTTTGTAAGAATTATTTGTATTTTGCGTTTTGCATAAAATCTTTGTAAATATGTTTTAAAAAGTGTAAACGTTTTTGCCAGTAGGACAAAATACTTAATAATTACGTAATTATAATTTATAAAAATTTAAATATAACTATTTCCACACTGCATTCTGTTATGTTCTATTACTGTTTTACTATTATAAAAATATTATTAGATGTATATTCCGTTTTTATATATTACTTATCAATTCATCTATTAATAATTTGAAATGTAGTTTTCGAGTGACTTTAACTATTTATCATCAGTTAATTTCCAAAAACAACGGATTTTTTTTAATGTCAAAAGGATTATTTTACACTTTAACGGTTAGGCATTCGTTATTCTATAAAATAAGTAGTTAAACCATATAATCCAATAATTTTACACACTTTAACGGACTTGGCTAGTTATTTCATGAAATAACTAGGTATTTTATGAAATAACTGAATTTTACACTTTAACGGTAACATATATACCGGATGAGCCAAAAGTTCGTTAAAACTTTAAAAACTCACAAAAAGGGAAGAAATTAAGGAGTGCGGTTTGCAAGAAAGGGCTCACAAGATAGCCGATTTTTTTTTTAGCAGAAAAAAAAAGTTAAAAAATTACATGTAGAGTGCGCTTACGACCCGAAACATCATGAACAGAACAACAGTTCTGTCGTAGAATGTTCTGGAAATCATTACAACAGTTCTGTCGTAGATTTTTCTGGAGATCATATTGAGCATTTGTTATTGGGGAAACAAATGAATGGAGCGTATTGTTGTCCTGTTCATTGTGTTTCGTGTCGTCAGTGCCCTTCACATGTGATTTTTTAACCTTTTTATTTTTTTTTTTTTTTTTTTTTTTTTTTTTTTTGTGCTTAAAAAATCCGATTACCTTGTGAGCCCTTTCTTGCAAACCGCACTCCTTTATCATAATTTCTTCCCCTTTTATGAGTTTTTAAAGTTTTAACGAACTTTTGGCTCACCCGGTATATAGATACACACAGAGAGATCTTTCTTAATTAAGTTATACACGTTTTAATAAATTTACTATAATACCACTTTAATGTTAACCAAATATTCTTCATTTTCTAAAAATTTCTTTCAGATTAACTTAAAAATAAATATTATAGAGATAAGCTAAAACATTCAAATAAAATAATCAGGAAACAAGCCGAATGAACTTTAAGTTTCACTCTGTTATAATAGCCCCAATCTCACAAAAGATAAACTCTCCCTTAAACAAGAGATCTTTTAATCTCTGCTTTATTAACAAAAAATGTTATCTGAATGGAGCATTCCTAAAGAGACTCTCTATCGCACACACTTATATTGTGTATATATAGATGCACACAGAGAGATTTTTTTTAGTTTAGATATGCAAATTTTAATAAATATTCTATGCCATTTCAATGTTAACCAAAATATCCTTCATTTTCTAATAATTGTCGTTCACATTAACTTAAAAATGAATATTACGCAGATAAGATAAAACTTTCAAATAAAAGAATTCGAACCTTCACTCTGCTATAATAGCTTCAACCTCACAAAACATAAACTCTCCCGGAAACAAGTGTTTTTCTAATCTCTGCTTTGCCCCACCAGTGGCTGAGAGGTTCTGCTCTCGAAGCTGGTAGACGGGAGGTGCTGGGTTCGAACCCAATCGAGCCCGTCGGCCTAACCGTTTCGGAGTTTTCGTGGTTTTCTTCGAAGCCTTGAATCTTCCATGCGTAAATACGGGTTAGGTTCCCTTAGAAAGACCCCCCACGAAGGGCACTCCCCCTAGGGCCTATATCCCTCGAGTAGATAATCGGCCGTCTACAGTCAACCCAACCCAACCCTAATCTCTGCTTTATTAATGAAAAGGGTTCTTTGAATCGAGCATTTCTAAAGATACTCCTTCTCTCGTACACATATATTGTGAACAAACAATAAGTACGGCTAATCAGTGTATACAATATATTTAAAAATCTATAATTAAAATCACATACTATTCACAATATTAAAATTCAAATATATTCCAACAGTTCGAACAATAGAAACTTGTCTATCATCAGGGAAAGATCCAGGAGAAATTAACACGTTACGATATCTACATTACACAATTTAAAAAAACAAATACTGACATTATTGGAGAGAGTTTCTCTAGGTAAATTTCTAAACACGGTAGTGATACCACCTGTTGTATAAAATTCGGTTTAATGTTGTTGAAACTTAATTACAGTTTTGAGAATTTCGATCCAAGCGCTTGGCATAATATAGAGAACATTATTGTTGCAGACGTGATTTTTTTCTTTTTAATATTTCTAGTGCTTCACGAATCTTGGCTTTGTGGTTCTTTTGTCGAGCAATAATTCCAGCATTGTAAAAATCGACTGCTTTTATTTCACCATTGGAACAAAGTCTTGATACTACTGTACTGAGTTTACTATATATCTCTTTTATGTACTTTAAGTCTTTCACTGAATTTACGTTTAGTCATTCCTATATAATACTTGAGTTCATTGTAATTAAACTGAAATGGTATTTCATATATTTCAGCATGATTTGCAGGTCCAGTTTCCTACTGATTAATTCCACAATATTAGGGGAGAGGGTCGATGCTATTAGTTGGATATTGTATTTATTCCAAACCAATTGGAACCCAATTGGTTTCAGAAATACCAATTTCGTAAATATAATATATAACTCATAGCATCGACCCCCCCCCCCTAATATTGTGGAATTAATCAGTAGTAAACTGGACCGCATACGCTCGCAAATCATGCTGGAGTATATGAAATAAAATTTCACTTAAATAACAATGAATTCAATTATTATATAGGAATGACTAAACGTAATTTCAGGAAAGACTTAAAGTACATAAAAGAGATATATAGTAAACTCAGTACAGTAGTATCAAGACTTTGTTCCAATGGTGAAATAAAATCAGTCGATTTTTACAATGCTGGAATTATTTTTCGACAAACGAACCTCCACAAAGTGAAGATTCGTGAATCACTAGAAATATTAACAAGAAAAAACCCACGTCTGCAAAGATAATGAATCCTATATTATGCCAAGCGCTTGGATAGAATTTCTCAAAACGGTAATAAAGTTTCAATAAACATTAAATCGAATTTTATACAACAGGTGGCACCACTACCGTGCTTAGATATCAACCTTGGGAAACTCCCCTAAGAATATCAGTAATTGTTTTTTATAATTGTGTAATGTAGATATCGTAACGTGTTAGTTTCTCCTGAATATTTCCCTGATGATGGACAAGTTTTTGTTTGTTTATTGTAACTCAGTGTAATGAGTCTTTTTAGTAGTAACATATATTTTGCATATACAGATACATACATAGAGGTTTTTTTAAGTTCAGTTATACAAATTTTAATAAATTTTCTATGTCATTTAAATGTTAACCAAATATCCTTCATTTTCTAATAATTGTCATTCATAGTAACTTAAAAATTAATGTTACACACATAAGATAAAACATTCAAATAACAGAATCAGAACAAAAGGCGAATGAACTTCATCAAGCTTCACTTTGTTATAATAGCTCCAATCTCAAAAAATATAAACTCTCCCGTAAACAAGTGATCTTCTAATTTCTGCTTTATTAATGAAAAATGTTCTCTGAATGAAGCATTCCTAATAAGAGGGAGGATCGTAATCAGTAATTCTGATCATGTACTCTGTCATTCAATCAATATATATAGAAACATACAGGGGGATTTTTCTTAGTTTATTTATTCAAATTTCAATAAATTTCTGTAATACCCTTTTAAAATTAATATATATTAAAATTCAGATTAAATTAAAAATAAATATTATACAGATAAGATAATACATTCAAATAAAAGAATCAGAACAAAAGCCGTATTAACTCCATCAAGCTTCACTCAGTTATAATAGCTCCAACTCACAAAAGATAAACTCTCCCGTAAACAAGTGATCTTCTAATCTCTGCTTTATTAACAAAAAAGCTTCTCTGAATCGAGCATTCTTAATAAGAGGGAGGATCGTAATCAGTAATTCTGATCATGTACGCTGTCATTCAATCAAACATCTGGGATGATAATACCCTGGTCACGACATGGGCAGGCAGCTGCTGTTAGAAATTACCTGCCATCAATATAGAGCAAAGAAATTGAAATGGATATATTGATTTCAGAGGGTGTTAAGGCTCATGGTCAACGGATATAGCGAAAGTACGTGCTGGTGGAAGACAGGTTTTTTATTTATTTATTGGGAACTAATTAATTAGGATTAGAGATCGGAAGACAAAATGAATTTCTGGCATGTGGGAGGTGGAATTTAGTACAGTTTCGTAGAAGATATACTTTTGTAATGGATTTAGAATTTGTAATTTAGTTAAATTTTTTCCTTATAGGTAAAAGTGTTGCTGTGGTAAAAATCTGAACACGTGGGTTTTGCCTGAGTTAGTTTCATGCACGAGTAATGTTCATTAACTACTGAAGATTGAAAAATAATATTTATAAAACTTTTTTGCATATTCGTCAGATTAATACTTTATGCACGTAATATAAATTTTATGTATGAGTAATTAATTACATTAAACTGTCATTTGTAGTTTTATAAGGTATTAATATTTGTGGGATGTTAATTTAGCTCCTGATGTTATATATTCAAGTAGCGAAGCTACATGTAGTTGAAAGACAGTCATTTTTTATTTATTTGGGAGCTAATTAATTAGAATTAGAAATAAAACAACAAAATAAATTTCGGGAATGTTGAAGGCGGAGTTTCATACAGTAACTTTGATGAAAGAGTTTTACAATGTACTTTAAAATTTCTAATTAAAGTAACTATTTTATAATTAGCAGTTGCGGTGTGTTGAAAAGACTAAAGTCGTCGATTTTATGTGCTGATTTGCGAACACGAGTGAGTATCAATAACTGCTCAAGATTAAAAGTAATTATGCACATATCATAAAATCTAAGTATAAATAATTAATTATAATAAATTGTTCTTTGTAACTGAATATTATGAATATTATGTTAAGTTCATGGTCGACCGATATAGAGATAATATGTGCTAATAAAAGACAATTTTGTTTTCTCGTCTACTATGAAAAAAAAAATATTGTGATTGGAATTAAAAGGACAAAATGAATTGCTGAAGCATGGGATGTAGGATTCAATATGAATTTTTTAAAGGGGATTAAGTCAGTTAAATCTTCAAACACTGTAATTCTTTTTTTAATCCTATAAACGAAAAGTAACGCTTTATGAGCATCTGAATTTGAATCGCACAAAAGTCCATAATTAGACTCTTTATGACTAAAAAGGTTCTCACTGTAAGCAGGGTTCTTTGGACTTTGAATATCAGTAAATAAATAAATAGAAATGCTTAATTCATCTTTAAAAAGTTAAATTTACACTATGTGCAAAAACTACTTAAAAGATGAGACAATATTCAAAAAGATGTTAAATTATTTTAATACCTTAGTACTTTCATCTATAAAAACATAGTCTTCGTCAGAGAAATATAAGAAATACAATTGTTATTAACGTCTAATGTTCAAAATTCACGTAGATTTCACTCCTTTTGTCACTATCTACGTGTTTTGAAAATTAGACGTTAATAACAATTGTATTTCTTATATTTCTCTGACGAAGACTATGTTTTTATAGTTGAAAGTACTAAGGTATTAAAATAATTTAACATCTTTTTGAATATTGTCTCATTTTTTAAGTAGTTTTTGCACATAGTGTAAGTTTAAGTTTGAATATCAGGTTTTTGTTTGCGTTTTTTAAGAAATATTTACCTTATTGAATGAAGAAATTTCAACTTTAAATATGGCATCCATTACCTTTAGGGAAAAGAGGTATTTAAAATCCCATGAAGTGCAGGAACCCTATATAAGCAGTAATTAAAAGACCCTTTTGTGACGTTTTCTAAAAGTTAAAAATCTGTATTTTTAAATTTAAACGTAAGATTTTAAATGCTTAATATTTTTACATTAAACTTTTTATGGTTTTACATATTACATTTATTGTTTCATCCACACACAAATAGAAAATTATATTGAGTTAAAAACTCAGGTAATATATACAATAATTTCAACTGAATTTTATACATATAAAATTCCCTAAAATGTATACATATTTATCTTCAACGTTAAAATATAAATATAACCTGTAAATCCATAAAGATTGCATGCAAAAATATTAAGCTGTTAACAAAACATCCTGCACAATTCCACCAATTACATTCAGACAATGTAATTGTATTGTATTATTATAAGTAATTTATGTTATTTTATTTATGAATAATATATATATATATATATATATATATATATATATATATATATATATATATATATATATATATATATATATATATTAACATAACACTTATTAGCCTTCGTCATACTTTATTGATTTAAATACAGTATAATGTCTTTTTATAAGTGGATATATTGATAATCTAAAAGCAAACCATTTTCTGCATAAATTCTATTTATTTTAAAGTACATTTTTTATATATTAATTGAGGGATTCGCCGTGGTATGTAGTGTTGCACTGTTCTTCTTTTATTCTTAATATTAAAATATGCGTGTAATCATGTCATATTTAATTACATTTTTAAACAAAAAGAAGTCATCACTTTTCTTATTATTTTTACATTTTAACAAAAAATATCTAACTAATTTTTTTTTTTTCTGGCACAGTATATTTTTCAATATTTATCAATATTATTTAAAGAAAACTATAGATATTTGTTATCTTCCAGCTGTATTATTTCTGTTAACAAATAACATAGATAATGCTTTTTCATATTAAGGGGTCTAGAAACTTAAAATTGGGAAAGGAAACGAAAAAGAAAGACCATTTTCAACATTTAATATCTTAAAATGTATTTGATTTAAAACACAATTTTCACTGGGATGAAAGATATAAGTATTTTCTTTTATTTCCTGCATTTAAAAAAAGTCCTTCCGGCCAGTGCCGGGAGGAAGAGGTAGCTTTCAAATACCTTATTTTAAAAAAGCCAACTTATATTATTCAAACACACGAAGCTCAATTTAGTGGAAACCGAATATAGGAGATTCAATACTAAGTTTTATCAATACTAAATCATTATGAATGAGAATTTCACGAAATTAGTCAGCTTTATCCAAGCTGTTTTTATTTAAAGTAACTTATATTTGGCTGAGATGTTGATGTATACTATCCACATGCTTTCTCACATGAAAATAGGCGAATACGTGTGTTATCGCGTGACAAATACAAGATCGTTTCAAAATGTTAGCCATACTAGAAATTCAAAGTGCTATAATTCAACCATTTTTTAAGATATAAACAAAAGAACAAATTTTCAGAAACAAAATCTGCTCCGGAATCTTTGTATCAAGGCCAAACACATAAAAAAATCTTTTTCATTTTCCAATTTTTTAATACCTCATTTTAAATTTTAAATTTAATTTTTTTTAAATGGCAACCCTTTTGAAACAAGATGTCGAATAAAGCTGGCCAACGAACTCTGTCGAGACATTGGTATGTACTATGTACAGACCAAGTAACATCCAAATCGGTTCACAAATACGCTTGTTATCGCGTGACAAAAATCAGGTCGTTTTAAAATGTCAGCCACAATAGAAATTCAAAACGCTATAACTCAGCCATTTTTTTAGATATAGACGAAACAAAAACTGTTCCGGGATCTTTGTATTAAGGTCAAACACATACAAAAAAAATCTTTTTCATTTTCTAATATTTTGGTATCTCATTTTAAATTTTAAATTTTTTAAATTTTTTTAAATGGCCGGTATTTTGAAACAAGATGGCGGATGAAGCTGGCCAACGAACTCGGTCGAGATATTTGTATGTATTATGTACACACCAAAGTACATCCAAATCGGTTCATAAATACACCTGTTATCACGTGACAAATATCAAGACGTTTCAAAATGTTAGCCACGCTAGAAATTCAAAATGCTATAACTCAGCCATTTTTTGAGATATAGATGAAATAAAAACTGCTCCCGAACCTTTGTATCAAGGTCAAATACATAAAAAAAATATTTTTTCAATTTTCAATTTTTTGGTACCACATTTCAAATTAAAATTTTTCTTAAAAATTTAAATGGCTGCCATTTTTAAACAAGATGGCGGATGAAGCTGGCCAACGAACTCGGTCGACACATTGGTATGTACTATGTACAAACGAAGTTACATCCAAATCGGTTCATAAATACGCCTTTTATCGCGTGACAAAATTCAGGACGTTTCAAAATGTCAGCCACGTTAGAAATTCAAAATGCTATAACTCAGCCATTTTTTAAGATATAGACGAAACAAAAACTGCTCCGGAATCTTTGTATAAAGATCAAATACATAAGAAAAAAATATTTTTCCATTTTCAATTCTTTGGTACCATATTTCAAATTTCAATTTTTTAAGAAAATTTTAACTGGCCGCCGTATTGAAACAAAATGGCGGATGAAGCTGGCCAACGAACTCGGTCGAGACATTGGTATGTACTATGTACATACCGAATTACATCCAAATCTGTTCATAAATTCGAGAGTTACAGTATGACAAAAGTCAGATATATATATATATATATATATATATATATATATATATCAACTTTTGAACGGAGGTTGGTTTCGGGGTCTGGGTGTCATGATCGATGAAAATATACAAAAATTTTTTGAAATCGCTTTCCTCCGAACGGCTGCAATAGGTAGCTTTTTGTAATGAAAGCTACCTAAAATGCAAGATGCCGAATTAACATTAATAGGGGGCTCCAAACTGTTAGATATTTGACGAGCAGAAAATTGGCGTAACAGATTACGATTACATGCAGGATTACAAAATAAATTTTGCAACTAGAATAAAAATTTTTGTGCCTACTTATACTTCAGAATGTAATAATTACCCTGAACCTAAATAAATTTGTATTTAAAGCATTTTTATATTTTTTATACAAAGTTGTATTTAGCTAATGCAAAATTTAGAAAATTTCAACACTATAATCACCTAAAAAAACAACAAAAAGGAAATGTTAGGTTCAGTTTGTGCAAACTAAGATGAAACATACTTTTTGAAAATTTCATGAAAAAAAATTCAGAAGTTTTTGAGATATCGTGCGCGTTATGCCCAAAAACGTCATTTGGAGAAAAATGACTTCAAAATTTCGGAAACGCCGCTTTAGCTATAGAGCGGGTGTTCTAAAAGCCTTAAATTCTTTTCTAATGGGAATTTCAAGGAAACAATTATATCAAAATGTTCAGAAAAATAGGGGTTTAACACACACAAAAAAATTAAATTTCGAAATTTTTTTACCTTTAAGAGTCCTGAGATCCCCTAAATTGATATTATTCAGAGTATCATGTGAAGTGACTTAGAGAGCTATGAGGATATAAGAGTTGTAAAACTACTTTATAAAATTTTTTCAATAATGGATTTTAAGAAATTAAAAAAAAAATCTATTTATCATTTTTGCACTACATATTTAAAATTAAGCAAGCATATAAAAACTGATGAATTCTAGATTTAATGGAAGGTGATATTGAAACACCTTTTGTATTATTAGCATTCATCGAAGATTATTATGAAATCAATCCTAAATGGAACTTAATGCTCGGTGTATTAAAATATTAAATGATAATTTTAACCCCTTGGCTATTGTTAGAAAGTAGGCAATGACTCAGCAAGTTTAGATCATTTGAAAGATTGCAGGAAACTGCAAGTTCTCACTAAATAAGAGAGATAGCGTTTTAGTACTTGCATAACATCAGTTTAAAATATATTTAATTAAATGTAAGGTTAAAATATGAAATAAAATAAATGGTTCTGGGGATCGATTAAAGTATTTATCCGTTAACAGATAAGTTTACAAAGATAAAATGTAATAAATTAACTTAGACACGTTTGTCTGGTTTGTTCTATAGAAGATGTTAATCCAAAATATTATTTCTTTACAATAATGCAAACTACTGTTATTAAAATATGATATTTTATTTTTAACTCACTTCATACGAAGAAGAGGTTTACTGTTCATTTGCAAATTTATTTTTTAATGCAGAAAAAGATCTTTTTTTTTTCTTTTGGTACTTGCTTTTGTTTTTATTGTCGTTTTCAACATAAATTTTAACTGTCATAAAAACTGTCAAATCGTCACGAAATTTGATCATGTTGTTTGGCTGCACGCATTAATAGTTTGTGTTAATATAGTAGCCGTATTATGCATAATTTTGGTAGTTTGTTGCTGTTATTTTTTTTACAGGGATACGTTCAAATTTCCATATAAGACCGTCAGCTGGTCATCAAAATGAATTGACAACATTGAAGCTTAAATTAAACATTGATAACAACAATGGATTGCTGCTAAAAACACTCTATTGTGCTAAACTACTCTCGCTGAAACGCACCAACTTGCGTGCAATAAGTAATTATTACTGCAATAAAAAACTGCCCTTTGAACTCGGTTTTATTCTTTTTAATACATATTACTTGTAAATACACATAAAAAATCCCTACTACAGCTGTATGGCAAAAATTGACTCGACGATTAAAAACAAAAGGAAATCATTCTTATTAATAATTTAAAGAATAAGCACAAAATGAAAGTTATTTATTGCATTACTCATGAAATAATTATTCTTAGTGTTATACTAATGCCATTTTGTAAACTCTAACAATGTGTTTTTTCTTTACAGGTAAGACAGTAATCATAACATCCAATTTAGATCTTTTCTTGTTAAGAAAATGCTTATAAGATCAGGTAAGTTTTAAACATTTTAATAGAAATAATGCAGCATTAATTCATCGTGTTTTTACTCCTGATATATTTAAACATTTTTTTTTATATAATTTATAGTATCTATTTTTCATTTTTTTAAATCCTGATTTAAGTGCTTTGAAAATAAAATATACTAATCAAAACTTGTGTTTTACCATCCATACAATAAACAAATGCATATTTTCGTAAATTGTTTATATGTATTAAAATTTATTTTGACTAATTAAACTCATATTGTAATATTTTTCATCTAACTTTAGACAAAAAAAAAATCAATTTCAAATATTTCACATGTTTCATTATTTTTATAAAACACGTTATGATAACGTGTTTTATAACACGTTATATAACACGTTATGACACGTTATTTTAATGTTTTTATAAGCAATGGCTTATAAGAAAGGTAAGCAAGAAAATGTTAATAAATTCCTTAGTAGCAAAACTATATTAGGCCATTATTGTATGCATGAGATATATCTTGCCCAATATTAACAATATTTTTATGAAATATAGGCCTCATTATTTATACAGTTACGCTTTGACAACCCTGTTCCAAAATAAGTATTCAAGAAGTATTTAACATTTTTGGGCAATATTTCAAAGCAAAAGCCACCGTTTCTGTAATAGCGGTATTTCATTCCCGATTTTTCCAATGTAATACCAATATTTAATCAACATTGGTAGTTCATATGATGTATTTTAAATTAATGCTCCATTGGAACAGTATCGGGTCCAAATATTAACAATATAGTTAATATCATTTTGCACATAGGATGAAATTTAGAAAATATATAAAAAAAATTATATATATATATATGTGTTATATATATGTATATATATATTGATAATCATTTCAAGCAACTTATTGCATGTTTTAAACAAAATAAAAAAGATTTTTGAATAAAATTCTTTTACATGTATTTTCTATGAAATTATTTATAAATATTTGGTACTTTATATGCATTCTTCTATCATCATATTATTTTATTTCAACGCAATCACGCTGAATATGCCACTGTCGGAAGTAGTCTTTTTTTTTTTTCTTTTACTGCTATTTACAAAGTATTTATAAATATTTGGTACTTTATATGCATTCTTCTATCATCATATTATTTTATTTCAACGCAATCACGCTGAATATGCCACTGTCGGAAGTAGTCTTTTTTTTTTTTTTTTTTTTTTTTACTGCTATTTACAAAGAATAATTTTCGTGGGGAATTGGCAAACCATTTGAAAGAAAATCATAACACGGAGGCGTTTCTGCAACATTTGCAAGAGAAATGTGGACAAAAATCACCATTTGAAAATAATTTCAGTCAATAAAAGAGATCACTCCATTCTTATTATGCGCTCAGAATTCATAAATGCAAATAAGAAGAAATCTCTAAATCTTTTTTAATCTCATGAAATAATTTAAAATATTATCACTTTAACAAAATTTACTTTAAAATAATTACTTTAGAATAATTTAAAAAGTTGACTTAATGACTTGATTTATAACTATTGAATCACTCATATAACATTGTTTCAGAAAACTTTATTAACACGTCATATAATTGCAAAAGAACTCAATATAACTGTTTATAGCACTAGATCCCACAAGAAATTTAAAACTTCAGTAAAGGAAACATTTTCCATCAAAAGAATTATTTAATATACTCCATAACAACTTCTAAGTATTTATTAATAAATAGAAGTTTTCCTCCCATTCGTTGTTGTATTTCTCTAGTGTAATATAAAATTTATGAGGAGGCATTTCTAAGGCACAAGTTGTTTCATAAAACTATTTAACTTCCATAATGGGATAAGTTCATCTTTAAATAAGATAAATTTTCAAGAGCTAAAATGCTCCTTGGTTTCTCAAAAATTTAGTTAAACTTAATGAGAGAATAAAAAAAGGAAAAGCTAATTAGAGTGTTGGAATTTTATTTAATAAGAATGTTACATATAAGATTAATTTTGTTGAGTTTATGCAGCAATAAAGATACACACACACACACACACACATATATATATATATATAAAACACTAGCATGAAAATAAGAGATTGCAGATTAAAGTAATATTTTCTACACTTGTTTCTTTGTTTTAACCGTGTATTAAGATTTTATTAAATTCTAATGTGTTGATAAGTGTATTATGTGAAATAAATATGAATAGTTTACAAAGTATTTCGTATGTGTTCTTAAAAAATTAACTAATGTTGCCATCGTAAATGAATTTTTTGGGACCTGAGGTATTTCTCGAATTAAATTAAGAAAACTATTGCATATAAAAATATCAAAATTGGTTGTGTTATAGAGATATATTCGATAAACAAGCTGAAGTAGACTGTTTTTAAACCGAAGAATTATTTTAAGAGCTATTTAATGTCGAAGTAAGTCAAAATAGTTATGTTAAAAAAGTATTATAGGACAAAAAACTATGCCTTAAATTTAATCACCTTTTGTAGAGACATACTTCACAAGCTTGCGGTGTTCGATGTACAATTATTTTTTTTAATTCGACTAATTTTTTGAGGTTTTATTTAAATTTTTTTGTCAAACGTTTCATTATTTCAAACAATGATTTATTTCTTACTTAGAAAATATCGTTTTTCTACTAATGCCAAATTGTAAAACATCGAAAATACACTGTAAAAAAAAATGGTAACGTTACATGTAAAATCCAGGAACGTTTCGCCTTTTCTCAGGTTTTCAGAATAATTTAGCTCTTTCCTGTGAAATTCTGGATTTCTTATCTGAAACGTTCCTGAACAAAATTTGGAAACAGCAAAACGCTGCGGCCGCCATTTATTATTTTTTTTTGCTATAATCCGTTGCTCTCGCGCGAGTGTCGAAAACGAATTCCTTAAATGCATCTAAAAAAAAATCAATATGGAATGCAAATAAATCAATAGACGACATAATCCTTTACGTCTCTATTGTGAAGACAATTCAGATGAAAATACAATACCTCTGTGACATCGCTAAGAGATTATCTCTCGTACTTGTCTGTGGAATGTTTAATGAGCAGACCGTGTAAAATAAAATATACCTATTATTTGGATCTCCATTAACCAGGGGACCATCAAACATGATTCTCACCGATTTTGATTAATTTAAAGTATGTTTTAGAGTTCTTATCTCTAATTATTCTTGTGAAAGGATTTCTTCAAATGGGCCTTAGATTTTCAGAAATTAAATGCCGAGGTTTAACATACGTTTCAAATACCCATTAGTTTGCAGCTCTCAACGTGTCTTTCGTGGTGTGGACGCAGAAAGCTCTCACGCCACCCGTACGGCCCGAGTTCGATGCTACCTCTTGACTTTTTTTTCTTTTTTATTTAATTTTATATTTTAACACTTTATTACAATTTGATTTAAATTTTATATAAGTAGTATATAGGGGGTCCTTTGGCACACTTTTTATATTCCACACAATGCAAATATTTAACGATTTTTGTAAGATTTTGCTCAAAAAATTTGACTGTTAAAATATCGGTGCTGTAACGATTTTATAACGATTTATCGAGCAAATGATGATAAAAATTGCATTGTGTGTATATTTTTATTTTTTCTACTAAATTATGTAAAGAAGAATTTTTAAGAAAAGGTTATAGAATAAACAATAAAAAAACCTGATTATAAATAATAACGTAATCAATTTAGATAAAATAATCATGATTTTTAAATGTAAATATTTAATTATTATAGTGATGAAAAAATTTAGTCTGATTATAGATTGACGTACTTTCTTAATAGTCTACCAAAAGCTGATAAACAACCTTCCTCTAGGATAATATAGATATGAATAAGAAAAGCAAAGAGCAGCGTTATATAATAAGTTATCGGCATTATAACCAATCCTAAAATCTTTAGTAGCATTAAAAGCTATAGAATAGTATAAGTTATTATCTCCGGGAATATAAATATGAAACCATTCTTTAGTTTCGGGTATTAAATTCCAATTGTCATCACATTTAGTTTCTATCCAAAAATAAACACCAGGTTGAGAAAATTTAGAGGCTTGATCCATTTTGTATATTTTAGCGGTGAAAGTTAATTTTATTGTATCATTGAAACTATTAAATATAGTATAATTATTAGAGTGACAAAATATTGTAACATTTATTTCTAAATAAATTTTCGATAGATTAAATAAAATCCATTCGAACAAAGTTTAGACAGATGAAATAAATAAGAAATATCAATTGCATTATATTGAAGTCTGAAATAAAAGTTAAATGATTTTTATGATATGTTTTAAATTTTGAATAGATCTCTATTTTTATTAGCAATTATAAATACTATTCTGTTAGTTCGATAAAATTAAAAAAAAATAGTTTGTGTGGAAATGAACCCATCTTTGCCAGAAAAGAAATTTGTACTTAAAAACAGATATATTTTGGATTTCCGTAAATATTATTCTGGTAGTTTGATAGTTCGATAAAAGGTCCATTCGATTATTGTAAGATTTAAAACAAATTGTAGGATTAAGCTTTTTCTAATTCATAATCATAAAAGCCGTCATTATTTTTTCCTTTAAAATGAAAGATATAACCCCTTTATTCAATATTCATTTCTATTTATATTCGAACCACGTCCAGTGCAACGTCATCAATGCAACGTCATAGCTTCCAGAATTTTCGATTAGAACGGACGCAGGGGATGGACGCACGGCATGAAATCAAAAAATTTTTGGAACGCATTTCCGCTCAGCTCAGTGTAAATCGCACGGCTGTTGTATCTGTTATCAATCTTTGAATCGGTATCAGTTTTTGAATCTCTTATCAGAACTCGAAGCGGGTTCTATAAATGCGTCCTTGAATATTTCATTTGCGCTCGCTTTTATCGCATTTTCTCTTACGGAAATTAATCTGAATGCCTGACAAATAAGAAATAAAAACCTTCTTCTAAGATAATATTAATAAGAATAAATAAATCTTTATATTTATTAATTAAAATATCATCTCACCTTTGAGCTGCCACCCTTTATGTAGAAGCAATTTTATAAACACTTTTATTTTTCGTCTTTATTCAAAAGCAGTCGCAATTCATTAATAAATCGGATTAAAATACTTTTCAATTCCAAAATCTCATCCACCAATTTCTCTCTATGAGGTTCTTCTTCTTCATAATAATGGCCAAATTTTTTATTTAATTCACCCAGTTGAACGGAAAGAATTTTTTTCCATCTATCGTTATAAAAATTATCTGGTAACTGATCAAACTTATATTCAATGAGATTACAAAAATCGAGTTTATGCATATATTTTTCTAAAAATCTTTCACCAAATGTTTGAAAGCGTGCTATTAGCAACCAATTCAATCCTTCTTCCAAAGTGCACATTGTGTTTTCTGAAAGTTTTTGGAACCTGGATACTTTATGTAAATCTAATTTTTCATGATATTTTTGAATAAATTCATCACTTAAGACTTGAAATTGAGATATAACAATCCAATTTATATAATTCGAATGTTTTAGTATAAATTCTTCAGACAGTTTTTGATTTTTAGAAACTAAATTCCAATCTAATTCATCTTTGTACTTTTCGATAAACTCTTCGGAAAGTGTTTGAAAAATGCATATAACATTCCATTCAACATAATCTATGAGTTCTTCCATAAAAGGTTCGGATAATACTGAATATCTACAAACTAACTTCCAATTGAGTTGATCTTTCAAATTTCGTAGGACATCTTCGGATAAATTTTTAGTTTTAGAAAATTCGTCCCAGTTGATATCCATTTAATAATGAAATATTTTTAAAAGGGGATTTTTTCAATATGCATCCAAGGTTTTAAAGCGAGTTGTATTATAGGTTTTATCCAGACTGTAAGAATCTCACCGCGTTTTCCATTAACAAAATAAGTTTCATGATTAGCATTTGTTTGTCTGTATAAAACTATTTCATCTTCGATTTTAAGTTGTATTACTGTATCCCTATATAGCCTATCATCAATAAAATATCTACTATTATTTGTTAAATATATAGTAATTTTCATATCCATATCTGTAGATAATCGCATTTCCTTATCCAGTAATTTAGAACTCATCAAGTCAAAATTTACTTTGGTAAATTCTTTTTCTTTAAAAGTCTTAAAATTATCTTTTATAGTAACCCAGATATCTTTACTGTCTACATATGTTTTATTGACTATGTCTGTATCGTTTTCGGGTTCTGAAATATTCGTAATTATTTTATTTTTTGCATCAAATTTATCATTCTTTAATATTAACGCATTTTTCTCAAAATAGCGTCTATTGATAGCATTTTGATTATCTATTGGATCTGCAACATTTGCTATTCTTTTTCCTTTAGCGTCAATAGATTTTCCATCGATAAAATGTAAAGTTTTTTCATCCAATTCTTTAATTCTCTTACCAGTTTCTTCAGCGAAGGTTAAAAAATTACTATCGTAATTAGTATTATTTTTTACTATAAAATCTTTTAGTTCAAAATGATTATTCTCTATTTTATTCAAA
The DNA here is from genome assembly GCA_963932465.1 of Maratus speciosus. Lineage (NCBI taxonomy): Eukaryota > Metazoa > Arthropoda > Arachnida > Araneae > Salticidae > Maratus > Maratus speciosus. The sequence goes on from OZ010790.1 coordinate 211,372,333, forward strand.
ACGAAACTTTTAGTGGTTAAATCTAAATCATCGATTGGATCTGAAGCATTTTTTAATATCTTATTTTCCATATCGTAATGACCATCGTCCGTTAATTTAAAACCTATACCGGGGGGTCCGATAGGGCCTTTTCGCTCTGGATTATCATACGGTGGATAATAAACAGCCATTTATAAAGACTAAAAAATGTTATTCTCCTAACGTTTTAATCATAGTAATTTCTTTTTTATTCATATTTAATATACATTTCTTTCTTACTTCTAAAATATAGTAAAATACATATTCTTTGCTTGTTTCATTTTCTAATTTCCAATTGAATTCTATTCTCAAATTTTCAAGAGTGGTATAATTTACATGATTTGACAAATCAAAATGAATTATGGGATATAATTTACCAAAATCTGAATAATTTACCATACAACCGGTTTCTGTATTTAGATTATTGAGACCTGATTCCAGAAAAGATTCATATAATCTATTATAATCCTTTTTACTAAAATTCATCGAATATCGCTCTGCTGGTAACGGCGATCTGTTAATCATCAACCAACATTCGATCATATCCAAATTATCAAATATCATATTATTTTTTTTAGGATTTTCATTTCTTTCGAAATATTGCGGTATTACAAATAATCTTAAAACTTCATCGGATGTAGCAGATATAGAATCAGAACCACTTTTATATTTATTAATAGGACTAGATCTGTTAATTTCATACTGATTCCAGTTTATTTCTATATCCGTATTAGATAATTTTAATTCATTATAGAGAATCTCCGCACCATTTTTAAAGTCGACGTATCTCACCCACAGCGCTATGTCTTCAATTTCTACTTTATAATCTGGATTTGCATCGTCTGTATAAATCATATTTCTACTATCGTCTCTTTGGAATTCCAGTCTTATTATAAAACCAGAAATGGCTTTTTTATATTCTGCGACGAAATCAAAAATTTCCTTTAAGGGTGTCCATGTTGTAACTGAATTACTATTTTTCGACAATTCCCATCTTTTTTTAAATCCTTTATTGTAGTTTTCATTTTTTACAATTTTTAATTTATTGACGATATCTGTTATAGGGGTGGTAGCAGCTATCGTACCATCGCTTTGAAGTAAACTTTTATTTCTATCAGCACTATCATTGGTATCTGGATAAAAACCTATATTGGTGGCTTCTGATGTTGAATAATCTCTGGTATAATCCTTGAGTCTCTTAACCTGCAGGATGTAGGAGTGATAGTCTCCAACTGATTCGATTATTTGTTTACCTATCTGAAGTTTTACGCCTTTCATAGAACATACAGCTGCGACATTATCGTCGTTTATAGATGCACCGCTGGATTTTACAATTTTCCACTTTGTCTCCAGATAACTCTCCGATAATGAAATAGGATCATTGGTATCTGTAATTTCGAAATGAAACGTAGTATTTTCTTTTTTGTCATTATGGCTTGTACTAGGCAATCTTATTTTTTTTAATTCGCTACTTTTTATATCGTTATTATAATAATAATGAGTATCTCTTAGATCATAAATTTTTTCCATTTATTTAGGAAGAATTTTTAGACCTGTTCCTTTCATCTTTTTTGAAAATATTTCATTCAATATGTCAGCATCAGTCAATCTGTAAACTACTGTTTTTTCATTCAAATCTACTTTTTTAGATTTAAAAAATCCTTTTCCTTGCATTCTTTTACTTTTCCTATATAATCTGTGTTGATTCATTTATTTATTGAGAAAATTTAGTTAATATCAATTGATATATTTTTTCAACATAGTCTTCTTTTTCCTCTACGACTCGAAAATTATACTCAATTAAACCTTTATTTAAATCAATTAATTCACCATTTTGATTCGTAACTCTCATCCTTATTCTACGAATTGAATCCCTATTCACAGGATAATATATTAAATTATTGAATTCTTTCGAAATGATAACACCCGGTACATCTCTCGGTGTGAAAGAATAAATAACTTCTGAATTATTCTGGTTGATTAAAGATCCATTAACTACATCACAATGAATATATATAATGTCGTTTCCGTTTGTTATATCTGCTATATTTTCACCTTCTATTACAGTCTCTTCATCATGACTTTCGTAAACTTTTTTTTCAAGGCCTATTAACTTATGAAAATCGCTTTTTGTTAAATCGATATTCCAACCTTTAGTTAATTTAATAAGCATTCTCAGTCTAGATTGTATTCTACCAAATTTTACCGGAGGATCGTCTGAACCAAACACTTTCATTACATCTATATTTAAATCTTCAACATTTTTATTACCATAAGGAATAGTGATAGATTTAACATTATTCTCATCTGTGTATACGTCAAACGTATTAGTTTTATCTGTTATGTTAAACCATGAGACTGTCATAGTAAAAGATTGCAATGCTAATTTTTTTAATTTAAGAGGTTTAGGAAATTCAACAGTGAAATCCTCTGATTTTTCATGACTTTTTGGTTTCAATTTGATCATTTATTAGACAGAAAAAATCTTTAAAGATGAAAAACAAGCTCTTCGTTATAATCGCTAGGCTGTTGAGTAAAGGAATTAAGTACACATTCCGGACATTTACCTTTATTTCTTTCTTTTATATATTTCATACAAAATAATCCACATTTGACAGAAGTAGGTTTTTGTAAAAAACTATCATTGTGAGCTATACTGACTTTTTTATTGGAAAGTTTAAGAAATTTCATAATATTTTCAGGAATATATTTTTCTTTGAGTTTAATATTTTTATATATATATTCCCCGAAAGGATCGAAATATTCTACGTAATTATAATTTGGATCATTATAGTAACAAACCCAATGTGTTCCAGGACCTGTCGAAATATCTAAATTAATAATCCCGCTTTCAAAATTTCCAATCTTTTTAGGAAGTAAATCGGAAGAGAAAACACCTCTGAATCCTTTTTCATCTTTCATATTTTCTTTAATCGTTTCATCTGATATACCCAATTTTGTTATCGGGATTTTTTTTTTTAGACAGAGAAGCTGACTTTTTTTTAAGACCAGATCCTTTGTTTTCCCAAGGTTGAAAAACTCCAGATCCTGAAATTTTATCCAGGATTTTTTTAGCCCCCCAACCTGCTGCACCACTCGCAGCACCGAGCCCTAGGGATGTTAAAATAGGAATTAAAAAAGGTAAAAATCCGCCGTTTTTATCTAATTGAGTTTTGCTTATATTTATTCTTTTACCTTTACTAATCTGATTAATCTGTGTTTTAGTTAAATACATTTCATAATTGGGAGTTTTAGAATTGTCTATCTGCAGTGTCAGTTCTTCTTTTTTTCTGAGAGCAGATTTCAATTTACTAATCTGTCCGTCACTCAAATGAATCTTCTTTTTTACATAACTCATTTATTAGGTAGCAAAAAGCTGACGCTTTCAAAGAAGAAATTGATTGTATAATCGTTCTTTATCTCCGTTAGTTATTTTTTTAGCTTTAATGAGTTTGTCTATTAGCAGTTTCACTTCATTTCTTAATTTTTTCGACTTGCTACCTTGACATATTTTATCCAATAATTCAGATAATAAATCTAAACCTTTACCGACTTTCATTACTTCGCTACCTCGAATTGTAGTTAATCTAGCCAGATATTTTTGTAGCTCATCTTCTTTATATTTAACAGCGTCTATTTCAACCTTTTTCTGACTTAATTCCTCTTCTGAAAGATTTTTAGCCCGCGTAATTGTACTTTGTAAGTTGCCTTTTTTCTTCGATAATTTTTCTTTTAACTCCTTAGCCTTTGTATACATTTCGTCTAATTTTTCTTTATTGTCTAGGAGTTTCGAAGGTTTGTATAATTTTTCAGATATTAAATAATCTGTATCTAAATATTGATCAACATTATAAATAAGCGGCGGTTCTTTATATAATTCTTTGACATCTTCGATCGCTTCAGGAATAATTCCAGATGATTCTGCAATGGGCTGTAAAGATATATTTAATTCGTCCAATTTATCATTGATAGATTTAATATTTTCTTTTCTACTTTTGTCCTGTTCTTCTAATTTTTTAGTGACAGGTTTATGAAATTCAGTTAAACTTTTGTCTATACCTAGCTTTCTATCACGCTGTTCTTCATTATTTTTTCTAATATCTGCTTGTAATTTGACAAGTTTTATTGCATTTTTTAATTCTTCTTTTTGTTTCTTATTTCGATCTTTTTCTAAATCGTTTATTTTATCCATTTATAGACAGCGAAAAGCTGACGCTTTCTAGTTTTAAATTAGAAGCGACAGCTTCGCCGCCTATTTTTACTGACAGCTAATATGCTTTTACTGGCAGTAACATTAGAAAGCGTCAGCTTTTCGCTGTCTAATAAATGATTAAAATTAAAGATTACACAGAACCGGAAGAATTACCTGACCCTAAACAACATCGTTTTTTACCCAGACATCCTTTCAGATTATTAATAATCGGCCCGTCAGGTTGTGGAAAGACAAATTTACTAATAAATTTATTAAACGGTTTTGAGAATCCTAGTAATTTAAGATTAGATTTCGACGCTTTATATTTATGCGCAAAAGATATTTCCGAGCCAAAGTATTCTAAATTGCAAGAAAATTATACACTGTTTGAAGGTGTTGAAAAAGACGATATTTTAAAATGTAAAAAAATAAGTAAAAATAAAAGAAAGCAATTATTAAAATTGTATGATAAATATAAAAAGAATGTATTATTTTCTTCAGATTTGAGTGAATTTATTACTGTCGACGATTTAGTTTCCTCAGAAAAAAATCTCGTTGTTTTCGACGATTGTGTTACAGAAAAAGACCAGAAAGTTATAGAGGATTTGTTTATAAGAGGTCGAAAGAAAAATGCATCCATTATTTATTTAACGCAGTCTTATTACTCAACTCCTATAAATATTAGAAAAAATTGTAATTACTTCATATTTTTTAAACTACAGCCTAGGGAAATCAATCAGATAATAAGAGAAATAGACGGAAATCTAACAAAAAAAGAATTTCTAGAAAAATATAAATCTTGTATGGGTAATTTCTTTATGCTAGATTTAGTAAATTCCGAAATGAGATACAGAAAAAATTTTGAACCTATATAAATGGAAGAATATTTAGAAAAGAGATTATATGTTTATAGGAAAAGTTACAATTTGTATCAAAAGATAAGTATTTCCTTATCTGTTAGCAAATTTATGCTAAGTGCTTCGGGATTATCAGCTTTTGCGTTTATACCACTGGCCGCTTTGAGTTTGAGTGCAGGAATTGTAGAAGTCATTGAGAAATCTTTAAATATTTTGGAACGAAAAGAAGAATACAAGCAATGTTATAATTTTTATAAACAACGGTTAAATTTGTTGAAAGCTAAAAAAATTTCAGAAGAAGAAGTGTATGTTAGAGAACAAGATTTTATAAATAATTTAGTATATTTCCCAATCGAAAAGTATGTGAAAAAAGTACAGTTGAATGGATATAAATATACTTCTTAGAAAGCGTCAGCTTTTTGCTATCTAATAAATGAGTTGTAAAAGTAAAAAAATTGTTGTTACGTCTTTAACTAAAAAAGGTAATTTTAAAGGCGGATGTTTAAAATGCGGACAAACTGGATCGGGTTTTCTGAATAAAGTCATTAGTAATTTACCTTTTGAAATGCATTTACCTGGCCATAATTTCACTGGCCCGGGGACACAATTATTATGGGGGAAAACGCGATTAAATCCAGATTTAACGTATAAAAATTCATCTAAACCTGTTAACCGAGTGGATGAAATTGCATATAAACATGACAAATGTTATTTAGAAAATAAAGATACAAAAAGTAGAAATGAAGTATGCGATAAGAATATGATTGATGAATTAGATAATATTGAAAAGCCTACGATTAGAGAAAGATTTGAAAGAGGAATTGTAAAACCGATTATTCAAGCTAAAAAGTCTTTTGGTATGGGAAATACACAGATCTATTGTTTAAAATGTAAAAACCACACAGAAACTAAAGATATTAAAAATGCAATTTCTAAAAATAACAAGCCAATGATGAAAGGTATTTGTCTAAATTGTGGTTCTAAAAAGAGTGTTTTTTTAGGAAAACCCCAGGTCCTAAAAGTATCTTAGGGATGAAAGATCCTAACAGTATCTTAGAGAAAATATATTATAATCCCAAATCTGGTTACTGTGGTATCAATGAATTAAAACGGAAAACAGGTTTCAGTCAAAAGCAAATTACAGATTTTTTACACAGCCAAGATGTTTATACCAGACATAAGCCTTTAATTCGCAAATTTAAACGAAGAAGGGTTTATGTCAGTCATATCGATGATCAATGGCAAGCAGATTTATTGTTTATCAAACCTTTTAGTAAATATAATAACGGAACTAATTACTTATTGACAGTGATAGATATATTTAGTAAATACGCGTATGCCATTCCGATAAAAAGAAAAACAGGGCAAGAAGTTACTGAGGCATTTAAAAAGATATTTAAAGAAAGAATCCCTGAAAAACTGCAAACTGACAAAGGAACCGAATTCGTAAATAAGTTAACTTTAAAATTGTTTAAAGATAATAATATTCAGTGGTTTACAACAGAAAATGTTGAAATAAAATGTTCTGTTGTCGAACGATTTAACAGGACAATTAATAAAAAAATTAGAACCTATCTAGCCGCCAACAATACTAAAAGATATATAGATGTATTGGACGAATTAGTTAAAAATTATAATAATACCAGACACAGGTCTATCAAAATGACGCCTAGCGAAGCGAGTAGAGAAGAAAACGAATCTGAAGTTTATAAAAATTTATACGAAGAAAAAATAATAAGAAAACCGAAATTCAAGGTTGGCGATAGAATAAGAATTTCGAAATACCAGACTGCTTTTACCCGCGGATACCAACCCACTTTTACTGAAGAAATTTTCATCGTTTCAGAAATATTAAACACTGACCCGATTACTTATAGAATAAAGGATTTGAATGGCGACGAAATAAAAGGAACTTATTATGAACCGGAATTAGTTAAATATAATAAGGAAGATAAAATGTTTAAAATTGAAAAAATAATAAAAAAGAAAGGAAAGAAATGTCTAATTAAATGGTTAAATTATTCCGACGAATTTAACTCTTGGGTTGACGAAAAAGATATCAAGTCAATTTAATTTTTCCGCTAAAATGTTTATAAAATTTCTCATCAAAACTCCCATCTATGCGGGAAAATGCATTACATTAAAATAAGTTTAAATAAATGAATTGTGACTTTTTTAAAGACGTTTTAATAGATGATTCTGATTCTAACTTAATGGATTCTTTTGACAAAGAAAACAAATTTCCATTACCCGAAAAATATCTCAAAATTTATGACCAGATGAAAAAAAGTGAAATAATGTACGATTCGGACGGTGAATATTTTACATATAAAAATATAGATGTTTTTTTAAACGAAAGACGTAAATCCAGAATAAGTCGTTTTAAAGCATTGAAATGGAAATTGAAGTTAAATATTCCATATAAAGCTGAAGAAATGTTTATTCAATTTTTAGATTTAGTGTATTATAAAAAGTCGATAAATTACCTATATTTCATAAAGAAAATATTAGATTATTATAATATTGATAATAATTTGAAAGTAAAATTTAATAAGAAAAACGAAGACATTTGGAATAGCTTTCTAAAAAATTTTTCTTAATAAATGGAGCTGTCTAAAATTTGCAAGCATTGTCAGATGACTAAACCTTTAGACCAATTTTATACTCGATTTCGTTACGGCAAAACGGAACATTACGCTAATTGCAAAAGTTGTCATTTAGCTAATAAAAATAAAAAAATTGATTGCGAATGTGGTAAAAAATACACTTTAGCTCATAAAAAAAGACATGTAAAAAGCAATTATCATATCAAACGAACGTCAAAATAAGTTTAGGATGTTGTGTTTTAAATTGAACGTATTTTTTTAGTTGAAAGTATTATATTGAATGTTGCATTTTAGTTGAAAATATTATATTCAATGTTTTAAATTGAACGTATTTTTTTAGTTGAAAGTATTATATTGAATGTTGCATTTTAGTTGAAAATATTATATTCAATGTTGTGTTTTAAATTGAACGTATTTTTTAGTTGAAAATATTATATTGAATGTTGCATTTTCAGAAATTATTCAATTGGACCTTGATAGTTTCAAAATTAGAATCGTGGGGAAAAAGTGTTTATAAAATTTCTTCTATATAAATGGAGGAAACTCTAAGATTGATATCTGTTTCAAAAATACATATTTCAAAATTAAGGCAGGTCGTAAAACTTTTAAATATAAATCAACCCCAACGATGTAAAAAAGATGACTTAATTAGATTGATACTGGGATATATAAAAGAAACTGGGAAATATAAATACGTTTTAGTAGATTTATTAAAAATAGACGCAACAGATTATTTAAATGAAATGAAGAAAAAATTTATCAAAAATCCTAAGAAAAGAAATAAGTTGAAAAAAATATTCGATTCTTTTGATTTAAAATTTAACAATAACACAGCAGAATTTAATCCAAAAAATAACGAAGAAAAAAAGATAAAAACAGCGGTCAACCTTAAAAAATTATTTCCTGATTTGAATGAAAAATTGAAACAATTTATAAATGAACCGAAGAACCGTCCAAAACTTAAAAAACTCTTTGATTATTACGGCTTGAAATATAAAGATGAAAAATTGATTAAAAAGACAGAAAAGAAAGTCAAATTGCAAACAAATTTAGAAAATCTGTTTAGGCCTGATTACGAAATTGTTGAGACAGGAAAAAAAATTATAAAAAAATTTAATACTTACATGTATGTTTATAAAATAAGACAAATAAACAAACTCACACCAGGCCAGTATTATAGTATCTTAAAAGATTTATTCAGAAGAGCAATTGGAAAAATTGAAGGAAAGGTCCAAATTGTTGTAGACAATCCCTCTTTGACGCAACCCTTTCACCCTAAAATGATGTCAACGAAAGAAGCCTATGACACCTATTTAGATGTTTTAACACATAAAATTGAATACAAAGAGCTGGATATTAAAGACTGTGAATTTTTTTTTACTGTCGTTGATTTGCCTAAAGGCGGTAAACGATCGAAATTACTGAACAATAACGATATTGTCAATAAAAAAAGTATTCTTCAAATTAAAAATGACGATAATATCTGTTTGGCTAGATCAATCGTTACAGCCTTAGCTATTCAAAATCGTAAAATTTTATGCGAAAAATTGAATCTAGAAAAACTTACAGATAATGACGTTAGATACATAAAAATGGGTAGAAAATTACAAAAAGATTTAGCGATAAAATTGCATGAAATGTGTGATATTCCGTTAGAAATGTGTAATTTAGAGCATGTTAAACAATTCGAAATTTTTTTAAATATTCAAATAACTATATTTTGCAGAGAAAATTTTAACGAAAGAATATACAGCGGTGCCTATAAATATAATTGCGTTTACATTTTAAAAAATAGAAATCATTTTGATGTCATTACAACGGTTACAGGATTTTTAGGAAAAAACAATTATTGTGATTATTGTAAAGTCAGTTATAAAAGAAGTGATCAACATAAATGTTCTTTAAAATGCAATAGATGTTTTAGGAAAGAGAGTAATTGCGAAGGAGTTGATATTCAGTGTAATGATTGTTTTAGATCTTTTAAAGGAAAAAACTGCTTCGAAAATCATAAAAATCACTCAGTCTGTGAAACACTGTGGAAATGTTTAAAATGTAAGAGAAATATCAGTAGAAGTCAAAGAAAACCGAAAGATCATAAATGTGGAGAAAGACAATGTAAAAACTGCAGAAAGTGGGTTTTGGAAGATCATAAATGTTATATACGCTGGAAAGAATCTAAGGGGGGAACCTGTAAAAATATCTGTCCCAAAAATATAAAAGACAGAGGGGAATGGTGTGAGAAATGTGAAAGGTCAGCATTTACAGAAAAATATATGTTTTTTGACGTTGAAACGAATCAAGAGACAGGAAATCACCAAGTCAATCTAGTTATAAATCATGATTTTAACGGAAAAGAAAAAATATTTAAGAATGAAAATGAATATTGTGAATGGTTATTCCAAGAGAAACATTGCTTTTATACAGTATTAGCGCATTATGGAAAAGGATTCGATTTTCAATTTCTAGCTAAATACTGCTTTAAAAATAAAATTAAAGTGTTTACAATATATCAAGGAAATAAACTCATATATATGCAAGCAAACGCATATAATATTAGGTTTATCGATTCTATTAATTTTACACTGATTCCGTTAAGAAAATTTCCTAAAACGTTTGGACTAACGGAATTGGCTAAAGGTTATTTTCCTCATTTGTTTAACACTCAGGAAAATCAAAATTATGTAGGAAAATATCCTGAAAAATACTATTATGGTTATGATACTATGACTTTAGATCAAAGAAAAACTTTTGATAAATGGTATAAATCGGTAAAAAACGAAACATTTGATTTTCAAAAAGAAATTATAAAATATTGTAGATCTGATGTTGATATTTTAAGAAAAGGATGTTTAGAATTGCGAAGATTATTTCTAAATATTGCTAATATTGATCCTTTTAAATATGTCACTTTAGCAGGCGTTTGTATGGCTATATATAGAGACAAATTCACACAACTGAATACAATAGCGATTGATGAAGAGTGTATTCCAAAGGATCAATTCAGTAAGAAATCGATCATTTGGCTAGACTATCTGTCTAAAAAACACAATATCAAAATACAGCATGCTTTAAACGGTGGTGAGAAAAAATTGAAATTAGGTGATAAAACTTATAAAGTAGACGGTTTTTATAATAACACTGTTTATCAGTTTCAAGGATGTCATTGGCACGGTTGTCCTCGCTGTTTTACAGAATCCACTGTCAATCTTCAAAATCAGATATGTATGAAAGATTTGTATGAAAGAACTCAAAAAATAAATAAAAAAATAAAAGATAAAGGATTTGAATTGATTGAAATATGGGAATGCGATTTTGATAGTGACAAAGAAATTAAAAAATATATGAAAAATGAATGGAAAAGAGATTTTGTAGAACCTTTAAATCCTAGAAACGCATTCACCGGCGGTAGGTGCGAACCTACCAAATTAATCTACGAAATGAAAGAAATCGAAAAGGGTAGATATATCGATGTTTGTTCACTTTATCCAACAGTGAATTACTTTGATTACTATCCTGTTGGTCATCCGGTAAAGATTTATAATCCGGAAAAATATGATAAAAATTGGTATGGGTTGATACAATGCAAAGTACTTCCACCTAGAAGGCTCTATCATCCTGTTTTACCTTATAAAGGAGAAAAATTAATATTTAGTTTGTGTAAATTATGTTCAAAACCTATAAAATGCGAAAAGAAACAATGTAAAAAATGTTATGATATGCGGAATAATGAATGTAATCATACGGATGAGGAGAGAAGTTTTACTGGTACGTGGACAACTACCGAAGTTGAACTGGCTATTGAAAAAGGTTATAAGATTTTAAATATCTATGAAGTTTGGCATTTTGAAAAAAAATCTAATACATTATTTAAGGATTATGTTAAAATGTTTTTGAAAATCAAATTAGAAACAGATGATAAATGGTCTGAAAATTTCAAAACTGAAAAAGAATATAAAAGGTGCGTAGAAAAGAAATTGGGTATAAGGTTAGGAGAAATCAAAGAAAACCCAGGAATGAGATTTATATCTAAAATTTGTTTAAACTCTTTATGGGGAAAGTTCGGACAGAGAAAAAATATGAAACAAACAGAGAATGTAACAGAATTGGCAGATTTTTATAGAATTATACTGAACGACCGCATTAAAGACTTGAATATGATATTTTTAAATGATGAGTGTGTGCAAATGGATTATAAGATGAAAGATGAATATGTCAAGAATAACTTTAATACGAATATTTATATAGCGGCTTTTACAACCAGTTCGGCTAGAATAAGATTATATGAAATGCTTGATAAATTAGAAGATAAAGTTATGTATTACGATACAGATAGTATTGTGTATATCGATGATGGCTCCAATAAAGTAAAAACGGGTTGTATGTTAGGCGAGTGGACCGATGAATTAGGAGAAGATAAATATATGAAATCGTGGATATCTGGAGCAAGTAAAGATTATGGTTATATTCTGAACGATGGTTCTGTAAAAGGAAAAGTAAAAGGATTTAAAATGAGTTATGAGAGCGAAACTAAGCTCAATTTTGCCGAGAGAATGAAAACAATAACTGGGGAAATTGACCATATAGATGTAGAAATAAACCAATTTCAGATACAAAAAGATAGAAGTATTAAAGTGAAAAAAATGAATAAAAGATATATATTTGGATATGATAAAAGAAGAATTTTAGATAACTTTGATACTGTACCATTTGGATTTTAAGCCGAATATTTAATTTATAAAAAAATGTTTTCTAATAAATGGACGATGTCACTCTTATCATAAATGTTCAAGGTTTTATACTTCCTTTTAAATCTATAGCGAGAGAAATAAGCTGGGTTCATTTAAAAGAAGGAATAGGTGAAACGATTTCTGTATTTACACCTAACTATGAATTAGGTGATCAAGACCATGGAATAGTTCGTAGATGTACTAACGATATCCATGGTTTAAGATTTAAACGATATTCAGATAATACAGGCTTATGGATTAGTAGCGACAATGTAAAAGATTATCTCTTACAATTGCATCAGATATACGGAGGGACATTTGCTTTTAAAGGAGGAGTTTTTCCGAAAAGTACCTTTGAAGAATGGGGAATTCCTATAAAAATATTAGAAGTACCGAGATGCGTTCGAATCCTAGGACAGGGTTGTTCTATGTACAGATGTCTGTACTATAAAAATTTTCTTTCAAAAATTGTTTCTTAATAAATGGAAGAATTCAACAGTCTCAGATCGTTCCCTGTAACTCATAAGCTAAAAGATTTAGAGACAGGGAAATACAAACTGATTTCGTTGAAGAAAATTCAAACAAAATTTGGAAATACCACTATTGCAAGATTAGAAGTTAATGATGTAGAAAAGGATTATTTTCTTAAAAAGAGTCATGGAAAAATTTCTGAAGCAGCAATAACAAAACTGAATGAAGGTGGTTATATCTTTCATTTTAAAGGAAAAAATAATGACGGCTTTTATGATTATGAATTAGAAAAAGCTTAATCCTACAATTTGTTTTAAATCTTACAATAATCGAATGGACCTTTTATCGAACTATCAAACTACCAGAATAATATTTACGGAAATCCAAAATATATCTGTTTTTAAGTACAAAATTCTTTCCGTTCAACTTGGTGAATTAAATAAAAAATTTGGCCATTATTATGAAGAAGAAGAACCTCATAGAGAAAGATTAATAGATGAAGTTTTGGAATTAAAAAATATTTTAATACGATTTATTAATGAATTGCGACTGCTTTTAAATAAAGACGAAAAATAAAAGTGTTTATAAAAATGCTTCTGTATAAATGGTGTCGGCTCAAAGATTAGAAGATATTATAATTCATAAATATAAAGATTTATTTATCAATTTATCCCATCATAAAACATTTCATACATTTATTTCATTATATATGAATAAAATTGATCTTCATTTAAGTAAAAATATTATGAAATTGCCCATTGAATTTATAAGAAAATTTAAGGATAAACTTAATTGGAATTGTATATCACAGAATGAAAAATTATCAGAAAATTTTATTAGAGAATTTCAAAATAAAGTTGAGTGGCGGTGTATATCATTTCATCAGACATTATCCGAAGATTTTATTAGAGAATTTCAAAATCATGTTGACTGGTATTATATATCATTTCATCAGACACTATCAGAAGATTTTATTAGAGAATTTAAAAATAAAGTTGACTGGGAAGGGATCTCCTATCATCAGGTCTTATCCGAAGATTTTTTAAAAGAATTTAATGATAAAGTTGACTGGGAATGGATATCATATATCAACGGTTTTTAATTAACATTTCAATTTTAAGCCGAAGGATTATATCCTTTATTTGACGTCCAATTTTTTTCTAAATAAATGTTACAATATTTTGTCATAAGTACTTTACTCTTTAATTGTCTTTCGCCTACCTTTCATTATTTTAAATTTGACCCCGTTATTACAAATCATAGCATCGATAACTCTAATAATTATACTATATTTAATAGTTTCAATGATACAATAAAATTAACTTTCACCGCTAAAATATACAAAATGGATCAAGCCTCTAAATTTTCTCAACCTGGTGTTTATTTTTGGATAGAAACTAAATGTGATGACAATTGGAATTTAATACCCGAAACTAAAGAATGGTTTCATATTTATATTCCCGGAGATAATAACTTATACTATTCTATAGCTTTTAATGCTACTAAAGATTTTAGGATTGGTTATAATGCCGATAACTTATTATATAACGCTGCTCTTTGCTTTTCTTATTCATATCTATATTATCCTAGAGGAAGGTTGTTTATCAGCTTTTGGTAGACTATTAAGAAAGTACGTCAATCTATAATCAGACTAAATTTTTTCATCACTATAATAATTAAATATTTACATTTAAAAATCATGATTATTTTATCTAAATTGATTACGTTATTATTTATAATCAGGTTTTTTTATTGTTTATTCTATAACCTTTTCTTAAAAATTCTTCTTTACATAATTTAGTAGAAAAAATAAAAATATACACACAATGCAATTTTTATCATCATTTGCTCGATAAATCGTTATAAAATCGTTACAGCACCGATATTTTAACAGTCAAATTTTTTGAGCAAAATCTTACAAAAATCGTTAAATATTTGCATTGTGTGGAATATAAAAAGTGTGCCAAAGGACCCCCTATATACTACTTATATATATTTGACACTTTGAATTGCTGCAAATTTGAATTTTTTTTTTCGGAAAAAAATACAATTACGTTTAGGTTATTTTTTTTCATGAAAATTTATATGTATTTTATCTAACTTGTAAACTAACATAATTACTGACGAAAATCCAAAATATTTTATGTCTAGATTTTTTTTCTAATTATTATTTACATTTATATATTTTTATATTTTAAGCAAAGTTCAGAAACAACATATCATATATATATATTTACTTTATTGAATTTTAACTGAAAATTTATTTTTTTCGTGTAAATTATAAATAATAATTTTGATGTCAATTTCAAAATATTTTTTCATTCTAACAAATAATGATAATAAAGCGAAAATTGTCAACTGGAAATGTAAAAATCGTCTGCGGATCCCGCATGCTGTGAAATGTCAGTAATGTTTTGCTGTCAACAGAAATATTCATGGTATTTCGCAGGAAACTTACTGGCATTTCTGTAGAAAGTTTTTAACATATACAGTAAAGTTCCAGTCATTTTCAAGAAATGTTTCTTGGAAATAATGGGCAACTCAGCTGCCCATTTTTTCCCAGGTACGTTGCGGAATTTTTTTTACAGTGTAATATTTTCTTTCAATAAAAAAATATTTTTGACTTAACTGTTAAAAACAGAAATAAAACTTTAAAATAATAATTAAAATATTACATCTTTAAAGTAATAAATGGAGAAAATTACATCATAAAAATGAATTTAAACGTGAATTTAAAAAGAGAAATAAAACATTAAAATAATAATTAAATTATTCGCGTTAAAAGCAGTTAATGTGAAAAATTACGACATATTTAAAATGCTCAAATAATAAAATTGTCAAACTGTTTCAATTAAAAAATATATTTAACTTTCAAATAAAAATTATATTTTCACTTGAATATGAAAAACGTCATATGAAAAACGATAGACTTAAAACAATTTTCTTATAACGTCGTTATAAACCTATACGACGTTATAACTTCGGATGCAGTGACATTTTTTATTTAACTATTTTATTTAAGCTGATGTTAAAATGTTTAAACGCTCTTATTTAATCAAACAATGAAAACAGCTGTTAGCTGTCGTGACAGCATTTGATTGGGCTTTAAAATTTTCCAATCAAAAGAAAATGGATGAAAATCGATTATAGAAGAACAACACTAGTCGTTTAATTATAACTATTCCATCTGCCATATAACTGTTTCTTAAATATATATATTTATGTTTACTATTACTGGGACCCCAACAGTGACAGAAGTTTGACTGAAAGTTTTCTTTGAATCCGTGTAAATAGCTTTAGGTTCCCTTGGAAAGACTTGCAAAGAGGATAATCCTACCTGCCCAATATAATAATCAGACAATGCACATAACAAACTTCCCACCACTAGTACCACCTATTATTGGATTCTTCTTTCAGTGTCCCATATAGCTATATTCTTTTTTTGTTTCATAAAAATGTTCCCAAAACAAAAAACTGAAACACCAGAAATTAGAGTTCATTTTAATTAAAATTTTAATTATGTTTTTTCATAGTTTTCATCTCATTTTACCGGTTTTCTTTTGAAGAGTTAAAAAAAAAAAAATGAGGAGTATAAGTAATGATCAACAAATATTTTGCTTAGAAAAAAAAAATAAATTAAATATATATATATATATATATATATATAGTAGAAAGCTAACAAAACGCTAATCTAATATTTAAAGCGAAGATAATAATAATAATGTATTTTTCAATCACAAGAAATTTTAAGTTTAAAATTGAACTCGGAGTCAGAGATTTTTAAATCCTCCTGTTTCATTCTGCTCATAATTTTGCTTATTGTGTTCATCCATAGGAGTTTGCTAAGCACGTAGCGTACGGCTGAAAAAGGCGTCAACTGACGAAAGAGGTAGACTAATTATAAGCATTGCGAATAACCAGACAATTTTTAATTAAGGGGAGGGAGAAGATGAATGTTTACACAGGCGCCAAAAAGGGCCTCAGGCTACTCGAGGAAAAGACATGAATGAGTTGAGTGATATAAATGATTTGCTTTCTACAAGATTAATTCTAAATGTATGCATTAATAATGTGCAAAATGGAACTATCTAACTAAGGAGAGGTGTGTTTTTAGTCTTGTCAGCTTCTCAAGATGAAAAAGGGATAAAAGTGTGTCAAAAATCGTTAAAAGGGGATTACATATTTATAGGAGGAAAAATGCTAAAAAGAGAGCTAATTTTTTGTCAAAGGCAAATAATTTATAAATGAGAACTGGTTGCATATAATAGATAGTGTAATAAGTTATTTTACTCTTTACTTTATTTATTAAGAAACTGAAGTTGTTGAGTGAGATTTTAATAATGTAGTGAATAACTGAAACAAGTTTCAGATAGAAAAAACTAAAAATTAAGCAAATGATAAAAATAAGATTTGCGTTAAAAGAACCGTTTTACATTACACTTATTAGTGTTAATTATTCAAGAAGCACTGCTAAAATACAGTTTTAGCCGGGGGGGGGGGGGAGATGCTGAAACACTCACAGTTTTTCTAACTAAGCTGTTTACATTTTGCTGGAAGTGAAAAATTTAAGAGAGTCTAAATCGTTTACTTTTGTTGTAGTAACTAATAGCTAAAATGTGTCTGAAATAATAAGCTTAATAAAAAAATCAATTGAAAACTTAAACAACAACAAAAATTATGTGTCAGGCGGTAGATCATAAAACACTGTAAAACAGAAACTGAATATTATTAAAACATTTCATTTTTTCATACATTGAAATGTGATATACTAATTCCAAATGCTAAATGGACCTTTTTAGCACTTGAAATTAGTATATTATCACAAGGTTTTAGTTTGCTCTATATTTATTGAAATGAGATTTCTAAAAAAGCAAATAAAAAAACACGCAACACATTAAAATCCATTTTTAACAGTTGTTGTTCTTATGTGCTAATGTGTGTGAATTTTTTCGTGTACCCTGATATATGATCGATATGATTTATATACACGTCATATAATAGTCTAAAATTTGGATAAAGGATGAGGGTCCATAAGTCGCGTCTTTAGCCCATGAAGCAGACTAAAATTCAATTAGGTTATAGTACTCACTCAATTATTTCACTTTTTAACGTTAGAAGGCATATATTGTACGATTTTAACAATAGTGTTTGTATTTTGTTCGGATTTATACGACTTACAGACTCAAAATTCGTAAAATTTGTAGTTTTGATGAAAAATATACAATTTCTGTTATTTTTACCTCAGTTATAATTGAAGTAATATATATACAGAGTGGTCATTAAAAAAAAAAAAAAAAAAAAAAAAAAAAAAAAAAAAAAAAAAAAAAAAAAAAAAACTTTGCCGATATATGGAACTCTAGCAGCCGGTCCGTTTAACCGATCGAGATGAGATTTCAGATATAGTTATTCAGAGGTATGAGCTTGGGATTCTGTGAACGGCATCAAATTGGAGCTCTTCGTTAAGGGTTATAGGTACAAAAACTCGAAATTTTCGAATGGCAACGCCCATTTTTTTTTGTCGCAAAATGCTCAGCGCATGCGAAAACCCTAAATAGCGTTCGCACGGTACGTGTATCGCAATAAATGGACGCGTTATACACGCACAAAAAACAGCTCAGCAAAAGGCCAAAAACAACATGATCGGGGCGCACGGAGGAAATTTGCATATGACGGAGGCAAGACAACAATCACAGAACGTCGTTCGACAGATAGTCAGCGTAGAAAACGGATTCTTGCCTAATCACTGATTTAATTATCACTGCCTCAGTTGTAAAATTCAATTGCTCAGCTTGTGTTTTGAGAAAAGGTGGCTTGAAAATGCCACAACACCATGATTTACCGCAATCCATGGCTTGGCGTGTTATCGGGACAGTTGAATTTGGGGAAACACAACGAAGTGTAGTGGACGCTGTTGGAGCCGCAAGAAGTGTCCATGAAAGGCTGTGGAATCGATTCCAAGACACATGGAATGGTAGTCATCGACAAGTGCAAAGTCGAAAATGTGCTAACACAGAAACTGATGACCGATATACCCTGTTAACAGCCCGTCGAGACGGTACGGACAATGCTACTCAGCTGCAAACACAGTTGTTCTTGGCCAAAGGACGAAAGGTGTCCAACCAAACAGTCCAAAATAGGCTTCATCAGGGTGGTCTCTATGCACGTAAGCCAATGGGCTGTATTCCGTTGACCTCAAGCCACTGTGTGTCCCAAAGAAGGTGGGGAACTGAACATCGAGTTTGGAGGCAACGTTGTTGGAGTGAAATTCTGTTTACAGACGAGTCTCGATTCAGTCTGGATGGGACATCTGATGTGCTTTGGCATGAAGAGAAGGAGGCACTCAAAATAATCCCACATTCTTTCGTGAAAGATCACATTACAGACGAGGCTCTTGGCTGGAATCAGCATAGGTGGGCGTACGGGCCTGCATATCATTCGGAATGGCGCTTTGATGGTCCGGAGTAATACAGACGAGATACCGAGACCTCATGTCGTATTTTATGTTTCAGTAATTAGTGATTTCTTTTTTCCATGCATGATAATGTCAGACTTTATACAGTTCGTCTTGTAGAAAACATGCTTGAAGCTGAAACAATGCAGCTTATGGAATGATCAGCATGCTCTCCTTTCCTAAATCCGATCGAGCATGTTTGGAACATACTCAGACAATGCATTGCTGCGAGACCAAGGCCTCCTTTTACTGTCCGGGACATGGCGATTGCACTTCTTGAGCATTGGAACAGTATTCCCCAAGTGTTATCGATAACCTCATCGCATCCATGGAAAACCGGTGTGCAGCATTCTTAGCTGTTCGAGGAGACCACATGCCATATTAAAAATCTTGCATCATTTCTAAACAATACTTTTTATATGATTTTCATGAAACCAAATTATTGCCCTAAATCATCTTTTCATGTTCTTTTCACATTTTCAAACAATAAACGCTCCCTTACCATTTTTTGCGTCTTTTTTTATGTATTGCGCATTGCTACACGTGTACTACCCATTTTACGCCCATACATTGCTGTTTTGCACTGTTCTCTTCACTTTTTTGCTTGCTCCCCAAATTCTTTTGAGCAGTGTATTTATATTAGCGCAATCGTGCAACATTTTCTTCTTGACATATAATATAAAACACATCAAAATATACAAAGTATGGTAAAATAAAAGTGATGCAAAGCTGCGCTCATAGTAAAATATTAAAAATAGAGAGTAAATTGAGGTAAAAATAGGAGAATTTGCGTATTTTTCATCAAAACTACGAATTATATGAAATTTGAGCTTGTGTAAGTCATATAAATCCGAACAAAATACAAAAACTCTTATTGAAATTGTACAATATATACCTTCTGGTATTAAAAAGTGAAATAATTAAGTCAGTATAACATAATCGTATTTTAGTCTATTTCATGGGCCAAAAACGCGTCTTATGGACACTGATCATTTAAAAATGCATACCACCGCGGAAAACGCACTTCAATTATCGATTACAGCCTGTCCTGTATCCGAATACTTTTAAGGGTCTCCATAATTGAGCGCTATAGGCTAAGCACTCCAAAATCTATATAAAATATGTTGCCGCGCACTTCAGGGCCTTTTTTTAAAATTTCATTACGTTTGGAGCAAATATCGGTAAAATGTATTGGAAACCATTTTGCCACATAGATCATAATATAATGGGATTATTTTGTGCTTCCCTGTAAACGAACTATGAATGTTACGCAAAATATAGTCATAAGAAAGCATGTAGTTAGTGTTGCCAGGTGTCCCGCGTAAATTGGAGCTCCAAATTCTCTTGACACGGCTCATTTCTTACAGTTTATTTCGCCATCTTTAATCTCAGTTATTTCTTCCATTAGATAAGGGGAAGAAAATTACTTTAAAATACTGGTATCCACAGCATTTGGAGCCGGGATTTACACGAGACACCAGAGAACACTAATTGTAGTCCATCTCGGTCATAAATATCAAAATGATCATGTTTCAAATATTGTAACGTAAATAAAAGGCACCTTAAACGATTTTTCCGCCAGACCATACTGTAACAGAGTTATTCTGTGTCCCTGTAAACGAACTATACATGCATTCTGTACTAAACCTCAATACCATGTAAAACTTGCATAGTTATACTATGTAATACATAGTATACATAGTTACATAGTTACATAGTATTACATACTCCTAAATACAAGCATATTTAGGAGAGTTAGAGCGAGTGCATAATCTGCTCGCGCTCTACAGACAGACAAATCGAATTAATAAACACTTTTCAACTTTGTCCAAAAATCTATAAAAAGTTTTAAAATAGGATTTTATAAAACGAACAAAAATGCGCCATGGCAAAATGAAAAATTGTTACGGCTAAATTAGTTAGATTAATTTCAGTTTGGGTTAAATTGGTAATACTCAATGGTTTGTTGAGAGAACTAAATGTGTCCTAAAAAAACCTACAATCAAAATCAAAAAGATAAATAAAGGGTTTTTGTAGAGATTGACCTCAGCTAAAGAATGTAAAAAAATCATTTTAAAATATTAAAATTCAAGAAAGATAATAAAAAAAAATGTCCCATAAGATTAATATTAGCGATTCTGTGTTTTCGAGTGATTGAAGTAGTCCCTTAATGAGCAAAATCCAATGGAAAGTGAAAGTGACATGAGAATGGTTTTTGAAAAATGATTTACGTTGATTAAAATTGATAAGAACAACACCGAGCTAAATTTTAATTTGAATTCTGCATTGAATAAACTATGATTTATTTTACTTTATAATATTAAAAATACTGAATAAAAGAAAATATTCAGCACGAGACAAGATTAGCCCTTATAGACACTCAAATAAAATATTACAGACTTTTAGTAAATAGTTATTTCGCTGATATTTGGGATTTATTCGTTACAATATTTTAGAGAAAAAAAAATCAACTAATAGAAAAAAGTGTAATGAATATCTGTCACTGATAAGAGATTTAGGAACTATTTTAACAACTTAAAATACTTTCACAAACTTTTTCAAGAATTTAAATAAAATCATGAACAAAAAATATATTTGTTATATACTGTAAATGCATCTATAGACCTGTTGCTATAACTTTTCTGAAAAAAAGCACTCACTGCCAAAGAATTAAAATTTTTCAAAAGTTAGAATTGATAATAACAACACCAAGCTAAATTTTATTTTGAATTCTGCATTGAATATACTTTGATTTATTTTACTTTATAAGATTAAAAATACTGAATAAAAGAAAATATTCAACAGGAGACAAAATTATCCCTTATAAAGACACTTAAATAAAATATTACAGACTTTTAGTTAATAGATATTTCGCTGATACTTTGGGTTTTATTCGTTGCAATGTTTTAGAAAAAAAAAAAGAATTTAACGAATGGAAAAAAGTATAATGAATATCTGTCACTGATAAGAGATTTAATAACTATTTTAACAACTTTAAATAATTTGACAAACTTTTTCAAAAATTGAAATAAAATCATGGACAAAAAATATATTGGTTATATACTATAAATGCATCTATAGACCGTTTCTATAACTTTCCTGAAATAAGCACTCGCTGCGAAATAATTAAAAAATTTCCAAATATCACCTTAGTATCTCAAGTTCACCACCCTAGTATTTCATTTCTATAATTTTTCTATCCCCCCCCCCCCCCCCCCCGCCTTATACCGGAAAAAACCTTGTTTCTGTAAATGACTCGTGTGCTTAACGAATGATTTATGTGCTTAATTTACCGTTTCACCTTTCATGAATGGTCACTGAATGTGAGTTTCGTCAGATACCGTTACAGCAAAAGCAGTACCTGCTAAATTACACAATGTGGTCACCATGGATACTTTTAGGATAACTTTTGCTGTTACAGATGTAACTATGACACATAAATTCCGGATTTTATTCCTCTGGGAAGTAGCCCTCACTGCAGAAAGTCAATGAAATAATATCATTTGTTCACTTGTTATATAAAGTGTTTATCTTGAAACAGCCCATGGAATACAAAAACACGTTTTAAAGGAAATTTGTAAGCAATAAGCCTAAGGGTGCGATTTTTTTTGTTGTTGTTAATTCCAAATAATAATTGTATCACGAATTAATTCATTTTAATTTATAATGTAATTTTTTTTAATTGTATGCTCATTTTTGCCAGCAGTGATGAATTTTCAAGAGTGGCCAACAAGGGATTTGACTGCGGAAAATTTGTCATTCGATGCTTATAAATGGTCTAGAAATGTAAATATCAGCCCTTTCCCCCCGTATATAGCTATACTAATATCTCATGCAGTAAAATATCTAAAATCAAAACCATGTGCTCAGGAATAACAGATCCATTTTACTAACGAGGGAGGTACTTCCTTCTGAAAATTTGGGATTATATGCTTATAAATATTGTATAATACATATACATGATAGTGCAAATCTCCTCTTCCTCCACTTTCGAAGTTATGGGCAATTACACAGAACATTCTCTTTTTTTGGGGGGGGGGGGAGTAAAATTTATAATATGTTTAATATAAGGGTGTGATTGGAAAACTTGATATTTTTATGTTCTTTAATAAAATTCTAATAAAAAGGCACTTACAAATTAAGTTAAGTACCATTATTATCTTTGTAAAGTCATAATGGTACGTGAGTTACACAGTATAAATTACGTCAGTTACATGTGTAAATGCCTTTTTTTTATTGTTCAGAAATTCATTAAACAAGTTACTGTTATAATTTGTCATTACTTACTGTTGTAAACAACATTATATCACTTTTTTTAACGGGATAGATTTGACAATTTTTACACTTCAATGAAGGCAGAAAAAATGCTTGTCTATTTTATTTTACATCAGTTACAGAATTCTGAATTGCAATTTTTGGGACTAAATTAAGATTGAAATAATCTGTAGGTATTTGGGTATTATGTCCTTAGCAAGAAATGTTTTAAATTGCAAAAATTGTTCTAACTTTATTAATAAATTTTCCACACAGTTTTGAAAACAAAATTCTATTATCAAGTGTTACGTCAGTTACGATGGAATCGACCTTATACAAATGCCTCATTTAGAAAAGTGTTTTAATTCAACACCATTTGAAAACGGAAAGCAATTAGATCTATTTTATTGACCCGGAAGGTACTTCTTTCCGGAAAATTTAAGACAATATTTATTATAAATGGTCTAGACGTGCAAATCATCTAAAGGCTGATTTAATGAAATTTTATAATTTTCAAGACTTTTATAGTATAAATTTTATTTGTTAAATGAACTAAATCGGCAAAAGGTTTAATGTAAATATTTTAGTTTTAGAAGCACTTTTGTTTAAAGAAAAAAAAATTCCTGCCGGCCCGACCTACAGGCGGAGGTAGATTTCGAAGTTAAGTATACTAATTTCACAAACAAAAACCAAATCATCATTAGAGATAAACACACTTTAACAATTTTATCTGGCCGCTTTTGACGAGTTTTTATTTTATTTTTATATAATAACTGGTTTTATCAGAATCATGTTAGGGCGGTATTCAAAAAAATACTTTTCCATGCTCAACAACTCGAAATTTTCTGGCATAACTCCAGATTCATTTTTAATAGGAAAACATGAAACTTGTTGACGTGAATTTTGAGGCAATTTATAAGCGATCTGTGTTTTTAATTTTCGTTCAATTAATTAAAACTTGATACATAAACAATTCTTTTCTCAGTAAGACAATATTTTTCGTTTCTAATACAATCGCTTCGGGAAATTCCGTTCAAAATGTCTACTTTGATATAATTTTTTGAAATATATTCTGCCTTTGTCAAAAAATCGATCATTACGGTACATTATATAGTTTCTGAATAAGCGAATCTACCAATTGGATGCGTTTGAGAGCAAAAATGAATTTAAAAATGAGTCAGAAAATAAGCAGTTTGGATTTGAATATTCCCTTAATACGATGATTTTTCCATCACAATCCGCTTCGGGAAATTCGGTTCAAAAGGCCCACTTTGACAGCATGTTTTAAAATATATTCTGCCTCTATCAAAAAATTGACCATTACGGTACATTATATAGTTTCTGAGTAACAAAAGGTACCAATTGGAAGCCTTTCAGAGTAAAAATGAATTGTAAAATGAGGGAAAAAATAAGCAGTTTGGATTTGAATACACCCTTACTAAGATGATTTTTTTCTTCAACCGCTAGGTATTTTTAATTTGTTTTTGCTGTAAGATTTGGTCCCATCCAAAACTTGTCTAAATAGATGTTGTAGACAATATTAAGAAGATATATTATAAATTCATGGGGATTTTATATCTTTTGAATTGACGGAGTTATGGATTTTTTTCTTCTTCAAACGCCCTTTTTGTTTTCGTTTTTAATTTTTTTTGCGGTACGAAGTGGTCCTATCAAAAAATTGTGAATATAAAAGTTGTAGATAATGTTAAGGAGATTCATGATAAAATTAATTGGATTTGACATCTTGAGAATTGACGAAGTTATGATTTTTTTTTCTCCCAAAAACCCTTTTTTGCACCCTTTGAGCCCATTTTTAACTTTATCAAAAATCTGTGATACATAAATTTTTGGCTCTATTTTTAGAAGTAATAAAAACTTTAAACTGATTCGATATGTACAATATTTAGGAAGTTATGGGGTTTTTTCGGTTTTCACAAAACCCCTCCCTATTTCCATCCCCTTTGTCCGATTTTGCCCATTAACGAACTCGACCGAGATTTTATGCCCCTTGATTATATGTATCAGTTTGGAAGAGATTGGTGCAGAATTGTGGAAGTTATCGTGTCCAGAAGAAAGTGATATATATAGATACATACATACATACATATATATATATGTATATATATATATATATATATATATATATATATATATATATATATATATATATATATATATATAGTTTTTTACTGAGGGTGGTTTTGGGCTCTAGGGGTCATGATCGGTGTAGATCTGCAAAAAGTTTTCAGAAATTCCAACATAGGAACGACGCCAATAGGTAGTATTTCATACGAAATCTACCTAAAAGGTAAAGAAAAAATAAACAGAAAAAAAACCTCAGATACATCCTTGGAATTAAATTATCAAATCAATAAAACATAATCTGCGCTGATTGTTTTCGGTTTCAAAATTTCTGCTTTGATATTTAAAACATGGTTTTTACATTACGAACTGAACTAATGAAACATGTGCCATCTAGCCCAAAATCTGAACTTTGTGACTATTTAAGAAGTCCAACAACGAGTAAGGCTCCGTCCACCGCAATTTCAGAGAATGTGCCATTGGCCCGTAACTTTGGAGGTACACTCTCCTCATAGATATGAGAAATTTCTAACGATGCAATCAGCAAGCAATATCTTCTGCACGATTTTTGTTTTCAAAACTGAACCTTTATTTCTGACGTAATGTGAATGTTCTAACTACATACCTCTGCATTTTCCTATTAATATTTAAATAGGAAAGATTTGAATGGAATTTCTGACGCTAAACTTTCCTTTTTATATTTTACTTTCTTACCTCCACAGTTACGGTTATCGTATTTTGCTTGTTCACTTTCACAAATCCAGAGGATCATATCCGGGTAACCCGTGTTGAGAACGTAGAAGAAAACAATGATTTTGAAAATTCTAATATTTTTTTTAGGTTTAATGTATATATTTGCTAGAATGAACCATAACACTAATTTGAAAAGTATTAGCTCAATGAAATGTAAAGCTGCACGGTTTTTGTTGAATTCCTTAATAAGTTCACGATCCACGAGAATCGAATCGGAACAGTATTAAAAAAGAACATCGACAAAGATAGTTTGGTAAAGATCGAATGCAAAACTTAAGAGCTTGAGGGATTGAGCTAAAAAATAGAAATAAAGAAATCCACATACCCAGATACGCTTGAAACACATAACAATTCTTGGCAGTAGGGTAAAAAATCCGACCGCGTAAAAAGCGAACTAATTAATTATTTCTCATAAATATAGAACTATTTTTTAACAATTTGGAAAAATGGTTATTGTTCTCTGTCAGGGTAGGAAATCAAAAACATATCTGAAGTGTTTTATTGGTTGAATCCACATTTTATTCGTTTTCTGATTACAATAGAAAGGGAAAATACAGTAATATGTATTTTCCCTTTACTTTCAACAGAGATGGATACTTCTGTTGCCACTATGACAAAAAAGTAATAAAAATACAAAAAAAAATTAATAACTCAGAAACAAATTGAGATACAGCTTTCAAACAAATTGCATTTAAAAGTACATTTTTTTTCTCTATACGACGGTGTGAAAAGTAATATTGTGGGATGTTTAGAAGTTTAAGAATGAAATTTCATTTAAAATTGGTCGTCAGATTTCTGACGATCGAAAAGCCTTTTCCCGAACAGCCAATGAAATGCTTGGATAATACGTAAGTTTCAGGTGGATAATACGTAAGTTTCAGAAAATCTGACGAGTCGCAGGCGATTTTTGTCGCTTGCAATTTTTACGTGTAATGACACTATTCATGGCGTACATAATGTATGATAAACTCTGTGCGATTTTTTATGTCTTAAATTTTAGTCTTTGAAAAAATCATTTTCCAAATGGTCGTTGTAATTTGTTAAATTGCTTTTTATTTACTTGTATTGATGGCTTTTAAGTTGTGTTTAATTGTTAGTTCCTATCTATAAACATAGTTTTGATGAGGTCTATAGATGTTTATGATGTTTAGAGTTGGAGTAAAACTAGAGGTCTTACCTTCACAACTTCCAGGTTGTGTAACATTTAAACTAAGCTTCTGACTCTAAAATAGTCAATGAAACATCGCCTTCATTTTGAAAGTCCTATCCAATGATAAGCCACTTAATATGGAGCGTGAAAAAAATTTTCGTCTCTACCACAATTTTGTATTTTACGTCCGCCATTTTTTCCTGAATTGTTTATTTTTACATCATATTTCACTTTAATCAGCTATAAAATTTTGTTACAGTATTCTGAATGTGTTGGAAAGTGTTTCATAAGCTACGCTGGGCGCATTATTTTCAGTTCTTCTTTTTTTATAATATATATACATCAAGCTAACCAGGTGACAATCAATAAAAAATCTTAGTGGCTTTATCTTATAGAATGCTTTACGCAATACTGATTAAGAAATAACTGTATCCTTCGTAATTCAAGAAACTTGAAAATGCCATTTAATATAAATGTAAAGCCTTTTCCCAATTTATTCAATAAAATTTTAGGAATTGAAAATGAAGAAATTTTACACAGTATGGTTTATGTATAATTACGATTATTCCTTTTTCGGTTTCACCTCTTTATTATCGAATTCCAATTTCCAATCTCTTTGGTGCCATTTCACGTTTCACAGAAAAGCTTTCCGCTTTAAAATGACGCATTAATGAAAGGGAAAACAGAATTTTCTTCTGCGTGAAATATGAAAATGGAAATGTTCTTGAAATCTTAATTCGTTAATTTAAATACATGATATTAATAATTTTAAAATTATCTTTTTCTTCAGTAACACGTACTTCTTTTAAAATTATAATTAATGAGTGGATAAAATATCATCTGCATCATTTGTTATTTTGTATTTCTAATTAATATTTTGATATTTATTTTTTTTTAGATTTAACTGATGAGTTTTTATAAGTGAAATGTAAATATAAATTAAATAAATAATTTATTTTTATACTGTTGTCTAAATCAGCCCTGTCCAATCACCCTGTAAACCGGGGCACAGCTCTGCCGTTGTCAAACACTGAAGGGCATCATGACTCTCATGAGTCACGTTGTGCAACCATATTATCTCACTATACTCTAAAAAATACCTTGTAGATTTTACAGAAAAAACGTTACAGCCATGCTACCAGTATTCTACTGTAATTTGTACCGAAGAACTCTATTAACTCCTTAATTCTCGCTCCCGTGATATTCAGGAGCTGTGCCTTTTATTCAGATTGTTTGATTATCACCAGTTTTATAAAATAGTGTAATTGGCTTTATTATGGTATCTTTTTACCTGTTATTAAATAAGGTGAATATTTCCTGTTTAAAAAAAGTGGCTCCAATAAGCAATTTGAATTTTTAAAACGTAATTTAATGCGACTCTTAAAGGGTTAAATTTGTATATATTTTCATTGTATAACACATGATCTCGACAAATGGCATGCAGGGTATCCTGTTCATATGCAGCATTTTCCTTTGTATAAGACAAAAATTACTTCACTTTGCTTAAAATGCAATTTTGTTCAACAGGAACAGATTACTACTGCATTAAAAAGAATTTTGTTGCATTGCTTAAAAAGAATTCTGTTTAGCTGAAGTAATATTCGTTGCACAAAAACGCATTCGTTTTACTTTTAAGATTTCCTGGTTTTTCAGGAATAAATAAAACAGCGCTGGATTGCAGTGTTGACAGATTGTGGACTGTCACCACTTTTAAAAAATAGTATAATTCGCCTTATTTTTCAGAATTTTTAATCTATTTTTAAATAGGCCGAAAATTTCTATTTGAAAAAAGTGGTGACAATCAAATAATCTGAATTAAAAATGTCCCCAATCTGGCAACACTGCTGAATTGTTCTAAACAGTGGAGCAGCCTAGAGGGGCTTCCTAGTTGCTGTCAACTTCGCGCCTAGTATATAAATGCACTGTCTTATTAGTTATGTGAGCCATTGGGAAAAAATATAAATGTAGTTATAAAACTACTTAAAAGTTTAAAATTTACTTTAAAGAAGTTTTTTTTTAAAGAAGAAAATGAGGATAATTAAAAAAATAATCATAAATTAATTTTAAGGATTAAAGTTATGCAATATATATATATATATATATATATATATATTTATATGTGTGTCACTAATAAAAAGGTTAAATTATGGTATGGTAAATAGAGTTTAACTATAGTTATGTAAACTACTCAGAAAATGTGAAAATAAAAAATAAAAAAATTACAGAAATAAACAGTAGCCAGGGCAGGGCATTCTCAGCATTAAGAGCCTGCACTAGTCACTCAAAAAGACCCGGATGATAATGTTTATCCTATGAGGAAGTTATTTTTAAGTATCTCACTTGAATTTTGATATTTTCGAATGATTTATTTTGTATGGGATAGCTGAGGACGATGTACAACCGGGCTAGTTTTCACTTTTTCGATTTTGGTTATAGTTTTTTTTTTTTTTTTTTTTTTAAGGATTGTTTGAATTTCAGAAACGGTTCAAATCGGTTCCGAAAGTAAAAGTAATAAAAAAAAAAGCCCAAATGAAAAAAGTAAAATCTAGCCCGGTTGTAGATCGTCCTCAGATATCCTATGCAAAAAAATAATTCGAAAATATCAAAATTCAAGTGAGATATTTGAAAATAACTTCCAAATAGGATTAACATTATCATCCGGGTCTTTTCGAGGGACTAATGTAGGCTCTTAAGGAGGTGGCAAAAGTCCGAGTATATGAAAAGTTTTTTCTAAGAGATCACTCTCATTATCCTTTATAGAATATCTGGTACGCCGGATAACAGAGAATATCTATACTTATATGAAATGTAAATATTCTGTTAAAAATATACAATAACTATTAAAAAATAGATATTTCTAACAATGTAGTTGCAGCATCTTGTATGATTACTTCAAAGTGACAGCTATAATTCCCTATGATCCAGGAACTTCATCTAAAAATAATTAAATAAATAGCAAAATACTAAATCATATTATACTCACAATGACATTTTTCAGAAATGGGGGCCTATCTCAAAAACATTTGAACGATAAAATTGCAGAAATCTTAATCGCGTCTTTAATAATAATTATCGCATCTAAAATAACATGCAAATATTACTGATATTAAAGAACGAGCCATTAGAATAAATTTTTATTAAAAAAAATAAATAAATAAATACTAGTAATTTGGAACGTTCGAAATGATGACTACAGAATCTTCAAAAGGCCTTCTGCCGCACAGCTTTGCTGTAAGACTTAACCTTGAAATTATACTAAATTGAACTACAAACGCACAGCTAATACAGAGTTATGTAAATCATGATTCAATTTTTGTGCTTTCTAAACTGAAATATTTAAATAACCAGAAGTTTTCAATAAAATAACATGCAAATATTACTGATATTAAAGAACGAGCCATTAGAATAAATTTTTATTAAAAAAAATAAATAAATAAATACTAGTAATTTGGAACGTTCGAAATGATGACTACAGAATCTTCAAAAGGCCTTCTGCCGCACAGCTTTGCTGTAAGACTTAACCTTGAAATTATACTAAATTGAACTACAAACGCACAGCTAATACAGAGTTATGTAAATCATGATTCAATTTTTGTGCTTTCTAAACTGAAATATTTAAATAACCAGAAGTTTTCAATAAAATAATTACATGACAAAAACTGAAAAAAGAACAAACAGTAGTTTTGGTCTAAAAAAATTAGTCTTTATTCACTAAATCTATTCAATACTAAAACGTAACTTAATGTTGGAGGAGAGAATTTTTTTTTTCCTTAAGTTTTAAAAATTGAAATTTAAGACATTTGTAAGTGCTAAGAAAATTTATTAAGTAATTACTGCATAAAATTTCCTCTTTAAGTTATCGGATTTTAATTTCCAATATATTTAACATTATTTCATAATTTTAAATTCTAAAATTACGGACTAATGGAAAGGGAAATATAATTATATTTGTACTAAATATGAGACTAAATTCTTGAAATCTTAATTTAAACCAATCTCTTATTATTTTATTCACTGAAAAGTAATGCAGTTTATAAAAAAAAATGCTATGTTTATGTGGATGAAACACAACATACAATCTTGTTTTAAAATGCGTAATTCAGTTTACTTGATAGGAAATTTGCATTGGTTGTTCAATTTATATATTTACTATGAGGGAAAATTAATGCTGATTTCCTGAAAAATACCTATATAGCTGCTATAAAGTATTTCATAGTATAAATTTTATTTATCACAAAATTATGAAGTTTATTATTCTTTAAACTGTTATTGTAAAAGGATAATTGATTATCTTAGAAAAGTTTTGAGATTTTATATTTACATTCTTCCTATTTTACAGTTTTTGAATAATTATAATTACACAAAATGGATTAAAAAAAATAATTCTATTCCCAATAATTCAAGTGGCGTGAATTTAATTCTACAATAGCATGTCTTATAACGTCAGCTAATATAATTTTTCGACGTCTGTTGAAACAAGGTTTAAATAATAATAATTAAATAAAAATTATGGAATATTTTCAAGGAAAAGTAATAATAACATTTATGTATAATTACCAATATTTCAGAAAAAGTTGTATGACTCTATTACTGAATTTAACGTTCCAATGCCTTTTGTGTCATTTCACATGTTAGAGGGAAACTTTAAGCTTTAAAATCACACACTAATTGAAAGGAAAATTTTATTTCTCTTTTGTATGAAATATGAGCCTAAGCATTTTGTTTTAGAATCTTAATTCGTTATTAAAAATTTAAACTGATTTCTCATTATTTTTTAAAAGATGTTCAAAATTCACCGTAATGTGTTATTTAAAAATCTTTATAATTGATTGTTCTAAATTAGATAATAGATAATTTAAATAAATTAAATTTTAAGCTTTAAAATCACACACTAATTGAAAGGAATATTTTATTTTTCTTTTGCGTGAAATATGAGCCTAAGCATTATTTTTTAGAATCTTAATTTGTTATTAAAAATTTGAGCCGATTTCTCGTTATTTTTTAAGTACAAAATTCACTGTAATGTGCTATTTAAAAATCGCTATAATTCATTGTTTTGAATTCGATATGCAGTTTTATTTTTGAATGCACAAAACACTTTTAAGTAAAAATAAAATAGAAATCATTCGTTGACTCATACCTTTACAAAAGAGGTAAAGTTGATAATATTTTCCTGAAATTTCGGAGTAATCATATCCATCTCTACAAATGAAAATTAACGAAGAAATAGAGCAATATTTAAATTTTATATTATGTGCATTAAAAAAAAAGGTCAAATACGTATTTTAAAATTAAAATAAATATAATTTGTACCAGGTGTATCCAAGTTTTTGGCTCCCTTGAGTGCATTTGAAGAAGGGTAGTGGAGCTATATCTCGTTCTCATTTAAATAGAAAAAAATTCCTCTGGTTGCACATACAAAGTACTAATTATAATTGTACGCTCAGGAAATACGTACGCTTGTAGTAATTGAAATTCGAGGAAAATGAGTTTAAATTTTAGAGAGACTCGGGAGGGTTGATGCATTTTTTACAAAATGACTTTTTATTTTTTAAATATTGAACTTAAAATAAAGTTTCATATATCCTTTTATTCGTTATACAATCAGTTATCAAAATAAAATTTCGACATAAGTGTAAGAAATAAGAAATTTGAAAATTGGTTGAGTTTAATCATGAGAAAATAATTGGTCAATGCCCCCTATATACTCGAGGCTTAACCCACTCTATTTTATATCGAAATTTTTTGTTAAGGGAAATAAAATCTGTTTAAAAAAAAGCCAGACTAACTTTATGCTATATGGTTTAATTATTATTCAAAATTATTTGCGAAAATTTTATATGTAAACAAACCTACTTAGACCTAACTCAAAGCACAGGAGAAAAATTTCGTTTTAAATCTTCACTTATTGCGACATTCGACCTGGCAACACTAGTTGCCACATCATTTAGCTTTATTTCATTGTGTTCATGTTTTTTAAGTTTGTATACATACCTTTCTAAAGTGTTTTGATTTTTTGCAGAGACATGAGCAGGAGCACTTAATATTTCTTAAAGCTGCTGCTTTCATCCTTTCTATGCACTCTTTCTATTTACCCATTAAGGGCACTTTTTAAATGAAATGAAATTTCCTATCAGCATTCTAATTTATATTTCATTAATTTTTTTCTTGCTTTTATAGCAATTTTTCAAACCTTCCTTTAATCAATTTTAAACATTTTCCTTTCTATCTTTTACTACAGCTTAACAGAATAAATCTACATTATTGTAGAAATATAATCATTACTCTTTTATTATATACAATGTATAATAAAAATATTTGCAAAAAAAAACATGATAAAGGGAGCTTTGACCATCTGGTCAGCTTTCCCACACGTAGACTGTGTCAAGACTCCCAACATAGCCACTTTTTAAAGCATAGCACATGGTTATGTTAAGCCTAATTTATTGTATATTCTTTATTCCTGGAATGAAAGCTCAATACTTCTGCATTACTTAAAACCTACTTACTTAAATTTATATGCTATATTTTATCTGAGAAAATATAACAAAATATTTCTAAACAATACACTTTTTCAGCTGAAAACTCTTGACATTTGATTTTTCCACACCTGTTTCAATTATCTGCATGAAACAAAGGCTATTGTTTGAGCATTTCAGTAGCTTTTGTTGCCATTTATTGGCAAAATACTGAAATTCTGTTAAATATGAAGCTGAAGGGTGGGTTAAGCCTCCCATCTGGTCAACCCTCCTCAGTCTCCCCTATAGCCAATTTTATTTACAAACCAAGAAAATTGGTTGCTTCAGACATTTCATGAATTATGATTATATATCATCTTCATGTCTACGACGATGTTACTAAAATCCCTTCAATTTTTATCAATTTGTGGGCCAGGATTCAGCAAAACATGTCCGTGAGTGCCTTATCGCCCACCGACACCTGTTCTTGTACCCACGAATAGTATAAAAATTTATATGTATAAATACAGATTTTGAAAAAAATAGATTCTTGATTTTTATTTAAAGAAAACATGGCAGTACATTTCCTAAAAAAAGAACATCTGTTATAAACGAAATCCTGCAATCCTCACTTGAGTTGAAAAGGCTAACATATCTGGACATTGGTATTTTATGTATATTTGACAAAAAATTAATGAAAAAAATCATGTTACTAACGAAAATTTTCATGTGTATTTATATCCATATAAATCCACTTTCTAGATGCGTGAATTTATTGATTTTTAAGATGTTTCCACCCCTACAACACACACGCACATTCGAAACTGAAAATGAGCATAGAGTGTGCCCCAATGAAGATGTCCACGCTTTTGCAGATGCGCGCTTGATATTAAAAAGTCTGGCGACCAAAGGCACGCTTCGCCTTTTCATATAAGGCGATATTCTTTCCGGGTAATAAAAAATTGTCCTATATAGAAAATATAAGTCAGGAGATTTCTCCTTTAGGTCTATTCTGATTAAACGAAATGATAGGTTTTTATTCTTGTCAACCATTACACATATTTTCTCACTTGTCAAGCACAATTGTATGTCAGCCAGGTGCTCTAATTTCAATATATAAAGTTTGCCATATATTTTTCTCGGAACGAGGTGACACACGAAATATATTGAATGAAATATTTAGCAATAAATCAATGTTTGAATGATCTTGTAGCAATATACATAATAAAAGTGTTGTCGAAGCAATAAATTTTAAATGAAAACTACACTAAATTATGGATATTTAAAGAAAAATTTTCATTTTCTGTCGCAGCATTCACTCCAGAAGTGTGTTCCATGCTTCCCGCAGGCTGTGTATCTTTTTCATATCTTTTCTATTTTAAAAATCAAACCTGATTTGTTATATAACAAAATAATATTTGAATTGTGAAAA
Organism: Maratus speciosus; assembly: GCA_963932465.1. NCBI lineage: Eukaryota > Metazoa > Arthropoda > Arachnida > Araneae > Salticidae > Maratus > Maratus speciosus. Next base: position 211,407,784 of record OZ010790.1, read on the forward strand.
ATTGAAATAGAAACTAGTTACGTTGATTTCTGAACAATTTCATTGAAAATGTTGTTTTTCCTTCTTTAAAAACAAGATGTGGAAAGCAAGATTGAAATATTGTACTTTTTAGCTTAATACATTAATGCAACCAGACAACAATTTGGAAAAAATTCTATATACATGAAAAAAGGTTAAATCCGTAGATTTAATCCGAAGCTACTTCTACTACTTCCCATTTAAAACGTATTGACGTATGTGAACAAAGGGACTTAATAAAATGAATGGAACGGCAATTAAATATTTTCTTCAACACAAGTTTAATCCGAAGTTCTGCTACTGCTACTACTGTCCAGATATGCATTTAAAAACGAAAGGCATGTATGTGAACAAAGTGATGTATTAAAATGAATGGATAGGCAGCTAAATAATGTTTCCTCTATAAAATTTAATACAGACCACTACTACTTCTACTTCCAGCTATTTCAAGAAATATAGCCTCACCCATTTCAAACGAAATGGCGAAGTAGCAATATGAAAATATCTCCTGGCGATTGCTGTGGGATTGTAGACCGAAATTAGTAGAAAAGTTAAATAATTGTACATTTTAAACTTGTAACGTCTGTATTATTATTATCTATCGCCTTTTAAGTAAACAGAAAACTTCTTAAAGTTCATATAGTGTAGTTCGTAAGAATGTAATCAAAGATAAACTTATCCTTAACAGAGTGAAAAAATGTCCAGACCTTAAGTTCAAGATAGGGTGTCCAACCTTCCGCACTGATTCTTCTGTCGCAATCTTAACTAGACGACCACTTCACTCTTCGTTAACGACTTTTGAACTACCCTGCTCATCTTGTATAACTGTCTCATAAATTCGACATTAAAATCTTATAGTTGGATTATGCTGCCACCTATTGGCATATTTGAAAACAATTTACTACTAATTTCAAACTTCTCATATCAGTTTGTGACCTATTTACTGATATTCCCTCGTATATGGAAATCGAATTAATTTATTGTGCTTATTTAGGTAATATATCTCGATAACCAAATAATTACACAGTAAATTATTGTATAACGCAAATCATTATGCGTTTATCTTACATAGCATTTTACTCAAAATTAACTATAAAAACATTCTATCATTAAAAATTCAAGAAACGTGAAAATGTCATTTAATATAAATGTAAAGATGTGTCTTAATTTATTTATCACATTTTAGTAATTAAAAATGGAGAAAATGTTCAAAGAATGGTGCGTATATAATAACGATTATTCCTTAAGTTTCGCGGCTTTATTATCGGATTCCAATTTCCAATTTCTTTCATACCATTCACGTTTCACTGTAAAGTTTTCAGCTTTAAAATAACCCACTAATGGAACTGGAAATATGATTATCTGTGTATGAAATATGAGACTGGAAATGTTCGTGAAATCTTAATTTGTTAATTTATATGCACGATATTATTAATTTAAAGCAATCTCTTATTATATTCTTCAATGAAGAGAAAGGCGTACTTTAACAAATCGTTATATTTGAAATGTTAAAACTTGAAAGATTAGTTTTGTTTTGAAATTCGTAAATCAATTTTCCTGAAAGGAAAGTAGCAGTGAGATGTCAACTTATAGATATTTAACGGGGCATTTATACTGTTAATATCTCTTGAAATTCTAAATCTGCATGAGTGAAAACTTTATTTGTCACAGACTTTTAATCCTTAGTAAACACGATTTGCAATTGAAGAGCTGAGTGGAAGAACATGTTATGCTACATTTTCTTAAAAATGATTTTATGTTTTGGACGAAGGTGTTATGAGGTATTCTATCACATGGTAAAGCTAAAATACCAAAGTTCTATTTAGCCTTGAAGATTTAAGACATTATTAAATAATATTTAATAATACAAATAATATTAATATTTTTTGATATTTCGAAATTAAATACGAATAAGTTTTTTTCATAGAGTTTAGTACCACACCTGTTAATATTTTAAACACATGGTATCAAACAGAACATAAATCATTAAAATTGACAACAAAAACTTTCACATCAAATTTTTTCAAATGTAATTTTTTTTTACTTAACATGTTCTTCCACAAAGCTCTTCAATTGCCTTAAAGGGTATCAGGACTCTTAAAATTGGAAAAAAAATGAAAAACAAAAAACGGACCATTTTCAACATTTAATACTTTAACATGTATATGATTTTAAAACACAATTTTTAGAGAAATGAAAGATATAAGTATTTTCTTTTATTTCATGTATTTAGAAAATTACAAAAACCAGCATTAATATTTACAGGGGGGGGGGGGGAATTCAAACTCACAGATATTTGCAGAGCAGAAAATTGGTGTGACAGCTTACGCGCAGGATTAAAAACTAAATTTTGCAACTAGAATAAAAATTTTGGTGTTTTATTATAATTCAGATTGTAATAATTACCGTGAACCTAAATAAATTTGTATTTAAAGCTTTTTTATATTTTAAATACAAAGTTGTATTTAGTTAATGCTGGACAGATAATTACACTTGTTTATTTCCTATTTAATTTACATCCAAAATTGTTAATTGGTCCAAATCATCCAAGCAACCTCATAGTAAATTGGTATATAATTTTATATACCTTAGATAAATTCAAATAACATAGTGATCGTAATTACGTAATTCTAGTAAAAGAGCAACGCGAATTATTAATAAAATTAAATTATAATCCGCGTAAAACTGTAATTATTAAATTTAATTAATTACGAATAAAATTAAGAGTTTGCGTTGTGAATTATTTAGACGAACTCTTCCACCTATGAATTAAACTAAAATTTAAGCTGTAAAAATAAGTTGACACACCTTAAACATTTATCAATTAAATAATTACAGAAACTTTTTTAAAACTTGATTAAATATTTTATTTACATTGAACACAACTATATACAGAAATACATAATATTAATTAAAAAAAAAGAAAGCAACACTTTTGTTTGCTTCTCATTATTTCATGTATATTTAATCTTTAAAAAAAAAAAAGACAATGTTTTCATTTACTCTTATTATTATATATTTGTCTTTTTGCAAAAAAGAATAATTCTCTTTCATTTTTAAATTACCTTAATTATATTTAATTATTGGCTTTGTTGGATCTCAGATTGCTCTCTACCATGAAATATCATAAAAGGATATTTATAATTTCTTATATAATTTAAAGTGGTAAAAGAAAAAGTTTAAGGTAATACCTTATATCATATACGGGATGGTGGCCTTTATTCATCAAATTCAGAGTTGTCGCGTTGCTAAGGATCATATCCATATGTCATCTGGAATCAGCTTCTTATCAGAGCGGCGATATCGGGATGGCAGGATGCATAGCTACGGACCTCAGTAGAACAATCCACTTCATTTCAACATCAGGAAGACATCCTCAATTAGGCTTGCTTAGGCTCACTCCGATATGTCCATCTCGCCTGGGCATTACTAGGGCTTTCTGGATTCATTGCACGGTCTTTCAGGAGAGCTCCTGCGTCTTCGACATCTTTTTTTAGACTCTCTTTTTCAAACCTTTTTCTTCTGGCACACCAACTCTTGCAGTGGGTGGAACTATTTGTCTGGTCCTCCCTTATTGGATGTGAGAAGATTTTGCATTATCCTTCGATAGACCTATTAGCTAACAGTCTGCAAATGGCCCCTTACATATACTTTAATATTATTATATGCCTTAAAGTTTGAGTGGTCTGCAAAGCCATAAATTTATCCCAACACTTTTATTAAGGCCATAAATTTATTCCAACATTTTTACTATTTTACGATTTCTAATTATACACCACTTTCCACTGGCTTGTCATAAAACGACACCATGGCGTCTGGCTATTGTTGTTATCTGAGATCAGAACTATGTTCAACATTATACATTCATTTTACAATACAACAATTTTTTAAAAAAATATATATTTAATATTTAAAATCAACTTAATAATTTTTGTATGCACTTACACTCCTATTTTACTTAAATATATAAACATTATAATTTTACACTCATAATTATATTTTATAAAAAATATTTATACAAACAGAAATAACAAATTACGCAATTTTACTTTGATTTAACCAACATGGTGCGGGAACATATCATTGTTATATGTTGCCCAGCATCTCTCCCGGTGGTCAGGAAAAAAAAACTGATTGCTGGTTTTATTTTTCTTTTTTGTAAAGCATAAAAGAATGTACGTGTCCATATGACTGTGTATCTACACAGTTTTTGAGCTAAGTCTGTACTGTTCAATTATCAATGGTTCTGGTATATTTTATAAGAAGTTCTTCTATTTTTCATAACAGAAAGTTCAACACATGATAGCATAGTTGTCTGTTGACATTCACATTTATAGAAGACATCTGTACTGAAAATCTGACATCTTCCTCGAAGCCTTTTTTCTTTACCACACACATGTTTAATAATTTTGTAACTTTACAGTTTAAGTGCCCAAAAATACATTCAAAGCTATAATTTTGCATGAAACTAATATGTCGAAATAAACCTAAATACAGGAAAAATAATGGCATACACATTTGACATATCATTTTATCACATATAACCTTATGACACAGTGTTTCATTTAAAACACATTTTATACTGAATAAAAGTAAATACAATGCTTGATGACATGTTATATTTTCACATAATTAATCTGATGTATTCAAATCATAATCAGAAAAATATTGTATACAAACTGGTTACCTTATTTTATTTATTTATTTGTTACTTCTAACTTGTATGATACGTCAAATTATACAAGCTATTTCATCTCCCTTAATATATCATTACGTAATGCTCTCCAACTTCACCCGAGACGAAAATCAAAACAGGGTAGAAAAAAAAGAAGGAAAAGAGAATAAAACCAGTTTTTGACCTTCCCCCATCCTCCCAAAACGAGGGGTCGTTCAAGCTACTAATCACTTTCTGCTGAGGTGATTTGGGCTGTGACAAAATTTTACGACTTCCAAAAGTATGTATTTAAAACCATTTCATGCTTGTAATTACCTTATTAATTAGTATAATATCTTGATATACTTTCTTCTTAACTAACTGTGCATGCCTGTATGTAATTTTTAACATAATCTATGCATAAACAGTGTATGTATTTGTATCATATCTAATGTAAACCTTCTGCTTTTTTTTATTATTTTGCAGGGGAAAATGGCGATTCTAGCATTTGAATTCTCCTGCCTCGTACTGCAACTGAAGCGAGCGTGCCTTTCATGCTGTCAGGTTCAAATCTAAACAAATTTGCCTTTCAGGATTTAAAAACAAATGCATATAATTTTCTTTAACTGATTAAATTGTATATTTTTAGACCTTTCTAACAAACACAAATTTTGATTCATGATATTGTTTACTATTAAAATGTAAACAACACGGAAATATGACTTCTACGGCCTCTCAAAATGCAAAATATGCATTACGCTGACCTTAAAAATGCACCTTCATTTAATACTATTAAATTGTGTTGTCAGAAAATGCCATTGGCGAAGAAGAGAATAATTTTTTTGTCTTTAATTATTATTTATTTAGCCAACAATTCTATCTTAAAAGATTGTTAAATTTTCATATTTATTTATTTATTTATTTATTTATTTATTTATTTATTTATTTTTACTGAATGAAATAAAAATTTATTTATTCAAAATTTTATTTATCATTAACATTCCGTATGTGAATTCTACTGTCTAAACTTAATGATATCTTTAAAAATAAAAGATAATAAATTATTTTTATTAATCAAACATTAATAATTATTATTTAATTATAAAAAAAATGTTATTAATACACTTGTATAATTTTAAAAATACAAAAGCAAATGATAATTACTACGTAAAATCGTATGCAGCCATCTATGAGTACCCGGCCGGACCAAAGAACTTCTGCCAGCAGAAAAAATCTTTGTATACTCACAAACAACCACATCCAATTTCTTTATAGATCAAGTTTTTAAAATAATTACTGTACGTACTATAAAAAAATTAAGTAAATAAATTTATTAAGCCATACTACATATTTTAATAAAAATAAGGCCAATATATATAAATATATTTATTTATTTATTTTGTTTCCTTATGTTAAATTGACCAAATTATATAAAAAAAAAATTATGAACTCACACACTCAAATTTATCAATACTATGTATATTTATATGTGTTTAATTTAGAATTGCATTTAATTCTAAGGGAAAGAAAAGAGAAAAAGAATGCTTAAATTCTAAAATAACATAAATTTATAAAATATTTTATTTAAAAAAAAAAAATCTAATTTCTAGCTGATTTCAGCAAGATGTCATTTAATATTTATATTAAATAATTTTCCTAATACATTTTATTAATTATTAAATTCGCATATTTTTATATATACAATAAAAATATAATAGTCTTACATAAAATTTTACACTACAACAATGTTATTAATTAATTTAACTTGGATTTAAGCCTACTTTAATTCTAATTGAATACCGTTAATAAAAGTAAATTGGCTTATCAAGTTAAATATAATATAAACTATGTTTGTCTAATGTTAATTTTGCTGAAAATTCCATAAATTTTAACTGTAAATGCTAATTGCTATACCTTTGTTATTTATTTTGAAAACAACACGAACTTATATTTTTATTTATTATTTTTTTTATTAAATCTAGGAACTATACACTGAGCTAGACACTCCATAAATGTGTAAAACCTAAAAATCAAAAGTTTTCCTAAATAAAACTCAAAATGCTGCTTTTTACAATATAATATTACTAATTTTATTGTTTCTGAGCATAACATGTAGTAATTATACCATACTTAATTTTTTCTTCGATTCCTTTTTCAGCCAATAATCCTGAAGTTAAGGACTAAGTGATTACAAAATACCTTGATGAACCTGTGAATAACTTTTCTACAAGTATTTTGTTGGTGTTGGTGCATACCCAGCTGTAGGCCAAAATTGCACCCTATACAGAAAGCCTTTGGTGAGAAATTTTTTTTTTCAATTAATTATTTGTGTATTTGTTTACTATAATTTTGTGTGCAATCATATTGAAATAACTTGCCTTGTCCATTGTCATATATATATATATATATTTTTAAAAACCAATGTGCTACACCAAAATCCTTTTTTTTATTTTATTTTTTTTATAACACTTTTGTTCATAACACTTATCCCTGCTGTCTAAATTCTAGACTTTAGCATATAAGTTGTAATTGTACTACCGGAATAAATCTTAGCACTTTTTGTATATTTTATTATATTTAGGCTTATAGCTGACCGCTATCCTAATATAGAGTGCACTAATAATTTATTCCTTGTCAACCCTATATTTATATAAGAAAAAAATATATATATATGAGTATGCTATAAAGCTGTTCTAACTACCCTGAACCTAATAGCTTACACCTACTCATTTTAAAGAGTAATTCTGAAATTCTGTCATCTAAATTGTAAGGCTATTAGCAAAGGCTACCCTTATAGAAAACAAAAAAATTTCTCTCTCTCTTTTTTTTTTTTTTTTTTTTTTTTTAGAAAATTACTCCAACATTATTCACTATTAAATTAATTAAGTTTTAATGTTATTTGGCTTTGTTAAGATTTTATACTTTCTAATTCATATTCGAAAAAAAAAAAATATATAACTTTTGCCTGGAGAGAAATATTTCACTGCTCCAGTGAAGTTTTGTGAAGCACATTTCATAATTTTATAAGTATGTTTTCGGGTGCGCCCTGCACATTTGCTCAATATTGTAACCCTGAGACAAATTGGCGTTCCCATCTTCCTATCCTTTCTTATTATTATTTTGAATTTTAAAAAGGCAAGTTATTAATTTTGTTTCAACCTTTTTACCTAAAAGAGAAAAATTTATTTTTAAATTTTGAAATCTACCATGAAATATCATAAAAGGATATTTATAATTTCTTATATAATTTAAAGTGGTAAAAGAAAAAGTTTAAGGTAATACCTTATATCATATACGGGATGGTGGCCTTTATTCATCAAATTCAGAGTTGTCGCGTTGCTAAAGATCATATCCATATGTCATCTGGAATCAGTTTCTTATCAGAGCGGCGATATCGGGATGGCAGGATGTATAGCTACGGACCTCAGTAGAACAATCCACTTTATTTCAACATCAGGAAGACATCCTCAATTAGGCTTGCTTAGGCTCACTCCGATATGTCCATCTCACCTGGGCATTACTAGCGCTTTCTGGATTCATTGCACAGTCTTTCAGGAGAGCTCCTGCGTCTTCGACATCTTTTTTTAGACTCTCTTTTTCAAACCTATTTCTTCTGGCACACCAACTCTTGCAGTGGGTGGAACTATTTGTCTGGTCCTCCCTTATTGGATGTGAGAAGATTTTGCATTATCCTTCGATAGACCTATTAGCTAACAGTCTGCAAATGGCCCCTTACATATACTTTAATATTATTATATGCCTTAAAGTTTGGGTGGTCTGCAAAGCCATAAATTTATCCCAACACTTTTATTAAGGCCATAAATTTATTCCAACATTTTTACTATTTTACGATTTCTAATTATACACCACTTCCCACTGGCTTGTCATAAAACGACACCATGGCGTCTGGCTATTGTTGTTATCTGAGATCCGAACTATATTCAACATTATACATTCATTTTACAATACAACAATTTTTTTAAAAAATATATATTTAATATTTAAAATCAACTTAATAATTTTTGTATGCACTTACACTCCTATTTTACTTAAATATATAAACATTATAATTTTACACTCATAATTATATTTTATAAAAAATATTTATACAAACAGAAATAACAAATTACGCAATTTTACTTTGATTTAACCAACATGGTGCGGGAACATATCATTGTTATATGTTGCCCAGCAGTTAATGCAAAATTTTGAAAATTTCAACAGTATAATCAAATGTAAAAAAATAATTTTTTAAGCAATAAAAAGGAAATATTAGGTTCAGTTCACACAGACTAACATGAAATATCTATTTGGAAAATTTCATGAAACTACATTGATAAGTTTTGGAGATATCTTGCGCGGTATGCTCAAAAATTTCATTTTCAGTAAAATGATTTCAAAGTTTCGGAAAAGCCGCTTCAGCTATTGAGCAGGTACAATTCTAAAAGCCATAACTTCTGTTCTAATAGGAATTTCAAGGAAACAATTATATCTTCACGGATATGTCTTTGACACTTTGCAATATAGTTGAAAATTGTTTATGAATTCGCTTTGCCTGTCTCTCCTCCGCCTGTTGTGCTCTAACTCGAGTAAATGAATTCAAATTTCCATGAAATTTACATATGGTATTGGTGTTTAGTATGGCATATGAGGTATTGAAAATGAAGTATGTAGCATAAATGGTTCATTTACAGGAACACTCAAAAGAATTCTGGTTTATTAGGAAAATAACTGGCCATGTATTTTAATCATATTACACTATTTTAAACATATTGGAATTTATATATATCTGTGAGGTGTACTACAAGGCTCTAACTGTAGAATCTGTGTGCATATGATTTATCGTTCATTTAAAGGCACATACAAAAGAATTTGTATACAGTACTGCTGGAAATAGTTGCTGGAAATGCGTTTTCAGTCATTGTATGAGTTTTAAAATTTAAATATTTTTTTGCGTATTACTTACTGTGTATAAATTCTACAGATAATACGCAGGGTGACAGAAAATATCTCAAGTACGTTTCTGTTTACTGACGTAAACTGCTGGATGAAAATTTTCAACTGTGATATGCGCAGGGTTCGTTGATATATATAAATGGATATATATCTTGATATACATCATGATATATATCCGATATTTATTTTCAAAATATCAAGGTTTTTGATATTTTCGATATTTTCCTTTTCATACATTTCATGTTTATTTTTTAAATGTCGTATTTCTTGATATTTTCATATCTGATACTTCAAAATATTTCCAGTCAAAAGAAGCGCAAATGAATTCCTCTGTTATGCAAATGAATTCTCTGAACTGTTATTAAAAATTACCCATCTGTAAATAATTAACTAAAAAGAATTGCTCACAAAATTTTCCCTACACTCCAAAAACTAGTTTTGGACTGTACCTGCAGCTTTCCCATTACCATCATAAGAAATCTGTCTTTGAACAATACCTACTTATCCTGTCTCAATTCTTTTTGTTGACTGCACCTGCTAGAATGGGATAAAGGGGTTAATTGGGGATTGGATTTTAACAAAAATATTTCAATTTTATAAGCTTTATGTTTGAAAATGAATATTTAAATGTTGAACTAAAAATTTGGTGGAATAATATTAAAGTAGAACAGCCCATGAAAGATAATTTTATTTATCAGTTGTTTACAGCTTCTCCTTCAGTAGATGCATTAGAATCTTTTCTAGTTTTGGTTTACTTCAGTCTAAATTGCATAGTAGGTTAGGGAATGAAAAAGCAAACAAACTTACATTCATGTTCAAATTCTTCAATAGAAAAAAAAATAAGAAATAAACTTTATTTTGTATTTCAGAATTTGTTATATTTTTATTTATTTTTTAAACTGAATTCTGCATTCTGTGTTATGATGAGTGAAAAAGCAACTTTTATAGAAAATTGTTTGTGTTTTCAATTAATTGATCATAAATTTTGTAAGAAAAAAAAATCATTCAGAATATTCTTTTATTACGTTTTCATGGTAAATATAATATGTTTTAGATTCTTAATTTATATTATGGCTAAAAATATTTATAATCAGCAGTAAGCTGACAATTTTTAAAATATCTGATATACATCGATAATATCTAATATTTACGAACCCTGGATATTCAAGTTAACTAACTTTTAACATACTATGTAGTACACATACAAATTCATAGACCATATACAGGGCTGTGTAAAAAAAGTAGAATATTTTTCTCTCTACTGATGTGTCCTGCAGAATTTGGGTTTTCAAATGGGCTATGTTTTTTTTCTAAATTGTTTATTTAGATATAATCTCACCATAATAAACTGTAAAGATTTCTGTTAGAGGATTTTGGGTGCGTTGGGAAGTGTTTTGTATCTTATGCTTGACGAACGATTTTTCCTTCTCGTTCCTTTATAATATAGACTTTATACTGAATGAAAAAGCACCGAAAAACTGTCGATGAATCAGAATTAAAAAATAAAACTTCGTATAAATCACCATAAAAATATAAAAACATACAGCAAGCGCTTCGAACTCACACTGTTAAACATTTTGCAACATTCTGGCAGGTCATTCGACCGTTTTTTGAAAAAACGGTTTCAGAACCATAATTTAACTATATTCTGACCATAAAATGGCCAATAATATGGTCGGAATAGTGTTAAAATTACGGTTGTGTAACCGTTTTCGGAAAAAAAACGGTCAAATGACCTGCCAGAATGCTGCAAAATTTTAACAGTGCACCGTTGAAAGTTTGCAGCATTCTGTCCAGTCACCGTTTTTTCCCGAAAACGGTTACACAACCATAATTTAAAATTATTCTGACCACATTAATGGCCACTTTATGGTCAGAATATAGTTAAATTACGGTTATGAAACCGCATTTTCCAAAAACGGTAGAATAACTGGACACAATGCTGCAAATTTTTAACAGTGTGGAAATTTGAACAGCCCGTCATCAGCCGAAAAAATCGCGTGTACGGGCACTGGTTCTTCATCCAATGGCGTGGTGTTAGAATTTCCAGCTTGAATCGCATCCTGTGTGTTTTTATACTTTTATGGTGATTTAATCAAAGATGTATTATTTAATTATTTAATTTATACTCAAGTTGTATGTTCAGTAAAACATCAATTATCCCGGCTAATATGTTTTGGACGTAGTCTTGACATGTAGAAATTCAAATTATATGTGAAATTTAAAAAAAATTTAGATTAAAAAAAAACTGTATTTTTAAAGTCGTTTTAGTTTAATAATAAAAATAAAATAAGCTTGATGAATTAAGTAGACCGGGGACATTTATTTGAGCAAAAATTGACCCCAAAATCGAAATTTCTTTTTGAGTGCATTATTATTTTCTAGTTTGTACTGAGTCATTCGTGAAAAACCGCACATAGATGCTATGATTTTTTCGCAAAGTTACAAGTGTTTTAATTTTGTACACAAAAAATTTTGGGGCCCATTAATATACTTTAAATCTATTTTTTTCAAAAGTGATTTTTGAACTTTTTTAGATTTTTGAAATGTTCCGATGAGTCTAAATTTTTGATCAAAATTAATGCAATTTAAAGGAAGAATTCTGATATTGCATTTTAAAGTTCGGCTTAATTAAGATAATTAAATTTGATTTTTAACTTATTAAAATGCAAACATTTCATGAAAGTTGATATGGAATTCAGAAACAAATCTCTAAAAATTAACTATTCAGGGATCTAAAAATCGAATCATATACTTTTTTGTAGTACAGATTTAAGTGCTTAAAATGTAAAATCGGAGCAATATCTCAAAGTTCGCATGGAGCATTTTAAAATTTTTAATTAAAAAAAACTTAAATTATAATAAGATTGGAAATTTCTTTTAAGGTGTGATATATACTTACGGTAAAATGCATATATGTAGAAAATTTCATATCCCTATGATGAAAAAAAAATTAACGTCCAGCGTCCCCTTAAATTCACACAGTGCGTACACTTTAATAACATCGCTTGCATTACAAACAATTAAAAAAAGTTGGTCTTACACATATTTAGATGTGTTAATGGGCCATATTCGCCCCTTAGGTTCGAGGCTGCAAACATTTGTGCATTTGGGAACAACATTTATAACCTTGCTATTGAAAAGCATTGTGTTTAGAAAATTTATGCTTATATTTTATTTTATACTTAGTTTTAGACCTTTACAGGGACAGGTATGGGTTATACATGAATTCTTTTCTCTATTTTAAAGTAATGGTATGCATATTTTTCATTTTATTTACAAAATAAAATTTTCAAATTTTAATTAATACGCATGTATGCATTTTAATTAATATGTATATAAGTACTGATCGAAAATAATTCGTACAAAATAAATCGGCAGTATTTTACGAATGCATTTACCTGTATTTTTACTGCATCAAATGACGCAATAAAGTAAACAAACGTGCTAGGCGCTATTTTTAGACCACGTGATTCCCACTGTGGCGTCACGAGAATACTGTCCATTGAGCATATAGATGCGTTAATTTAACATATCAATGTTAATTTATTGTCACAATTCTTACATAACGAGTTTAAATCATCCAAATAAAGACATATCTACCCTATCTATATTATAAAGGACAAACATATCTGTGCGTAACGCATACGTCATTCTGCGAATGGCAACACTTTGAAATTTGACATGAAATTTCGGTTTTGCAATTTTCACTACAGCAAATTTTTAAACTTCTAAACATCGCGCAGTTTCAATTTTTACACCGTCGTATAGGGAAAAAAATGTATTTTTAAATGCAATTTGTTTGAAAGCTCTGCCTCAATTTATATTTGAGATATTAATTTTTTTTATAGTTTTAGGTAGCTTTCTTTACAAAAAAGCTACCTATTGCAGCCGTTCGGAGGAAAGCGATTTCAAAAAATTTTGGTATATTTTCATCGATCATGACCCCCAGACCCCGAAACCACCCTCCGTTCAAAATTGATATATATATATATATATATATATATATATATATATATATCTATATATATATATATATATATATCTGACCTATGTCACACTGTAACTCCCGTAATTATGAACCGATTTCGATGTAATTCGGTGTGTACATAGTACATAGCAATGTCTCGACCGAGTTCGTTGGCCAGCTTCATCCGCCGTTTTGTTTCAAAATGGCGGCCATTTAAAATTTTTCAAAAAATTTAAAACTTGAAATGTGGTACCAAAAAATTAAAAATGGAAAAATATTTTTTTCTTATGTATTTGACCTTTATACAAAGATTCCGGAGCAGTTTTTGTTTCGTCTATATCTTAAAAAATGGCTGAGTTATAGCATTTTGAATTTCTAGCGTGGCTGACATTTTGAAACGTCCTGAATTTTGTCACGCGATAAAAGGCGTATTTATGAACCGATTTGGATGTAATTCGGTGTGTACATAGTACATACCAATCTCTCGACCGAGTTCGTTGGCCAGCTTCATCCGCCATTTTGTTTCAAAATGGCGGCCATTTAAATTTTTTTTTAAATTTTAAAATTTGAAATGTGGTACCAAAAAATTGAAAATGGAAAAATATTTTATTCTTATGTATTTGACCTTTATACAAAGATTTCGGAGCAGTTTTTGTTTCGTCTATATCTTAAAAATGGCTGAGTTATAGCATTTTGAATTTCTAGCGTGGCTGACATTTTGAAACGTCCTGAATTTTGTCACGCGATAAAAGGCGTATTTATGAACCGATTTGGATGTAACTTCGTTTATACATAGTACAGACCAATGTCTCGACCGGGTTCGTTGGCCAGCTTCACCCGCCATCTTGTTTAAAAATGACGGCCATTTAAATTTTTAAGAAAAATTTAAATTTGAAATGTGGTACCAAAAATTGAAAATTGAAAAAATATTTTCTTCTTATGTGTTTGACCTTGATAAAAAGATTCGGGAGCAGTTTTTGTTTCGTCTATATCTTAAAAATGGCTGAGTTATAGCATTTTGAATTTCTAGCGTGGCTGACATTTTGAAACGTCCTGATTTTTCTCACGTAATAACAGGCGTATTTATGAACCGACTTGGATGTACCTTGGTGTGTACATAGTACATACAAATAGCTCGACCGAGTTTTTTAAATAAGGATTATGAAAGCTACCTCTTCCTCCCGGCACTGGCCGGAAGGACTTTTTAGTACCAATTTTGAAATTGTGGCAACTGATGTACTCCATTTCTATTAAAAGTGAAAATAGTCATGGTTTATTTATTTTTATTGATTATATACTTATTGATGCCATTTTCACATTACAAATAAAAGTAACTTTTTTTCTAATTTTTTAACAGAAAATGACGTCAGCGATTAACAAAAATACGCATTCTTCTTCATTAATCAAAAGA
Organism: Maratus speciosus; assembly: GCA_963932465.1. Classification (NCBI taxonomy): domain Eukaryota; kingdom Metazoa; phylum Arthropoda; class Arachnida; order Araneae; family Salticidae; genus Maratus; species Maratus speciosus. The sequence continues at coordinate 211,422,793 of OZ010790.1, forward strand.
TTGAAGAAGATATTTCAATATTTTTACATTACGCTGATACTGAGTTTCAGGCGCTAGGTAATATGATTCAGTGAGTAAAAATGATATCATATTTAAAACAAAACGATCATTTTCTTTGATAAAACTAAATATTTGACCAATACTAAATGGTCAATATTATGGCAACTAAAGGCAAATTTCTGAATGATAAATTTTCGCGGGTACTGAGATTAGAACTTAAATTTTATGCGAATGTTTACATGAAAAGTTCTATCGGACAAACGTGACGTTAAGTTTGGAAATACATTCATTTTAATAATGTATTGCGTGTTAAAATACTTTTAAATTGTGAATTTGAGTGGAACGTATGTAAATTTTGAGAATATGAAAATAACGTACAATTTAGATTTCATGGGGGAAATTTTTTTGATGTAACAAAGCGAAATCCTTTTTACTCATTTTTCATTCCTTAAAAACAAACGTAAGAACCTCACTCGATAACTTCAACACAATTACTCATCTTGATTACGTATTCCAATACAGTTTAATTTTTCAATAATTTAGGCAGTTGAAATTTTTGGAAATAATATTTTGGTAATTTTAGGTTAAAAACATTATTTATTTTAAGAGTTAGATAACCAATGCAAGATGAATTTTTTATTGTAATTATTTCTGTAGGTTTATTATAAATTCGATCTAACAGTTCCATTCTAAACATTTTATTTCGTCGAATTTCGACGGGTTCCAACTCGCATATATAAAATCCTAATGAAACGAATTTATGAAACGGATATATGAAACGGCTGAAATGAAACGAATTTATGAAACAAAACTGATTACGTTTCACGGCAATTTCTCCTAAAATATGGAATAAATTAACACCAAAAATCCGTATTGATCCACCGATCTCAAAACTGGTATTAGAATTTTTAAATTCGAATTTGTTTTTGAAATATTAATTTTTTTTCTAATTTTAAATACATTTTTTTAATGATGGCAACGCAAATTTTAATCATAAGATATATTTGTTTTTCATATTTTATAAAAGGTTATTATTTTAAAGTAATTTGGCGACCAGTTCGGCCTCCCTTAAATGTATGCTAAGAAATGACTCATGCTACTTTTATTCATAATTCAATTTACTTGAACAATCTTTCGTCAAATCGAAAGATTCTGATAGAGAAATCCATTCTGACGGTATTTTTATGTTAGCGAGACGCCGGTTACAAATCGCCAAACATTTTTCCCGTCGCATTTTTTTATATTTCATTAATTTCATTTAAAATATAATCCTTTCATTCATTTTATTTAAAATACAAAACTTTCATTTAAAACTGAAACGTTTCAAATTGATGGCTTTCACTACTTAAAAAAAAAAAAAAAAAAAAAAAAAAAAAAAAAAAATGTTAGGCACAGATGTCATATACGCACCGGGGTACCTAATTGGCGCCAAAATGGCATTATTTTGATTGACATGGTATTTTTTTTTGTTATTTCCTTTTGAAAATAATAGAAAATAATTAAAAAATACGGTACTACTTAGTTATTCCGTCGATCAATTTCGCCAAATAATATATTCGCAAAATTATAAGTGGATGTCACATTTATGATCAACCATTATTGGCATTTAATCTGATTGTTTGGCGATAGATTTTTGGTCGACGGGATAACTACGTAATACCAAAAATACATATGTAACTGGTAATGGAAAACGAAGTTTTTGCTAAATTTTCCTAAAAATAAAAAAATAAATAAAAAATAACGCCAAACCTGCGGCACGTACTTGACATCTGGCCAAATATTAAATAATGCAACAAACCATGAGATTTAATTTTTACTTCAAATCAATGTTTTAATTACCACTCGAAAAATAAAAAAATGCTAACTGGCAAGTTGAAAAAAAGCTATTGGCAAAATTTGCACCCAGCTAGCGTAACAGTACGAAGAATTCTTTGCGACCATGACAACTTTTATGTAGTTTTATTTGAAAAAAAAAAAAAATGTTTGATTTTTTAATCAAAATGGAAAATTTTCGGCACTGATGTCATATACGGCCCCATATTGACGTGATTTTTTTTCTGACACCAATATCATATACGCAACGGGTACTTAACTGGCGCCAAAGTATCGTTATTTTGCTTGATATGGTAAGCCGGATGTTGTTTTTTATGCTGTTAATGCGTTCCCCAAATTGGCGTCGGAAAAAAAAAATCGCGCCAATATCGTATATGACATCTGTGCCAAACTTTCATATGAAAGGCGAAGGGATCAGACCGTATTTGTTTATGGCAGTTCATGACTTGAACTATTATAATATAAATGAATTGATGTCGATAGAATAATATTTGGCGACTTATAACCTGTGCCTGGCTAACATTAAAGTACCAAAATGGCACCTAGAGTACAAAAACCGAAGTGGTCCGCACGGAACTGTTGAAGATAGTCACATGACTTAGGCTATTGTTATAGAGATTCTTTTAAAATACCGGGAGACAAAGACTCTGTATTAAAATAATTTGTAATAATTTAGAACTTGTTCGCTTGCGGACACGTGTATACTGTAGCTGATGACGAGCTGTTATGTTTTTAGCTCGAAACGCGTCCCGTGTTTTGTTTTCATTTTATGGTGATTTTTTACAATGTTTTATTATTTTAATTGCTTCATATCGCCAGTTTTCGGTGCTGTTTCGCTAAAGACTCTGTATACTTAATTCATTTTATTTTATCTTCTTTTCAAATGTTTAATTGATCCTTTTTAATCAAAAACGAAAACAACCTTTGGATGTCTTAACAGCAACTGATTCACCCTTAAATTTTTGCAATCACAGACAGTGGCGTAGCCAAGAGAAGGGGGGAGGGGATCCAGGGGGTCCGGACACCACCCGAAAATGATCGAGGAACTAGTTTATTGATTCATGGATACAACAGTAAAAACGGCTAAGACGGATTCACAAAGAACCTATGAAAAATTCCGCTTTAAACAGGTGTTCGTCTTAGAATATATAATTCAAAGGTATGTCCTCCGTCGGGACTACGAAAATTTCTATTTTAGACAGGTTTCCGTTATAAACACTTTCCGTTTTCACATTATCCATTAAAACTGCTAAAACGTACTCCCTGTATGGTACACCTCTGAAGAGCATAAATCTATTACAGTAAAATCTGCGAAGAAGACCTATCTCAAAGGCAAATAATTTAAGATATTACGAAAACAACACTATATATTTATGCTTGCTAACGTTTGAAACCCATCTGAAATGAAACTTGTTCCAATTGTGATTCCTTCTTTGCAGCTTTTCTGTGAACACGAAATCCTCTCGTAAACGGGAACATTTTAATGTCTCGAAATGGAAGGATAACTATGCAAGTATACCTGCTATTCCGTTTACACACATTTTGTGTAACTAGATTAAACGTAAAACTTCTTTAGCTTGGACTTCGATGGGACCAACTGTTGCCGACAAACATGGGAAAAGACAAGTTTACACGAACGCAATGATGGCACATTGGTTGAGTTTCGCGACTCTTATCTTTGTTTACTTTATAACGGTCAGTATTATCAAATATTTTAAATCTGCTGCAAGCAATAAATAAAAATAACTTTATTTTTGGACTGGTTATTTGCTACCACTTTCAAAATACACTGGCGAGAAAAATTAAAGGAATAACCATAAAAAAGGTGCTGTGTGTTAATTATATTAAGGGAACTTCAATGAAAGGTGATTGATTGGTAACTCAATGTCAACATTATCACGTAGTTCAATGGGATTAACCTTCGATACTGAAAAATATGCAAAATTTTCAGCCCGTTCCTTCGGTTCACTTGTGAAAAGGATTGCACGAGGGCGATTTGAAGTCTAATTTCAAAGATTGGATGTGGATGATTTTAAGTCTAATTTCAAGAATGGCATGTGGGTGATTCGAAGTCTATTTTCAAGGCTTGTATGTGTAGTTCGGTACAATTTTCGCTTATAGTCGGTGGAATATGTCGTCCAGAAGACATCTGACCAATTGCAAGAAATGGCGTGCGATAGGTAGAATGGAAGCAGGACAGACACTGTCAGGGGTCTGTAAATACTTAAAAATATCCAAAAGCGTCATGTCAGGAATATGGAAACGGTTAATAGACACTGGTAATGTGCACAGACCACCAGGTCAAGGTAAAAAAGTGCCACTATAGATTCTCAGGGCCGTTATTTGGCAACGATTTCTAAAAGAAACAGGCAACTGAAGTCAGTTCAGATTGCAAGGGAGTTCGCTGCAGCAACAGGAAATCGACTATCCAGGTTTACTGTGAGTAACAGGCTGTATAAAAAAGGGCTGCATACAAGGAAACCCATTATTTGTACTCCACTAACTCCGGCAGCGAAATGATCCCGGTAAAGTGGTACAGAGATCATCGTCATTGGAATACCACGGGCTGGAGCCGAGTTCTCTTTACCTATGAATCCCGATTTTGTTTGGAGAATATTTGCAGACGTGTTATCATATGTAGGGAAAACACATGCAATAAAGCTGCAAACATCCGTGAAAGGCATCGATACAAAGGTCGTTGAATCTTGGTATGGGTGGTCATAATTTTGAATGGCCACACTGACCTACACATTTTTACCAGTGCAACTGTGAATGCTAAAATATATAGAGATGAGGTTTTTGATCCGTATGTCAAGTTGCTTAACTCCTCCAGGACCATGGGTGTATCTATGCATCATCAAAAGGTGCTTGCAGAAATTGTTTTTAATACCACTAAAAATTAAAAGTAAAATTTGCCTTATTTAATTAAGACATTTTCTCGATTGATAAACTAAATATTATTATTTGAAAAAAAGTGGTGTCAAAGGAATAAAATTCATGTAAAAGTTGCTGGTCCCGAACGGGTTAAGGGTGCAAATGAAAGATTTGGGATTTTATGCTTATTAATGATCTAGAAGTGCTACCCCCTCCTCGGAACTCCGAAGTGTCCCTTCCAGAGCTGCAGAAATCCCACACAAAAAAGTGTCTGGATTCAACATTTCTTTTGACCCCAGCTACTAATTGTGAACGCCCAGTTTAATATTGCTTCAAGAAATTTCATAGTGGCAATAACAATTTAAATAAAGCAGGCCGCAAGTTCGACTCCCAGCTGGGCAAGGTTCACTTATCCTTTCATCCCTTCGGGGTCGATAAAATGATTACCAAGCTTGCTTGGGAACTAAAATCTTGATCTTGGGAACTATTTTTTTTTTAATACCGACTTAATACGATTTTGATAAAACGAGCTCTTACAGAAAAATGAAATTAAAAATTCTCCAAAAGCGGCCAAATAAAATTGTTAAACTGGGTGTATCTCTAATCTTGATTTAGTTTTTGTTGGTGAAATTAGTACTTAACTTGGAAATCTACCTCCGCCTGTAGGCCGAGCGGGCAGGGATATTTTTACCCGGCTGAAAAGAAGGGTTATGTGTTTCACGCGAATCTGTGTATGTGGATTTCTTTATACCCTCGAAACATCCCAACGGCTGGATGGATTTTAATGAATGAGATCTCTATCAATTTGTCCAACCGACCCGATGGTTATAGGATAGGTTTTGTTTTCATAAATTCAAAATGGCGGCCGTAAGATAAAAAATGGCGGTAGAGACGAAAAATTTTTTTTACGCACCCTATTAAGTGGTATATCATTGGATAGGTCTTTCAAAATGAAGACGATGTTTCATTGACTATTTTACAGTCAGAAGCTCCGTTAAAATATTATACAACCTGGAAGTTGTGTATGTAGGATCTCTAGCTTTACTGCAACTCTAACCATTATAGACATCTATAGACATCATCAAAACAGTGTTTATAGATAGGAACTAACAATTAAACATAGTTTAAAAGTCATCAATACAAGTAAATAATAAAAAAAAAAGGTAAGTAATATAAACAAGTAATATAAAAAAATATTTTAAGTCAATTTTTACTTAGGTCAATAAGAGACTTTTTTTTCTACCATTCTTCTTACCTCTGGAGTCGCGTTTAAAACGTCTTGATCAAGAAGAGGGCTCTCTCGGTCTTAAAATACCTTGATCAAGAAGAAGGCTCACTCGATTAATGAAAATTAATTAATTTAATTTAATTAATGAATTAAGATTTGAAAAAAAACTGGATAAGTATCATCCACTACAAGCTTTAGAAAAATTATTTGACCTTGATTGGATGAATAATAAGTATTTTATTAACGATTGAAAATTTGAACAAGATATATATAGCAAGAGTGTGAGCTAATAGTAGGAATTGAAAGAAAGATAGTTTCACATTGATGAGAAATAATTAATTATTTCGCTTTTCATGCAGTCGGGTTTTTTTTTTAAATTTAATTGTTTATTCTATTATAACTTCCACTACTTGTGACATATGTTTAAAGTTCTTTTTCTTCGTATTTCACGTGGACCACATGTGACAAATGTTACAAGACAACTTTCTTCCTGCATCGCTCTACTTGAAACAAATATTGAAAACGTATATCGTTTGTACAAGTACGTGCGACATAACAATATTACAGTATGATTACAATGTTAAATGGATCTTTCTACGACCAAGTTGGCTGTGGAATGTTTTCTAATAATTTTAGAGAAATTTTATTATTTAAAATAATATGCTACTGAACGACGTTTTTTAATTAAATTTCTCTTATCTTAAAAGATTCATTGGAAAATTTCAAAATAAGGAAAAGAAACGAAACATAAAACGTTACATTTTAACAACAAAGTTTAAAACTTTTGAGAATTTATGCGCATCTTTTTTATTCTCAAGCAATAAAATCGAACGTGAGCTTTTATAGCCGTGTCTTATAATGACTACAAATCTGGGATTAGACAGTAATTCGCATTCCTTTGATAGAATTAAATTGATTTTTTTTCTCATATATTCTTGCACATAAAACATGATGTTGTTTTGTGCCATAAAAACCGAGAAGCTACTTAGTCAGTCTTTTAATAATGAAAATATTCTAAAATAAATGAAAAAGATTTTATTGCTAGGTATAAATTATTTTTTTCATTTTTGAGAGCCAAATCTATCTAAACGCAATACGGACTAACAGCAATGCCAATGTATATTTTATTCTTTAAAACTTTTTTTTTTTCGTTTTCTAACGTTAACTTTATGTGTTACAATGAGGGTGTTACAAAATTATATGTTCAGATTTCAGCAGGAGACTATTTTAAAATGTGTTTCATAACAAAAATATAACAGAGATGATTAAAATTTTATACAAGAAGTAAAACAGAAAAAAGTTTAGAAACATTACATTCGTTGATATAATTCATTATTATTATTATTATTATTATTATTATTATTATTATTATTATTATTATTATTATTATTACAGGTGCGTTGTTCAGCATTCAGTTAGAAGTGCAAGTAAAATCTAAGCAATACTGTTAAAAGTTAACTAAATGATTTTACACTTTATATATAGGATGCCGATAATAATATATACGGAATTTGGAAGTTTATTACTTAGAATCAGCAGGATTTAAAGCAGCCCAACGCAATCTTTATTCTCATTGGAAGGAAACGTATGTTTGCTATATTGGCTGGATCGCACCACACTGCTCTTTTATAATACAGTACAGCCCCGATTATCCGCGGAATAGGGTGGCAAGGGCACCGCGGATAACCCGAAAAAGACTGAAAATGGGGTGCAAATACGGAAAAAAAAATTCAACGTAAAAACTATGTTTTATTTTACCAAAAAACATAATAAAACGTTTGAAATACATATGAGTTGTGGTTTTAGAGTTACCAAAACACTCTCCTCCTAGCAACAAGATTCGGTCAGCAGTTTCCATGAGAAACTTGTAACCTCTGAACCATAGAAGGTATTGAAATTGCTTATGCTCAGTTTTGCATCTCTTAGCTTGGGAACAATTAACAGCCCAAGTTCAGATTTCATTTTGAAGTGGCTGAGATCGGACGCATATTTCTAGCTCTAGACGAGGGCAGAAGTCGATATAAATTCTCAGATGCTGCGGGCGGATGCCGCAAAAACCCCCTACCCTCCAGTACTTTGTAAATATAGTATTAACTTGAAGTGTAAATTATAATCCAGAACCATTAAACTCCTTTTAATCATTAATTATGGCCTTATTCTTCTATCATATAGGGGAATCGGCCTCTTAGAACCTAAATAAATTCCCCTAGACCATAGGCCCTGCCACTGGATTTTAAGCAACTAACTTCAACGACTTTTTTTTTCAACTCTGGGGACAGTGGAGTTATTTCATTTTAATCGACGCAAGACCGCTGTGAATCATCGAAGACACCGATTTTTTCCCCTCTCTGTTTCCTCTTTGCAAGATTCAAGCTGTACCGGAGAAAAACCATATCGAGAAGAAACTAGGTTAATTGGACAGCAATGAAATTCATCGGACGCAAAGATTTTATTTTTCTTTTGTTAGTACGATGATTCAAGGTTATTTTTCTCTTCTATTCAAAACAAGATCATTTTCAGTGGGAAGGGAAAAGAGTGTGAGCAACTTTGTATTTATTTTTAAGTATTTATTTTTATCTATACGTATATAACGAATTAACATAAAAGGAAGTAAGTGGTATATTTTATATTACTTTGAAAATGATGTTAAAATATCAAAATTGTAGTCAGGCAAATCAATTCCGCGAGGACTGATCGCATTAAATTGTTACATAATTTAATTTTAAAAACGGTCAGTGGAACGTTGAATAGGAAAGAATTAAGATATTTTGAGGGTTTTAATTCTAAAGAAGGAGATGATAAATTTCAAACTAAATTAACAGAAATTCTGGGCGAATTTTCCCAAATTCAGTTAATTTCTATAGCGAATTTATTGCATCTAGACATTCACGGAGGTGACTCGGATATTGCGAAACGCATATTACAGGCTCTAACTGACTTTAAAACCTTTCAAAATTCCTTTACTTCGCATACAGATTCCGAAACCGAAATTGAATATGAAAACAGTTTTCGAAACACATTAAATGACACCAAAAACTCGGACCACACACAAGCTCCTGCACATAATACCCCAACTGGCGCTCAGTTTGCACCACGCCACACGATTGCATTCTCCGACATTGAGAACATGTTACAACAGTTTTCGGGGAAATCTTCCGACAATATTCTAAAATGGTTTGAGCGATTCAAAGGCTTAGGAGATAGCTTTGCGTTAACCGAGATTCAAAAATTCATCTTCGTTGAGGGATCGCTTACAGGGACAGCTTTATTATTCGCGCGTACTGAGTCAAGTATTACCTCATATCACGCTGAAGCACGTCTTGATCACTGAATTCAAACACATCTCACACAAATCCATGAGACGTTGGGAGCACGCAGCTGTAAGCCCAACGAAAAATTCACTGAATATTTCCTCCTCATGAAGGAAATAGCACAAAGGGGTAATATCGGCGACACGTCCCTCGTGCACTATATTATTAACGGTATACAGAACACTCCTAGCAATAAAGCTATATTGTTCGGGTGTGCCTCGCTTGCCGAATTTAAAAACAAGCTCAAAATTTTCCAACGAATTTGTGAGAAAAGCCCTAAATTTTACCACACAATGTCACCGGCTGCACCCAACATTCCTAAAATAAACCAAACGGAGAAAACTGCAAAAGTAACCTGTTATAACTGTCTGGCCCCTGGCCACCGTTCTAGCCAATATGTGCATTTAAATAAAGGAAAGAAGTGCATGAGATGTGCACGTTTTGGTCACGTGTCCAACCAGTGTACGGAGGAAACTCCGGAACACAAGCGTTCGACTCAGGGCACCTCCCCTTCACGCAAGACGGCGCCAAGCCAAGACGAACAAATTCATGTAGTAGAGATGTGCCATTCTCATCCGCGCATGCAGAAACCTATAAAAATTTCCAACTTACAGATAAATTCAATTTTGGACACAGGAAGTTCTCTGACAATACTTAGAGAAGACATTTATCAACAAATTGGGTCTCCCCCATTCACCGGAACATCTGTCCAGTTATCGGGTATAGGCAACGGTACTATTCAACTCAAAGGATCGTTTTTTACGGCCATTGAAATTGATGGTAATATTTTTTCTACTACTGTTTACGTAGTTAAGTCTTCTCAAATGCCCATGCAACTTATTGTGGGGACAGACGTCATATTTCAAGGCACTCTCACGTGCGACAAAAACGGCGTTACATTAACTAAATCCCCACCATCGAAAGTCTTTATACATTACATTACTGTGTCTGATATCGCACCTGCAATTAAATCTCAACATAAATCCGTTGTACCTCTATTTCCTTACGCAAGATGCACTACAGAAACATTTCTTTTAAATTCTTGCCCCCAAGATCTAAAATCCCCGAGTGTAATTAAAGATTTTTAGAATAAAAATATTACTAGTATCTAGAATGAAAATATTACTAGTAAACTATTCCCGTGAATGACTCAACACATCTGAAGCATCTCGCAACATTATTGCCAGACTATTTTTTCTTCAATTTAACTTTCCTTTCGTACAAACTGTTTATGACAGCGTACATCTTATTGATCATCTGTTTATCACCGTTTAATTGCAACAACGGACACAGTCATCAATATTCTACACTCCATAAATACCAACCATCTCAAGATTTGAGTAACGCTGCTAAATGCTTATTTTTGCGACCATATATATCGCACTGAACTATATACGGCTACTTTATATGTGACTGTACTAGTAACTTCATTTAATTCTTCGATATTTTTTACAATTACAGCAATCATCCACGATTTTTTTCCATACAGAATAGTCAAGTTTACAACGGTGACTAAGCATCTTACAGCCAATTAGAGATGGAAAACGGAACGTTTTTTTTCTTCGTGTTATTTGTGTTTCATGTCATTCTAGAGTGCGATAATCTTCAAGTGCTTTTTTTTTTTTAAAGACGTTATCACGCGCCAAGCAATTTATTATCGACAGTGTTTCTTCTTATTCTTATTTGTTTGTGGGGTGTGAAAAAGTGTGTTTATAATTATTTTTTCTCCTTATATTAACAGAATTTCCGTGGTTTCTTTTGTAGAAGTTCTGTTCAACATTTTTTTTAATCTCTGAGCGATATAATATATGCTCAAACCTTTTTTTGTTGAACCTATGCTGTGATTTTTTTTTTCGCATGACAATTTATTTTTCTCTCGGATTGCAAATGGTGCTTTATTTTTTTCATTTTGCCTCAAATCTTTTTTACTACATATGTGCTTTACGCAGCAGGTGTTTTTACGCAGCAGGTGTAAATAACAACTTTAACATGACTATGTCTAACCGGAACTTTATTATTTTTTTTGGACATTCACTTTTTACAAGAACAAAGAAAATTGTTGTATTTATAATTTTAAAAACTGTATTCCTATGTTTTAACTTTATATTGAAGTGCTTTAACTATGTATGTGTTTTAACCCCACCCTCTTTTTTTACAGAAATAATAGTTGGCTATCGAAAGAAAAGAAATAGAAATGGCGCATGAGAAAGACGGTCTCATGACGCACATTGATGATATCAAGAGATTTTTTTTCTCTTTTAATTTCTTTTCTTGGAGATATCCCACGGCAGCTCAGCATGAATATACATAAAATTTAGACTTAAATTTATTTTTATTTAGCTCGATTTCCTTAATTATTTAATCAGAGTTTTTTTCCTTTGGATTTTAATTATTTTTAGATAGTTTATTTTGTTTGTTTGTTGGTATATCTTGTTGCTTATTTCACAAGCTGACGGGTCGTCAAGCGATCAAAATGGCCGAGTGTGAGTTGTGGTTTTAGAGTTCCCAAAACACTCTCCTCCTAGCAACAAGATTTGGGCAGCAGTTTCCATGAGAAACTTGTAACCTCAGAACCGCAGATGGTATTGAAATTGCTGATGGTCAGTTTTGCATCTCTGAGCTTGGGAACAGTTGATAACCCAAGTTCAGATTTTATTTCAAAGTGGCTGAGATCGAACGCATATTTCTAGTTCTAGACGAGGGCAAAAGACGATATGAATTCTCAGATGCTGCGGGCAGATGCCGCAAAAAAACCCTACCCTCCCGTACTTTGTAAATATAGTATTAACTTGAAGTGTAAATTATAATCCAGAACCATTAAATCCTTTTATTCATTAATTATGGCCTAATTTTTCTATCATATACATATATATGCGCAGTACATCAGAAACCTTTGCTTTACGTCTAAATCACTAAAATAAGGAAAAGTAAACAAGAAACAATGCCATACATACTTCACAAAAAGAGCTGAGTTACACTTTTTTAAAATAATCAGTCACTTGTTTTTGCTTCTTTCTTTGGATACACCTTTTATTTATTCTAAATTGTAAACTATTGTTTTTTGTTTAGTATGGAATAATTTTTACCTCGAAAATGAAGTTATTCTCGATATGCGCTCCTGGAATTTATCGTAATAGTCTTATTTAATTGTTAAATATTTTAATTGCTGCGTTTAAATTTGGTTAATAAAATAAAGAACAGACGTCAAGACTTTATATCTGATATTTCAAACATGGCAACCCAATCTAGAAATATTCTTGTATTACTTTCGAATGCATGAATTTTTCTGTTTATATATATATATATATATATATTAGTAGGGCTTATTGTATTTTCCTTGCTGTTGGCATGAATAAAAAAAAATATCTCGCTTCGCGAATAATCGAGGCTTTACCGTAATATAAAAGTAATGGTAATTATACAAGGTGATTCATAAAGATGAAGCTACTGGCCTATTTCCTTAAATATTCCCCTATGCACATACTTCGTATTGCGAGGTTTCATTAAAAAGGTGCAATTTTTATGACATAAGTGTCAAATCCCTGGGACGTCTATTTTTATACTACCCAAGTAGTGTTAAATATGCAATTAGGATAATTTTTCTTATCCATCCCTGAATGAAACACAAAATGTACAGACGTGGAAAACAAAAGAAAATACCCCCTACTAACTCCTCAACAAATTATCGTAGAAGAAAATTACTGGTACCGAACGATAGGAAATTAAGTCTACTTTTAAATGATGTATATCAAATTTGCTAAGGGGCCATCTGCTTATTAAAACGAACCATAACTTTTTTTTTCAATAGCTGTACACAATTCTGACAGCATAAGTGAGCTCTACACCCTTCAATTAGTGTAAAAATAAATTTTTATGCAGTTCGTACCTTAAGTTTCCGAGAAAATAATTATTTTAAAACGAGCGTTTGTTAAGGACTGTATCCAAATTGAAGCTCGGTACTCAATAGTTAACAGAGAGAGCCCCCTTCTTGATCAAGACACCTTAAGCTCCATTCAAGCAGTCAATGAAGCCTGCTAGATTGCACGACAGCAGAAGAAATTTCAAAATATCTAGTCACCTCTATCACAGACGGTCCCTTAAAACATCATTTGCCGTTTTTTAAGCATAATTTGAAAACTACTTGAAAGAAAATTGTGAAATTTTGGATTTCCATAAAGCAGGACTTAAAAAAAAAACTGTAGGTTGCAATTTATAATTTTTTCGAATATTAATTTCATAATTCATGTCATAAAATTAAAAAAATTGCCAATTCAACGTATTTATGTTTGGGTATATTAGTATTATTGCAACACAAAAAATTAGAACATTAGAAGCATAATTTCAGGAGATATAAATAAAAATATGAAAATGTAATTTAACATTCGAAGCACTAAATTTTGAGTGTTTATAATTCAAAAACGTATCATTTAAATGACTTCAAATTTGGTGTCTAGGCATAGTTTTAACCAAAGATTTGAAATATCTGGTTAAAATTGGGATTGCCAATGAAAAAAATGAAGTTTGGATTTGTTTTAATTTGTAGATGGCTCCTTAAGCAAATTTTATACACATCATTTAAAAGTAGACTTTATTTCCAATCGTTCGGTACCAGTAATTTTCGTCTACGATAATTAATTGATGAGTTATTCGGGGGTGTTTACTTTTTTTCCACGACTGTACACAGTTATATCTGCAAAAATGAGAGAGAAATTCATCAGTTATAATACTTAAATTTATAACTTTTTAAAAACAATTAAATCGTACAATTTAACATATCGTAGATTGGTTTTACTTGGACGTAAAAAAAAAAAAAAAAAAAAAAAAAAGTGTATTCCATATCAATCCTGGATCTAGTGTGTTGAAACAGAGTATTGGATCAAGATATTCGACTGGTCTTTTTATCTTAGTTGCTCTATAGATTTGACTTCAAAATCAGAAAAAAAATCTTTTTCATAAATAACGCAAGCGTAGCTGCGCTTTATTTCATGCAGTTATTTTATATTTCTGTAAATATATTTATTTTCGAATTGAGCTATCTTGATTCCACTATAAGTTGTAATTTTTTTTGATATGGTGTTAATTTTGGTTAAAAATCCTGCATGCTGTAAAGAAAAACCAAGCAAACACTATTTAAAATTTTTAATTTTTTTTTTTTATCTTCGCTATTATATGTGTTATTCTTGGACAAACTCATACCTTTTACAATATTCACATAGCCATGTGATGGAGTTACAGATCATTTCGAGTATCATATTCTACATAGTGATTCCAAATATTGTTTGTTTCTTTGTTCTGCAGCTGGTCTCATAAAGTAACCCTGTCTTTTTTTGTAGCTGGTCCCCTTGTGAACCAGTTTTCGTTTAAAAATATGAGATCAATCATATTATTTATATTCTCGCAGTTCTAAACGAATTTGTCAACTATTTATCTAAATATTTCATAAAACGCCTAAAATTCAAAGTGTCTGGTGATTTTGAACTGTAAAATACACACTTTCCATTTTATACCCATGGGCAGGGTGATTCAAAAAAGTTGGGAAAAATTTTAAGAGGTGATAGTACACACATAAACAAACATTTTATATCAAAGAATGCATGGTCGAAAACAAAACGTAAAACAGTTAGAGGGCGCCGAAAGTTATGTTCTTATACGAGGCAAAAACACACAATGAACGATTAAGTTAAGTTACGAAAACAAATTTAATGGCATTTGATTACAATAAGTGCTCAAAACATTGACCGGCAGCTGTTATGCACGCAGTATAACGGCGAAAAACAGATTGGCGAATTTTCGGAAACACACCAGGGATATCGTGAACTTCCCCTACAGCAGCCGAAAGCTTGGCGACAAGTTCTGCGGATTCAATGGGAGTCTCATACACAAGAGCCTTTAGCTGTCCCCACAAAAAAAAATCGAGACATGAAAGATCTGGCGAACTCGGTGGTGCCTGGTGTATTTCAGAAAATTCGCCAATCTGTTCTTCGCCGTTGTACTGCGTGCATAACAGCTGCCGGTCAATGTTTTGAGCACTTATTGTAATCAAGTGCCATTAAATTTGTTTCCGTAACTTAACTTAATCGTTCATTGTGTGTTTTTGCCTCGTATAAGAACATAACTTTTGGCGCCCTCTAACTTTTTTACGTTTAGTTTTCGACCATGCATTCTTTGATACAAAATGTTTGTTTGGGTGTGTACTATCACCTTTTAACATTTTCCCCGTCTTTTTTGAATCATCCTGTATAATTATTCCGCATATTTTTTTACTAATTTTGTGTTCGGCCTTCTTATTACTTTGGCAATTATACTTTTGACCTGTCCTCTATATTTAACTTTTTAATTTAGTATTTAACATTCAGTTTTTCTTAACAAAAAAAAAAAAAAAAAAGCTTTGCAATATAATATGATAAAACTAGAGTTATTTCATCATGTACTAAATCAGTAAAATTTTTTTTTTATCTATCATGATAAAATGAAAACCATTATAACGAACTATATTTTGAATTCACGTGTTTAGATACAATTTTCCCAAAACACTTTATCACAAACTTACCTTTTTAATCTTTTAGGAAATTTTGCCTTTATTTCTTGTTCCGCTGCATAGCTCTATCATGGTTACTTAGTAGGATCATTAATAATTTTGAAGGATTATCCTTAATACACTTAGGTAAAAGAAATTGCTTCCTTAGATTACTTGTTTTTAGGAGAAAGAAACTTATTCTGCATCAAAGTAAAAAAAAAAAAAAAAAAAAAAAAAAAAAGTTTCAGAGATGATTGCTACAAAGTTCTTTTTATCTGATAAACATAAAAAGCATGTATCTTTTTCTCTCATAGAAGCCAAATTTATTTTGAGATCTTAATGTATCTTACCAAGTGCATTAGATAAAAAAAAAAGTAATGTCTTGTGCAGCAGTCTTTCAAAAGATTCCTCCCACATTTTTTTTTTTCAAACGAAAATGAAAATTTTTTGTATTGCAAAAAATAAATAAAGCAGAATTTGATTTGTTTATTGAATGCTTCATTTTTTTTTCCTAGATGGATATATATATATATATATATATATTTTTTTTTTTTTTTTTTGTAAGAAGGTCTTCTTTTAAAAACAACAACAAAAAGAGACTTATAAATAAATCTGCTTGAATATGAAGTAAAATTCTATCGTGATTTATTATGGTCTTATCTTTAAAATTTTAAGCTTATAACATAAAACAAAAAGAAAGGATAAATGCTTACTAGCCCTCGTACTGAATCAAAAGGAGAAAAAAAAAAAGAATTTTTTTTAATCATTGTGCTTAGGCAAGCTACTTTTTATTTTACGTTACTGCAGATTATTTGAAAGATATTGAAAATTCGATGACTTTATATCAGGTTATGATATGCTTAAAGAAAAGCTTTTCAAATGACTATAAAAAAAATCCAACTTTCATATGTATTCTTGAAGATCAAAAGCTTTTTTTTTTTTTTTTTTTTTTTCAAAGTATAAATTCGCTAGTATTATGGAAGACTTCACAAAAAAAATGAAACCAGTTTAATAAGGAAATTTATTATATGGTGTACACATCAGTTGGCAAGTGTATGCGAGAGCAAGTATAATTTAATAATTATCATCAAATAAGTCAGAAAGCTGAGTATTGGCTCTAGGAAAAATGCAGGCATCTTAGAAAAATTCAAAATCAATTGATAGTTAAATTTAAAAATAAATTTAAAATGTGTTTTATTTTAAAAATCACATTCTTTGAAAATTTAACTGCGTAATTTATTAATCTAGCCTTTATTCATCTAGCCTTTATTCAAGTTACAGACAGTTGACTAAAGTATTCACTCAAGACGTCATCAGTAGTAGCAGGTATGGATCCGTGCTCCACGTAATCACGATTATCCTTGAAAATATTAGCATAAAATTCTCTTTAATAATAAAACATATTTTTAAATATTAATAATTAATCAACTTATACGCTACAAATGATATAAAGTATAAAAAAAATTTCATTTAACATTTTTAATTATACAAAGCAATATTTTAAATATTTTAATCATTTAGTCAAAAGATCTAAGTAATTCAGGTTAAACTGAATCTTTTTGAAATTTGAAATGTCATGAAAGAGGTTGGAATTATATTTGTCCAAATGTCTCTCTCAAATGGCAATTACCTGCTTTTATATTAAAATTTTAAATGTGTCAAGGACTCTTGATCCACTCTGAATATTAAATATTTATTTACCCCGTCTTTCAAAATCTTTGGATATTCAAGTTGAAAGTCTCTCTTTTAAAAAGGCCTTATTTACATTTATTTAAAGTTAATGTGATATATACAAGGTGGCCATAATTAAAATGACAGTACTCAGAATGTTCTATAGCGCGATCTAATTGAGAGAATGATGCCAAATTTTGTAAGAAGATTAAACAAGACGGAGGATGAAGGATTCCGCGGAAAAAATTAGTTCCAAAAGTCACTGTTAGGGGAATATGTGGCGCTGTATAAGAGAAAAGAGAGTTTTTAACAATGCAGATTCAATTCTAAAATCGTTAAATGTGCTAAATAAAAAGTAATTTTATTTCCGTATTGATTCTGCAATTTTTAAAACACTCCTTTCTGTTACACAGCGCCACATATTCCCTTAGTGGTGACTTTTGGAACTATTTTTTTCGCGGAATCCTTCGTCCCCCGTTTTCTTTAATCTTCTTACAAAATTTGGAGTCATTCTCTCAATTAAATCGCGCTAAAGAATATTCTGAGTACTGTGAATTTAATTATGGCCACCTTGTACAAACAAAATATTATTTATAAAAACACATTACAATAAATTGTTTGTTATGAGGAGTTTATGTTTGCTTTACTTCTCATCACCTAATCTACGAAATGCATTTGCGTACACTTTTATATAAAGAGTAACCTGCTTGTTTACCACCAGCTTCTTGTCATTCATATCCGGGCAACATTCGTTTATCAGTATAATGAAAACAACAAACAACTTTCATTTTCCTATGGGCTATCTAATACATTATTAGATCTCTAATATTACGAAAAAAAATTATGAAAAACACTAAATAAGAAATTTTTTATCATGAGAAAATTTTGTTAGTTATATTTCATATCATCCAATCTACGAAATTCATTTGTATCCACTTTTATAAAAGCGAATCTTTCTTGTTCACTGCCAGCTTTTTGTTATTCATATCCGGGCAACTTGCGTTAATGAATATAATGAAAACAATAAACAACTTTCGTTTTCCTATGGGCTATATAATACCGTAATAGATATCTAATATTAAAAAAAATTATATATGAAAGACATTTAATAAAAAAAAATTTATCATGAGAAGTTTGTTTGCTTTATCTCACATCATCCAATTTACGAAATTGATTTGCGTCCACTTTGATATAAAGCGTAACTGACTTGTTTGCCACAATTACTTGTCATTCATATCCGGATAACTTGCGTTTATCAGTATAATGAAAACAACAAACAACATTTATTTTCCTATGGGCTATCTAATACATTATTAGATTTCCAATATTACGAACAAATATTTATGGAAAACATTTAATAAAAAACTTTCCATATGAAAAGTTTATGTTTGGTTTGTTTCTCATCATCCAATCTACGAAATTCATTTGCATCCCATTTTATAAAAGAGAAACTTTCTTGTTCACCTCCAGCTTCTTGTCATATCCGGACAACTTGCGGTAATCAATGCAATGAAAACAACAAACAACTTTCAATTTCCTCTGGGCTATTTAATACATTAATAGATTTATAATATTACAAAACAAATTATGAAAAACACTAAATAAGAAATTTTTTATCATGAAAAGATTTTGTTTGCTATATTTCTCATCATCCAATCTATGAAATTCATTTGCGTCCACTTTTATATAACGAGTAACTTTCTTGTTTACTATCAGCTTCTTGTCATTCTTACCCGAGCAACTTGCGTTAATCAATATTATGAAAGCAACAAACAACATTCCTTTTCCTACGACCTATTCAATATATCAATATATTTATAATATTACGAAAGAATATTCATGAAAAACACTTAATAAGAAAACTTTTATCTTGGGAAGTTTATGTTTCCTCTATTTCTCATCATCCAATCAACGAAATTCGTTTGCATCTACTTTGAAATAAATAGTCACTTTCTTGTTTACCGCCCGCTTCTTGTCATTCATATCAGGGCAACTTGCTTATAAATATAATGAAAACAATAAACAACTTTCCTTTTCCTATGGCCTATCTAATACCTTAATAGTTTTCTAATATTTAAAAAATATATACATATGAAAGACATTTAATAAGAAATTTTTTATCACGAGAAGTTTATATTTGCTTTATTTCTCATCATCTAATTTACTAGGTTCATTTGCATCCACTTTGATATAAAGTGTAACTCTCTTGTTTATAAAAGATTATTGTCATTAATATCCCAACAACTTGTGTTATTCAGTATAATGAAAAGAACAAACAACTTTGATTTTCTACTAGGCTAATACATTATTAAATTTCCATTATTAAGGAAAATTACTTATGAAAAACACATTATAAAAAAATATTAATCAGAAAATGTTTTTGTTTGTTTTATCTTGCATCATCCAACCTACGAAACTCATATGAGCCCACTTTGATATAAAGAGTAACTCACTTGATAATCCCCATCTTTTTGTCATTCATACCCCAGCAACTTGTACGTTAATCAATATAATGAAAACAACAAACAACTTTCATTTTCCGCTGGGCTATCTAATACATGATTAGATTTCCAATATTATGGGTTCAGGAATCTCATAATTTTTGCACAAATAAAACGTGAGCATGTGTTTTATAAAGAAAATAAATTACGCTAAGCATTTCAAGTGCCAGTCAGTTATTTAGCAAAATTCGTATACCTCATATATGCAATTAGATTAGGTACAGTGTGTCCGAAATGTAACACCTTTACACTTTTAAAAAATAATTTAAAATAAACAAACAACGATATGCACTTACGTTTTTTTATGTTCCGTAAAGGAAATATCGAAAGTTTTTTTTTTTTTTTTTTTTTTTTTTTTTAATGAAGTGTAAACTAGATGTCGCTAAGTAAATGTTTTACTATGGCCACCTAGATCTCTAGACATAACACCTTTGGACTTTTTTTTTATGGGGATACGTGAAAAAAATTCTTTACCTATTTCCAATTCGTGGCACTTATGAAATGGAAAGTTTAATGACAGGAACCTTCAGGACTGTTGATTCTGGAATGCTTCATAGAACGTGGTTAGAAATATCGTTTAAACTCGGCGTATTGCGCGCCACTAATGGTGCATGCATTGAAATCGTGGATTCAATATTATATGAATGCAGAAATCAAATGATATTCAAATATACAGTGATATGAAATTAAATTAGATATAGGGAGTGTTATGAAAAAAAAAATTGGTACTATTGTATAATAATGCCTATGCATGTTCGCACGCCACTACATATTATATGCAGTTGGAGGTATACTATATAGGCCTCTTTAAACTAGTCTGATGTGTCAATCGTAAAACTCTCTTCTCTCATACATGTTAACACTTCCAACAGAATATATTTTTTAATTGTGCGTTTTAGAAGCAAAATAATTTGCCCATTAGAAATATGAAAATTAAAATTAGACTGGATATTTGGGTGTTCCAGTATATTTTTTTTTCTCCAGTTACTACGCCCGTCACGAAAACTGAACAAAATTCGCTATCGCAGCACCTCTTTCAGGTCGATTTTCTCCAAACTTTCATATTAATCCCGGACTATTACACTGCATATCGATATAAAATTTCCAAAAGAATATATTTTTTAATTGTGCGTTTTAGAAGCAAAATAATTTGCCCATTAGAAATATGAAAATTAAAATTAGACTGGATATTTGGGTGTTTCAGTATATTTTTTTTTCTCCAGTTACTACGCCCGTCACGAAAACTGAACAAAATTCGCTATCGCACCACCTCTTTCAGGTCGATTTTCTCCAAACTTTCATATTAATCCCGGACTATTACACTGCATATCGATATAAAATTTCCAAAAGAATATATTTTTTAATTGTGCGTTTTAGAAGCAAAATAATTTGCCCATTAGAAATATGAAAATTAAAATTAGACTGGATATTTGGGTGTTTCAGTATATTTTTTTTTCTCCAGTTACTACGCCCGTCACGAAAACTGAACAAAATTCGCTATCGCAGCACCTCTTTCAGGTCGATTTTCTCCAAACTTTCATATTAATCCCGGACTATTACACTGCATATCGATATAAAATTTCCAAAAGAATATATTTTTTAATTGTGCGTTTTAGAAGCAAAATAATTTGCCCATTAGAAATATGAAAATTAAAATTAGACTGGATATTTGGGTGTTTCAGTATATTTTTGTTTCTCCAGTTACTACGCCCGTCACGAAAACTGAACAAAATTCGCTATCACAGCACCTCTTTCAGGTCGATTTTCTCCAAACTTTCATATTAACCTCGGACTATTACACTGCATATCGATATAAAATTTTGTCGAAAAATATTCATGAATTCTTCACTATTCACTTGCTATTTTCAAAGCAAACAATAAAGAAAAATCGCAGAAAATTCGCTACCACAACGCTTATTCTGGATCCCCGTTTTCAACTGGGATCTGACGTCCATAGTTAGAAACATACATATGCATTTTGTATCAATTCCACCCATAACTTTATACTCTTTCCGATAATATAAAAATTGCACCTAAATTCCCAATTACAGCACCAACCTCAGCCGAATATTCTCCAAAAGTTTATACAAGCCTCGGCCTATGACAACGCATCTAAGTATTAAATTTCGGTGAAAAATATTCAAAATTTCTTCACTTAAGCTGTAAAAAATAGATTAAATTGCACATAAAAATGCTATCACTGCGTACTGGGAGAATGTACCCATTTCCAACTAGGGACGTGACATCCACAGTTAAAAACGCATATGAAGTTTGGCGCAATTATATCCATAGCTTCATAAACTCTCCGGTACACAAGAAAAATTGACCCAAAATTGCTTTTACAGCAGTCCATTAAAGTTCACTTGCTAAAAAGACCATCGAGAAGTCCGAGAAGTTCACACCATTGGGACAAATTGAAAAAAGTATGCAAAAAAGTTATCCCACACCAGTGTCTTTAACTAACTTTTTGGAAAAAAAAAAAAAAAAAAAAAAAAAAAATGCATGCTATACCTCCAAACCATTTGAGCAGACAAGCTGAATCCATGCCTTGTCATGTGACACTTGTTATCAAATCCATAGGAGAAGCAACTTTTAACTGAGGTACCTCGAATTAAGTGGTACTTCAGTGCATAAACACTTTTACTATTCAAAGAAAACACTTATAATTGCATCAAAGTTGCAGATACATTATCTGCTTCTACGAAACAATTTATAAAGTTGGTACGAATCATTTCAGGTATAACTCTTTCTGTTATCATTTGTTTATCACCAAAGCTCGTTTTTAATCAGTTTTAATTATTTCCGTAACTCTTCTTTTAAAAGCTTCTATTATTCACTCTAAATTCCTCCCTATTACCCGTACCATAAAATAACTTCAAACGCATGCAATTAATGTTTTTAGAATATAATCAAAGGTAAAACGATTTATGATCAATATATTTAATAATGAAATATTAGTATCATAACATTATGTTTAGTTTTACCTTGAAGCATCCGATCTATGAAATTCATTTGCGCTCACTTTGATATGAAACCTAATTGGCTTCTTTACACCAGCTGCTTCTTATACACATCCCTGCATCTTATGTTAATCAATATAATAAAAATAATATTCGACTTTAATTTTTTATTGGTATAGCTAATACCGTGTGAGATTTCCAATATTACGGATTTCCAATATTCGAGAATCTTATCTTTGTTCGAATATAATTTCAGCATGAGATTGATAAAGAAAGTAGCTTCTGTTAAGTCTTTCAAGTCGCTTACCTAGCATATTTCACATTATTCCTGTTACCTGTCAAATTTAATACGAAATATTTCTTTTCGATGTACTTTAATTGATGTATTGTAAAATAATATTTCTTTAAAGGGATTTTCGTTATTCTTTATTTCACCGACTGCTCTTTGTCGTACCAAAAAATAAATAAAAACTACATCAATATAAATTTTATTAGGATTATAAAACTGTTAAAACTAGTTAATTATCTAATACTAAATTGATGAAAATATCGTTTATTATATAACGATAATCTTTTATTCATAGAGCGGTATTGATAACCTTTAGAACTAATCATGGACCCATTTTCAAAAAATTGTATTTGTTAAAGTACAAATCCAAAATGAACAATCTTTATACCAGTTTGAAAAGAGGAAATTTGAAAGTTTTTTGCAAGACATTATAAATGATCAATGTGTCCACGGTTTGCTGCACGTCAAACATCTACTCGATAGCCAAACTGGTTCCACACACAAGAAAGCGTATCTGCTGTTACTGAGTGCACGGCTTTAAAGCGGTGAAGTTTCAGAAGTGGCCGGTAGAGGCAATAGGCCGAGATTTCGTTTCATTGTCAGTTGTGAGTGAGATGGCTGCTGTAGAGCACAAGGTTTTCTGCGTTCTTGAGTTCGTAAGAAGTGAGTCGCAAATTGCAGTGCAGCGGTCATTTCGTACCAAATTCGGTATTAACGGTGGACACATTGAACAATTATAAAGTCTTAAAAAAAAACATTGAAACTTTCTCTTTTCATTAGTATAAAGATTGTTCATTTTGGATTTGTACTTTAATAAATACAAATTTTTGAAAATCGGTTCATCATTTAGGATAACCCTGTATTTTGACATTAATATTAATACTATTTACAAATGATACAAACATATATAAACAGATTTATTGTTCAAAATAAAAAGGATTACTGCATTATAATTTTCTATACATTTTTTAGGTTTATTAATCATTTTGAAGATTATAACTATTTTGTGTAGAAATCATTATGTTATAGTTTGTTTATTATTAAGACAGTATCTTGAGCCTTATAATTATTTCTTTTAACTCCTCGTCCACAAGCTTCTATTGTTATGGTTAAACATCTTTCTATATTTAAAAAAGCACATACACATGAAATTAATATACAAAATAAATAACATTTATAAATAAAATCAGTAATAATAAAAATCTTACCATAAACTCGTTGTTTCTTTTTATCTTAAAGCATCCAATCTAAGAAACTCGTTTATGCCACTTCACCAGCTACTTTTTATTCACATATCTGTTTCTTGCTTTAATCAATGTAATAAAGACAAAGATTGCAGTTCATTTTCTGATGAGGTATCTAATACATTATCAGATTTCTAATATTAAGCCATCAGGGATATCATCCTCTTTGTACGAATGTAATCTGATCATGCGTTTGATAATGAAAATAATTTGTGCTCTTTCTTTTTACAGTCTTTTATCAAGCAAAGTTCGTATTGAGGATATTATCTATCGAGTATATCGAGTACGAAATCTCACTTTTGTGTATTTAGTGTGCGCTTTAATCGGTATATTGCAACATACAATTAATATGACTGTAATTTTTGTTATTTATATTATTTTAACCTTTTATTAATTTTCTTTTTTAAAAACTTCAGTTCTTCCAGCTAAATGTCACTCTGTTTCAGAAAGATTCATACGCATGAAATCAAATTTCGGGTACACGACATTTTGGTCCTGACACCTCAGCCCGCTTTTTCTGTCCCGGCGTTTCGATGAAATTTCGGTAGCGCGTCATTTCGAGCACTTGCCATTTCAGTCCTTAGCCATTTCGGTCCCTTGCCATTTCGGTGCTCACCAACTTTTAACTCTGACTCTAATTGCCGTAGGTCTGCCAAAGGCGGTGCGTTTCAAGATCATTTTATGCCTTTATCATTTTTTATCAGCCCTCCCAAAATTTTCATAAAAAGCTGAATATAAGAGTCCGAGAAATTTAAACTTTTAAAACACGCGATAATGAAATCACAGCGCTCTGAAATTTTGTGTGATTGAACAATGTGACAATAATTTTACAGGAGATATTGTTTTTTATATTTATATATATTTTTTTAAGAGAACGGATATTTTAAGTTTTCAAATTTATAATTATTATTAGGTATTTTATGTATACTTATTCTACGTTAAATACATTTTATTTCTGGTAGATATCATACATTTAATTAGAACATCTAAATTATCATTAACTGAATAATAAGCAAAAGCTGTTTTTTTTTGGTTAATTTCATGCATCATTTTTTTAGAACCTTTAAATTATCATGAACTGAATAATAATAATAATAATAAAACTGTGTTTAATTCTTTTTTTTTCGAATTACATTAATAATAAATGTCTTCAATAAATAAAATAGACACTTATAAGATATTATATGTAAATATTTCTTCAAATCACCCCTTATCTGATATATCGTTGGAAAGGCCTATGACCACTTATTAATGTTACACACCTCCGGTACCTCTTTCCCCATTTTGCCTCCTGGAGGGGCACTTTTGTAAATTTTGTCGACATACCTCATGTAACATATCGTTGGAAAGACCTGTGACCACTTATTCATGCTATGCACATCCGGTACACCTCCCCACACTTTGACCCCTGGGGGCACTTTTCTAAATTTTGCCGACACCTCTCATGTGATATATTTTTCTAACCTCCCCTTTTTCATCCAGGGAACACTTTTTTAACTGTTGCCGTCACCCCTTTGACCACTCTTTCATATTATGCACCATAGCCTCACATATTTTAGTTCTACTTTTTACTGCCAGGGGATGCATACTTATCTCGGGTGCTATGGGCCCGGTCCCATCGAATAATATATCTACGGATAGGATGTAAAACGGAGTTTTGGTTCGGAGAGAGGTTTGTTTGGAATAGTGTGCGCCTCCTGGTTGCGAAATGTGGAACTAACAGATTTTGGAAATGAATAAAGTGTTTTGAAAGAAATATTAAACAAAACACTCTGTACGATCACTTACCCACTTGTTATTTCTATCTCTTTCAAAAAAAAATCCTAAGTTCGAGAAGCTAAATATTAAAAGTAATAAATTTTCTGAAGGAATCTTGTGCATAATAATTAGTTTTCATTTTCCATCAAAATACTTGAAGTATACTTACCAAAAATCAGCTAAGCCCCAAAAGGTAAATTGAAGGGCAATAACTTGCTGAGAAAAGCCTGTGTAAAACCTTTAAAATACTGTACATTTTCTTGCAGTTCTCATTTTCTTCAAAATACCTGAAGAGACCTTCAAAATACCTGAGTAGTATTTTGAAGGTCAGACAAAAGCCTGCATAAAATTTTTAAATAAACAGTACATCTCCGGAAATAAACCTGCACTTTTAATTTTCCTTCAAAATCCCCGCAGAAACCTCAAAATCACAGGAAAAATCTTATTTTTGTAAGGTTTTATGCTGATTTTTTTTTTTTTTTTTTTTTTTATTTTTTACCTCGGTCGAAATTGCTTTCCTGGAACAATAGTGGCGATGCAAAACACGAATAAGAGGAGAAAACATGTTTATTATACTTAGTACAATACAAAACTAAGAAAAAAGAACATTAAAGAGCTAACTATCGTCATCAAAGTAGGTTTTCGAAATTACGACACCAAGCCGTGATGCATGGAAGCGCATCTCTGGCCCATGGAAGATCTAATGTTCTGTTCAATACAGGGATAGTCCCGGACTTCCCCTGCAGCTGCCACGATGCGTTCAACAAGCTCCTCAGCACTTTTTAGCATTGTCCTGGCATTTTTGCAGCACTAAGAATAAGCACATGTTTTCTCTCCCTGTTCGTGTCCTTCCTTTCTTGTGTTTTGGGTCGTCACTACCGCGCCAAGAAAACGTTTCTGACCATGCATTGTTATGTGATTTCCTATCGTCTAGATGTACTCTATCTGTCCTGAAAGTTTGTATCCACAGTCCTGATACACCTTGTATAAACACATTTACTGCATTGCAGTAATATGTCGTATGCTTTTTCTTTTATTATAAATCATTTTGAAATCTTTAAAAAATAATTCATGTAAAAATAATTCTGTAATACTTTGACAATAACCAAGTATGTACGTTATATATCTTTTTAATTATTTATTAATCCTGTTTTTCATAAGCTTCAGTTATTCATGATTTACATATTTCTAAATAAAAAAAATTCATTCGCATCTAATGAAATTTCATGCAAAATACACAAAAGAAATATTATTTATAAACAACAAGTCTAATAATAAAATTCTTATGATCAAAACTTTATGGTTTTTTTTTTCTTTTTTTATCTCGAAGCATACAATTTACGAAATTCATTTGAGCCCACTTTGATATAAAACGTGATTTTCTTCTTACTCCAGCCGCTTCTCATTCGCATCCCAGTATTCTGGCGCTAATCAATATAATGAAAACAACGATCGACCTTCATTTTGTGCTGGGGTATCTAATACTTGATTAGATTTCCAATATTACGGCATCGAGAGTCTCATCAATGTACAAATATAATCTGAGCATGCGTTTGATAAAGAAAATAACTTGTGCCTTTCGCGTTTCAATCGCTTATCTTGCAAATTTCATCATAAACATATTTCCTATGAGATGTATATATATCTCAATACAAAATCATCCTTCTTCTGTGTCTTTAATAGTTTTAGTGTAGCATAGTTTTTTTTTAATTATTATTATTGATTACTTCATTTTTTTATCTATCGTTTTATTAATTATTTTCTTTTTGGTTGTCCTGGCCAACGCCGGACGGATCAACTAGTAATTCAATATTTAAGTTATATGCTTAGAAGTAATGTGTGTGTGTGTAATTCATTATATGTATGATGCATAATTTTCCTCCCTGTTTATTTATTTAAGAGGGTGGATTAAGACTGTATTTAAAAACAATAAAATGAGCAATTTCGTAAGATGTTTGCAAAATCGTTATTTTAGGTTATTATTTGATACAAAATCGTTACTTACATTTTTTTTTTTTTTTTTTTTACTTTGCAGCGATACAGTTACTTTCATTATATTCGAATATCATGAAAACATCCTAAATATTATTTTAGGTTATGATTTTTTTTTATGTTTTATATTATGAACATTTTCTTCAAATCTTTACATATATATATATATAAACACATTTACTGCACAAAGAAATTTTGTAAATTGCATAGTATTTCATATGCATTTTTTTATTATAAATAGTTTTAAAATCTTAAAAAAATATTTCATGTAAAAATAATTACGTTACACGCTGAGAATAATCAAGTGCGTATGCTAGGTATTATTTTAATCATTTATTAATACTGTTTTTTAAAATCTTTAGTTATTCAAGCTATATATATTTCTAGATTTAAAAACTTCATTCGCCTGTAATGAAATTTCATACAAAATATATAAAAGAAATATTATTGGTAAACAACCCATCTAATAATGAAATTATCATCATCATAACTTTAAGGGTTTTTTTCTTTATCTTGAAGCATATAGTTTACTAAATTCATTTTCGCTCACTTTGATATAAAACGTAATTTTCTTCTTACTCTAGCCGCTTCTCATTCATATCCCAGTATTCTGGCGCTAATCAATATAATGAAAACAAAAATCGGCCTTCGTTTTGTGCTGGGGTATCTAATACTTGATTAGGTTTCTAATATTACGCCATCGAGAGTCTCATCAGTGTACGAATATAATCTGAGTATGCGTTTGATAAAGAAAATAACTTGTGCTTTTCTCGTTTCAGTTGCTTACTTAGCAAATTTCATCATACACATATTTTCTATGAAATGTGTATCGCAATACAAAATCATCCTTTTCTGTGCCTTTAAAAGTTTTAGTGCAGCTTAATTTGTTTTATTATTATTATTATTGATTACTTCATTTTGTATCTATCGTTTTATTAATTATTTTCTTTTTGGTTGTCTCGGGCAACGAAGGACGGATCTGCTAGTAACCCAATATTTAAGTTATATACTTAGTAGTATGTGTGTATCTGTATTTCATTATATGTGTGATGCATAATTTTCCTCCCAGTTTATTTATTTAACGGGATGGAATAAGACTGTATTTAAAAACAATTAAATGATCAATTTCGTAAAATGATTGTAAAATCGTTATTTTATTTAATTATTTAATACAAAATCGTTACTTATATTGTTCTACTTTGCAGCGATACAGTTACTTTCATTGTATTCAAATATTATGAAAACTTTCTACGTATTATTTTATGTTATTATTTTTGTAATGTTTTATATTATGAACATTTTCTTCAAATCGTTACATATCTATGCAAACACATTTACTGCACAGAGAAATTTTGTAAATTGCATTAGTATTTCGTATGATTTTTTTATTATAAATTATTTTTAAAGGTTTAAAAAATATTTCATGTAAAAATAATTATGTCAGACGTTAACCATAACCAAATACGTATGTTAATGAATAATCTTGAATGAATGTCTTGAATAATCTTTAGTTATTCAAGCTGTATATATTTCTAGATTAAAAAACTTCATTCGCCTGTAATGAAATTTCAGACAAAATACACAAAAGAAATATTATATGCAAACAACCCATCTAATAATGAAATTCTTATCATCATAACTTCACGGGTTTTTTTTTTCTTTATCTTGAAGCATATAGTTTACTAAATTCATTTTCGCTCACTTTGATATAGAACGTAATTCTCTTCTTACTCCAGCCGCTCCTGATTCACATCCCAGTATTCTGGCGCTAATCAATATAATGAAAACAACAATCGACCTTCATTTTGTGCTGGGGTATCTAATACTTGATTAGATTTCCAATATTACAGCATCGAGAGTCTCATCAATGTACGAATATAATCTGAGCATACGTTTGGTAAAGAAAATATCTTTTGCCTTTCGCGTTTCAGTAGCTTATCTATCAAAATTCGCATTGCACATTTTGCTATGAGATGTATATCGCAATATGAAATCATGCTTTTCTGTACTTTTAATAGTTTTAGTATTGCATAGTTTATTATTATTATTATTATTGATAAATTTATTTTTTATCTATTGTTTAAGGGGGTCCAGGACACAAAAATCTTCAAAATTTGCAAAAATATATAATTTCGTTAAAAATTTCTGTGTTTTTTCCTGCTTAAAATGACATTTAAATCATATTTCTATCTGAATTAGAACAAAAAATATATTTTTTTTTTTAGTTTCAAAATTTAGCTTTCAAGCAATGGCTGTCATGGAAAAAACTTCTTATAAAAATGCGTTTTTCTTCATGATAGGTTTTTTCATCATTTCTCATATTTAAATTCTTATAACTTTCGAACCGTTAAAGAAAACGGGTCCAAACTTTGAACATATCTTTTTCAATTGTTTTACTTTAATTTAGATTCAACATATTTGAAAAAAAAATGTTTACTTTTGAAAATATGGTTTTTTTTTTTATAAAAGTTGCACCAGTTTTTTTTTAATTTTTTCGTTAAATATTTTTAATTTTTTTATAAATTAATTTTTTTTAAATGCTGAATCAAAATTAAAACATATATTTCTGTTTATTTAAATAAAAAAAATGAAATTCTATAAATAATATTCCGAGTTGTAACGATTTTAATTTACCCCACTTTTTCAATAAATTTTAAATTAAAAAATTTTCTAAAAAATTATGAGAAATTTTATTATATGATTTTCTTTACAAATGATAATATTAACCATCAGAAAAAAAAAATCAGAATTTTAACTCAATAAATAAAAATTATTTCAAAATGTGTCCCGGACCCCCTTAACTAATTATTCTCTGCCAAAAGAAATAAAATGCGCAATTTCGTAAACTGATTGCAAAATCGTTAATGTAGTTTGATACAATGATTATTGATAGAATGATACAATGATATTTGATACAAAAAAAAAAATACTCATATTTATTACTTTGCAGCGATATGGTTACTTTCATTATAATGAAACAAAAAAAAAAAAAAAAAAAAAAAAAAAAAAAAGATCGGCAAATAATCTTGCATTCATTTAGCTGGAATATCATCTTTAAGCTTTATTATAATTTTTTCATGAATATTAAAATGATATATAATTGTAATATTGCCCTTGATATGATATTGTGAATACTTTCAAGTAATTTGTGGATATATATATATATATAATTACTTAATACTAAGTTGAGCATAAAGTTCTGGGAAATTTGTGAAAGTTGCGTTGTTATGCGCAAATTAACAACAAAAGCAACAAGGACTATTCTTAAAAGTAGAGACCATCATAGTCCACGACTTTCTGCCACCGTTCTGCCAGATTCCGGATTTGCTGGCTAAGTTTGTCACCGTTACCAGCATCTTCATCCTCATTAATCTCATCGACGGCTTTCAGAATCGTTAGGCCATTTCTCTAATAATGCCGGGTCAACACACTCAAATCATACTGTTCAAATTTTTTTTGAGCCAAAATTCCTGAACTCCTGTAAATATACCACTACTATTCCTACATACGATACAAATTCTGGCAACTATTAGATTAAAAATTTCCCAGAACTTTTTGCTCAACCTAATAATACAATTTTTTTTAGTTTTTCAAACATGTTTTATTTGTTTGAAATAGAATTAAGAGCTATAGTGTTGTTAATCATTTAGTAGAATGGTAAGAGCTAAAATTAGTTCATGTTTAACTTTTTCTTGAAAGTTAGCATTTTAAGAGTTCAGAGAAATTTTTCGATTCTTGTTCCGTAACTGTATTACCATATTTTTAAAGAAATTTTAAATTAAATAGCTTTTTCGTGTTTAAATGAAGTTGTTAAGCTTTATACAAAATTTCCTGAGTTCATTTCATAGAAAATGCTGCATGGCAGCGACACAGACGTAACAAACGCATTGTATATGTTCCAGTCAAGTAATTTAAGTAGTTTTGTGCTGTAATTCAGTAGAGTTATAAGCTATAAAACAGTCATTGTAGTATAAATTTGGTAGTTCATTAAGCATATTTTAAAAGTTATAGCGCAGATAGGCGCGCAATTTAATAGTTGGACAGATCTCATGAACAGCAATTTTACAAATTTAACGGAGTTCTTTTATTCAGATATCTAACAGAATTTTCGAATAGGCAAACATATATCATAAACACCAGGGTTGCCAAATTAGCGGAACTTGATTCAATCAGATATCTTCCAGAATTAGCGAATAGACGAATGACGTTATAAACGGCACTTTTGCCAGTTTAGCGGATTTTTTATTATTCGCATACCTACTACAATTTACGATATCACTTCAGATATCTACCTGAATTTCCGAATAGGCGAAAGATTATAATAAACATCAGTTTGTCAATCTACAGAATTTTTTTATGCAGATATCTACACTGTAATAACTTGGAGCAGTAATTTTACTGTAGCAGAGATTCCGGGCAAAGGCACATAACAAAACGGACAATGCTCCTACATAAACGGGTTTTGCCCGTAAAACATGAAATTTGCGGAATTTGACCGTTTATCAGAAAAAAATGGCATTTCCCCTAAATTTACTGGAGCAATTCACGGTAAAATATCATAAATTTACAATTTTTTAACAGTGTACCAAAATTTTCGAATAAGTAAACGGATGTAAAAACACCAATTTTGCATATTTAGCGGAATTTTGTTATTCAGATACCTAACAAAATTACCGAATGGACGAATGGCTGTCATAAGCACCAGTTTTGCCAATTTAGCGGAATATTTTTATCCAGATATCTACCAGAATTACCGAGTAGACGAACGGATTCCATAAACACCAGTTTTGTTAATTTAGAGGAATGCAGTATAACCTCAAAAATCCAGCATCGTCGATAGTGAGACTAAGCCGGGTTTTTGAAAATTCCGGATTTCTGAAGGATTATCAAAAGTACTTTCGACATTATTAATGACGCCTCTATTCGTAATTTAATTTATAACCAAGTGATATTACGTGACAAAAAAAAAAGAGAAAAAATATTTGAAAAAATCTCACTTTAATTGATCATTATTTTTCTATGTTACAAATAACAATTTAAAAGAAAAATCTAATGAAGAGTAAAAAACCATTTCCTTTTCGCATAATCGTTAATGTTATGTGCTCTAATTTTTTGGCTGTTCTTTAACAAGTTTTTCTTGTATTTTATACAACTACAGAATACCTATTGTGGAAACATTTTATTACAGTCTTGTTTCCCTAATGTGGATGTTAATTCTCCTGTCAAATGTATGCATTTTCTAGTGATACACTTTCTTTTGTCGGTTACTCAATCTCGTCCCCTGAGCTGCTTCTAGCGATATTTTCGGTTCTATTGCGTATACATATTCCCAGGTCCGAGTTTTCTTGGACTTTCTGTTGTTCAAGGAACTATCATCTCTGAGATATGAAGAAAAAGCGCATTCTCCTTAGTCAGTTATTTATTTTTTGCACATTTACTTTCAAATTCGAATTTTTTATTTTGTAAACGGATTATTTTTCTTTCTCCCGTAAGTTCGAAGTGTCAAAAAAAGGAAGAAAAAATGACTTTGATGCCGGATTTTTGAAATTGCTGGATTTCTGAATGCCGGACTTTTGAAGTCATACTTTATTTTTATTCAGATATGTAACATATTTTTGGAATAGTAAAAATAGCCTTATTTCCCCTGAAAACAGGATTTACGTCTTTAAAAATTACATAAATGAAGGTGATCTTTACATTATTTTTTGACTTGGCAGATTTCTGAAAAATCCGCTAAACTCATAACACTAGTAATTACGTTTCGTATATTTTGTAAAGCGTTAATAACAATACACGAGTGTATTTTTTTATTATTTTTACATGAGCGTTTTGTTATTATAAATTTCACGACCTGTTAAATAAATAAAAAACAATTACTTTAAGTGTTATTTTTAAACGCCTCGCTAGTAAATATCTAATGAAATTCATCACTTGTTCATTATAAGTATTTTATCATGATAATAATAAAAAAAAATGGAGGGGATTAAAGCAGAAAGCCTTACACAATGCAGCATTTACTTAAGTATTTTGTTGTCATAGTGGGTGTGCTAAAGACATAAGAGCATTTTTTCTTCGCAGATACTAAGATCGCTGAAGTATTTAACCTCCCCGACTCTTGCATTCATCCATCATTTTTATTATCCAATAAAGGAACCTGACGTGTTCGTTAAGCCTTTAATTTTCTAAAGAGCCATACCTAATACTACTTGCCTAGTTTTTTATGCTCAGATTTTTTTAAGTGGAATGTATTATGATGCGAATTATTATTATTATTATTATTTTACTTCTTTTTTTATATCCGAGGGCAGTTTTTAATTGCCTGCACTTTATTTTCTCCTGTGATTTTATTTGACGTATTTTTAAAGAAGAAATATTTTTCTTTAGGCACATATGCATTCACATATGCAAATTGTATAGCATATTTACTGTACACCATATCAATGGTGCAGATGCAAAAGTCACATAATCCACTTTTTTAAGGTATAGAGTTATTCATATCACCATGTTCGTCTTTTTAAGGCGAATCGGACTATAATAGTGATTTTAAAATAATGAACATATTTTGGCTGAAAAAAAATGCTGAAAATCTCGAATGAACCAACTTGTGAACCAAAAACAGAAGTAAACTGTGTTAATGTTGAAAGAAGTACTGTAAAAAAATGTTTCACTAGTTTAATGACAGTTAAGAAGTTGATCCATGTCTAACAGTAAAATTTTTGTACAATTTGTTTTTTTAATAAATGTTTCTTACGTTTTGATTTTTGTTGTTTATTACCCTTCAAAATAACATAATGAAAACTAATGCTCAGATATTTTTTGTGGTTGTTGTTCTTGTTGATTTAAATTCTTAAATATTTTGACGATTTAGAACTAATATTAGTCACAAAAGTTTGGTGAAAAACTCATACTTTCCATATTTAAATTTAAATTCTAGCTTTGCCAGAATTGTTGCAGGTTTACGGATGCAAGTAGTAGTTATGCAACAAATATATCGCAAAAAAATTGCGGCAATATATCATGTGTATTATTAATAATGAGGGTTTTTTTTTTCATTTTTCTCAAAATTAGGTTAAGTGCAGAATGTGTATTTTGCATTTACAACCTTCATATAACTGTTGCGTATCAGGGTTCTAGCTTCCGCTCGCCATTGCGCCAAATGGCGAGAAAATGCTTCATTTGGCGAGTAAATGAACAATCGTACTCGCCAAATTGCGAGTGTTCAAGCTCTGCTCTTTTTATGTGTGTATGTGTGCCAGTACAGTCCAGATTTGTATCCGCGTTACTGAACGATTGATGTTGCTTTTCATGTTCAATGGCACAGTGACATTTACACTACTCTATTTATAGAGATACTGAGTCCATACCAATTCACTTTAGCAGCAGACAAAGACACATCAAGGATTATGCGATAGGTATTTCTCTATTGTCACTGTCAGTTGATCACTATCTATGCGCCGGCGTCCGTCGCGTCGTGCTGGTAAAAACAAAAACAAAATTACTCGCATCAAGCGCCAAATAGAGGAAATTTTTGCTCGAATGCGGCGTTGAAATTATAAATTTAACATACTATTTATTAGTTGTATGCAAAGTATCATTGGCTGGTTAATATCGTCTATCTGTTGGAGTAGAAATCTCACAGCAATTTTTAGTATATATTTTCACAAGGGTAAATAAAAGATCACTGTTTTGTATTTTTATTTATATTGCTAAATGAATGTCTGAAAGTTTCACACGTTTAGGAGGCATTTAGGATGTACTTATTCTTAATAGTTTCTGAGGCGGATAGTCGAAGTTTTATTTTATAAGCAATTACAAAAAAATTAGGTTATTTTAGAAAATATAAAAAAAAGGGGTACTAAAAGTGGTAAAAGGTAGATTTTTCAGTGCTTCACGCCAAATCTATTTTGCTAACATTTTTTTCATTTGGCTATTGTTTTTTATTTCTTATTCGCCAAATCGCTAATGTTGGTCAAAAGCCAGCGAGAACCCTGGGTTGCGTTAAACTACTTTTAAATGTAAAATTTATATCTAAAATGGATAAACAATCTTCTACATCAAATCCTTTATTAAATGTAATTAAAATAATCATTTGAATAATCTCTCTGAACTATGTCTGTAAAATGCCTTTAATGAAACTTGCTACATTTACATTAAAAAATGTAAACACGACCTACGTGTACGTATAATCTGCATGGTAAAAAAATCCTCTCACTGCATGAATACCAGGTGAGTGAACGGCATATGGCTGGGGTTTCCGTCCGGTAACTATAAAAAATACGGGAAAATTCTAAGGTGTTAATAATCTTCGATCTTGTGATGGCTTCATAGCAAAAATGGTCAACATTTCTGGCGATATTTATGGAAAAAAACATTAATAGACCATTGCTTTGCCTAAAAATATCTATAATCGGATTCAAAATTTTATTTTTATAATACCGCATTAAGTGAAAGAAAATGGAATTAAGAAATACTAAACTGCGGCTTTTAGATAGCTTTCATTACATAAAGTAAAAAGCTACCCATAGCAGCAGTCTTGAGGAAAGCAATTTGGAAAATTTTGGTATATTTTCACTTATCAGACTCCAGAACCCAAAACTACTCTCTTTTTGATTTATAATTATCTATCTATCTTTCTATAGATTTCTGGCATTTGTAATACCTAACCCTTGTATTCATGAACCGATTTGGTTGTGACTTAGTATTTGCATACCATTGTCCCGACTGAGTTTGCTAGCCAGCTGCATCCGGAATCTTGCTTTTTTTTTAGGAAATTGAAGAAAATTTTAAATATTAAGATTTACAGAAGAGGTACAAAAAAGTAGAAATTAAAAAACATTTTTCCTTAAGTGTTTCACTTTTATAGAAGGATTCCGGAACATTTTTTATTTCGTCTTTATTGTGAAAAAGGTTTGAGATTGAATTGAATTTTTAGGATGGCTGACATTTTGAAACAATTTGTTATTTGCCATACGACACCAAGCGTATTTATTAACCGATTTGGATGTAAGTAAGCATGTGGACAAGATATCTCGACCGAGTTCGTTAGCCATCTTCATCTGTCATCTTGTTTCAAAATGGCGATAATTACAAAAATAATTTTAAAATTAAAAAAAAATGGTAACAGAAAGAGAGTTAAAAAGTAGAAACAGAAAGAGATTTTTTAAAAAGTTCTTTTCCCTGATATAAGGATTCCAGCGATTTTTTTCATCTTTATCTTAAAAAAATAGCTGAGATATAGCAGTTTGAAATTCTACTGTGTCTGACATTTTAAAAGAATCTGAACTTTGTCATGCGACAGTACTCGTTGTATATTAACCGATTTTAATGTGACTGAGCAGGACTTACCAAGATTCCAATCAAGTTTATTGGTTACCTTCATCCACCGTGCTATTTTAACCTCTTCAATTCCAAAGCTAAAATAATAATACAAATGCTTATTCATTGGTTTTTCCCAAACAAAATGACATCACAAATGACAGAAAAAATATCTTTTCCGAAATCGATCCTTTAGCTGCTTAGTCATTCAGGTTCAAAAATATGCATCTAAAACTACAAACGCCCTTAAAACATCAATTTAATAATCGTTAACCTAAATTAACGCAATCACAAATTTAAGCGCTTTACACAAGTAATATCTACAAATCCTCAAAAATTTTTATTGAAAAACATTTAAGTTAAATAATTATGAAAATTTCTCACTTTCTTGGTCATACTGTCTTTTGGGCATTTTTAGGCATTTTGCAAAACTCAGATTAAAATAACATTTATTTTATGTGTGAATTAGCTTAGATGCTGCCATTTATTTGTTTTCTTTGAACGCAAAAAAACATTCAGCTATTAAGAAGTGATGTGAAAATGTAAAAATATCGGACATTTTAATTTTTATAAGGAAAAGAACAGAGGTCCCCGTTTGAGGACCCAAGGACCAAAGAGGTTAAAATGTCGGTCACTTCAAGATATCGCCGAATTTGGCGACCAAACCTAAATATCTCTAAATAAAGCCAACTTGATTATAGCTGACTGATATGGCGAAATTCTATTTTATCCTATTTTCATAAAATTTGAAATGACTCGACAAAATTTTGCAAATTTATATATTTAAAATTTCACAGCATTCGGTTGGGTAGTTTTGCTCTGTCATATGCGGGCGGGCGGTGAGACACATAGACGGACCGAACGACGACTATAGGTGCTAGATATTTATATAATTACAAACGCACCTAAAAAAGGCAAGTGGAAGGCGAAGAAAGTTTTGTATGCTGTATCTTCCTAAATAATTTTTATCAATATGCATGCTAAAAGCATAAGACCACTCCTTCTTCGATCATACTAAGCTAGCTAAAGTATTTAACCTTGCGAATGTTATTCCCATTTTTTTTTTTCTTTTTCAAATCTAATAAAGGAACTTAACGTGTTCATTACTCGTACTTCTTTTATTTTCTGAAGAGATAATTAATTGCTTTGCAGTTTAAATCTTTATTATTTTTATGATTCAAATTTTATTGTATAACTATACTATATGCTGATGCAAATTCGTTTTTAATTTTTTTATTGTATTATTTTTTAATACACCACTACTGCTTATAATCATATACATACATATTAGAGGTTTTGGAAGAAAAGCATAAACATATAAAAAAAAATAAATTTATTTTAATTGTTTAATTTCAGTTGTATAATAAAAGTTTTGTGCTGAATATATACTTATTATTACATAAAATAACCGATTTTTGTAACCCTTTAGCTTGAAAATATTAATCGATTTATTTTATTTTCCTAATTTAGCTTTATTCACAAGTCAGCAATACGTATAAATGACAAATACTTCTATATGACATTATTTAGAGTAAAATATTCTGTAACATTTTTATGGTACGATGCACAACAAAATTAAAACATCTGTACATCTGACAATTTCTTTATTATATGAAATATATATTGCCGCAATTAGCGATAATTTAAAAAATAGCAATCGCAGGAGTGTTTTCAATGTAAAATTTACGAACTTGAAAACACTCTACAAAAAAGGGCACAATAAATTTGTACATTAAAATAAAAATTTTGATTGAAACATATCATCTGTTATTCTTAATGCTAATACGAACATTAAAAGTCAGACTATTATATAGAAAAATTTGCATTAACAAAAATTATTTGGAAATGTATTAAACATATAGAAAAAGTACTTCAGAAATTATATGTATTTTTTATACTATATTTCAGAATACACAAAATATTTCTACATCTTGCATTTTTACTCCACTGCATCTACACTGAATATTTGAATTCTGAGGTCAATTTAAATATAAAGCACATTTAAAAATGTCACTTTAAGTACATTTTTGATGAAATATGAATATTTCATGTAGTATATTTTAAATCTAAATTTCGTTTACTACATATGAAATGCTGAGTCACATAAAGAGAAGCGGGAATAAGGAAAAATGTAGTAATCCTAATTGAGTTTTAGGTCATCAGTAGATCTGAAAGTTTTAGAAATAAACTGCTGAAAATACACTAATTAGCATTTTACAACATAGTTGAAAAGTGTTTTTGAATTCGGTTCGTTTGGCGTCTGTCTGTCTATCTGTTTGCCCGTCTGTCCGTCAGACTGCCCGTGCTCTAACTACCATAAATGTAGTCTGATTACCATGAAATTGACGTATGTCATTGAGGACTACTATGTCATGTTCGGTATTGAAAATGCAGTGTGTAGCACTTACGGTTCATCTACAGGGACACTCAAAAGAATTCCGTTACATTGCGGCCTATGGGGGAAAATCATTTACGGTGTATTTTAATGATATTACACTATTTTAAACATACTGAGATTGATATATATCATTCCGGTGTACTACACGTTTCTTAGTATCGAATACGGTGTGTATAGAACTTATCGTTCTCTTACAGGGACACACAAAAGAATTTGGCTACAGAAGAAAATCAAGAATAATTGAACTATTAAAACCCACGAACAATAATTGTCGGAAGTGTGTTTCCAATTGTGGTATTCGTTTATAAATTTAACTGTTATTTAAATATTACTTGTTGTTCATAAATTCTATAGATTATATGCAGGGCAGCACAAAATATTTCAACAAGATCCCTTTATTGGCAGAATCTCCGAATGGGAATTTTCAACTGTGCTATGCATGTAATTGAACTAACGTATAGCTTACTATATACTGTACATACATATCCATAAATCATATACAGCACTGCACAAAGAAATTGTGTATTTTCTGGACTATTCATTGTAATAGCAGAAATTTGGTTTCCAAATACGTTATGGTTATGAGTTTTCTAAATTGTTCATTTAGACATCATCTTTCAACTCAGTAAACTATGACGTAATAGTTATTGTGGTTGTGTTGGAAATTGTTTCATAATCATTTCTGTATGCATGGTTTTACGTTTTTGTTTTTCTTAAGGGGGTCCGGGACAAAAAAAAATCTCCAAATTTTCTAAAAAAAACTTTTATTGCATTAAAAATTTCTCTGCGTTTTTCTGCTTAAAATGGCGTTTAAATCATGTTTCTATCTTAATTAGAACAGGAAATGTTAAATTTTTCGTATTGTTTTGTTTTCAATATCTAGTTTTCAAGGAATAGTTGTCATGAAAACGATTTCTTGAGAAAATGCGTTTTCATTCATGATGACTTTTTGCACCATTTGTCGTATTTAAATTCTTATAAGTCAAGGACCGTTAAAGATATGCGGTTCAAACTTCGGACATGCCTTTTTCAATTGTTTTACATTAATTTTGATTCATCAAATTCGAAAAAAATATTTACTTTTGAAAATGTGATTTAAAAAAAAAAGTTCCACCACATTTTTTTTTTTTCATTTTTACTTTAAATATATATTTTTTTAATTAATATTTTTTTAAATGCTGAATCTAAATTAAAACTTATATATTTCTGTTTATTTAAATGAAAAAAAAATAAATTCTACAAGTAATATTTTGAGTTATAACAGATTTTAAATTACGCCACTTTTTTAATGAATTTTAATTTATTTATTTATTTATTTTTATATATATGACAAATTTTATTATGTGATTTTTTTTTACAAATAACATGGTTAACCATCACAAAAAAAACTCGAAATTTTTACTCGATAAATATTATTTTAAATTGTGTCCCGGATCCCCTTAAGGTCTCGGATTTCATTGTAACTTTGTGTAAAGTAAAATCCAACAATAATGAAATATTATGCGTCAGGCATAAGTTTATGAAATAATCTTCAACACTCTTAGAACATTATTAAGAAATGTCAGTATTTCGTACAATGAAATGAGACATGTAAATAAGCAATTTAAGTTACATACACCGCAAACTATCCCCCTGCCCCCATAGAAATAGTAACGAGATCTTTTGTGTGTACCTGTAAACAAACTATAAATGCTGCCTTTTTCATTTACAAAACCAAACATTCTATACGGAACTGCCTCAACATATAACAACTACATTCCAAGTTGATTCACACGAGTTTGAGCTTGGAGAAACTAGCAGACAAGCAAATCGAATTCTTATGAATTCAATGAAAAAAAATATTCGAAAAGTTCATATACATTTTTCAACCATGTAGGAAAATTTTAAAATCTAAATGCATGCATTTGTAAAATGCAGAAATAACAAATACAGATGCAAATCTATAAACAATTATAAAAAATCAGTACTGAATACTTTATTATGACATTTCACCCCAATAAAGACCAGAATGTTTTACAAGATCCAGCTCACAACACTTTTTCTTTAAGATTTACGTTTACTTTAAGAATTACTGAAATGTGTTAATTAAATAAGTTAAATTTTACTTTTTTCTTTTACTGGTATAAAAAAAAATATATATATATCAAATAAACCGTTGCGAAAACCGTCAGTCTTTAACTCTCTCGCTGCGTAACACGGGATTT
Organism: Maratus speciosus; assembly: GCA_963932465.1. Lineage (NCBI taxonomy): Eukaryota > Metazoa > Arthropoda > Arachnida > Araneae > Salticidae > Maratus > Maratus speciosus. The sequence goes on from OZ010790.1 coordinate 211,464,888, forward strand.
CCTCGTGGATGCATTTTTTCATCTAATTAACCCTCCTTGATTATTCCCGCCAGTTATTTTTTTATTGTAAATTTTGCCTTATTTAATCGGAGCATGTTCCCATTTAAATTATACAAAAATTTTTGTTTTGAAAAACAGGTGACAAAAGAATGAAAATTCTTAAAAGACGCTCGTCACGAAGATATTTTGATAAAGCAATTACACAGCGAGAGGGTTAATGTGTTTTCTTAGGGAATTATTCTTAAATTTCAGATTATTTATAGATTATTTTCGATATGTTACTCTAGGAATTTTAAAATGAACTTAACAACTAACATTAAAGATATACTTTCCCATTGTTTCCCAAGAAACGTCAAGTATCTTTCTAAAGAGATAGAGTCAAATGATTTTTCTTAGAATATTGTGTCTGAAATTGCTTTTTCAGGTCACCACGCGATGATAAATTACTCTAGAGAAACAATATCTAGTAGGGGTGTTTTTAAAATTATATTTTATGAAAACAAATCCATTATTTGCATATATGACTTTGTGTACATTAGATTTTTTATGCTTTTCTGCCTCAAAAGTTGGACAAACGATTGATTGGATTGATTTCGAAAATTTTGAAATGCAATTTTTATTAAAATAAATAGTTTTTTAATAACATCGGAATGTCGTAATTATATAAGAGCATTTAAATAGTCAAAATCAAAATTATGATTTTTTTTAATTGCTAAAAATATGCTGAAAATATATAAATATAGACTTTAAAACGTAGAAATCATCATCGATGTTAAAGTGGTGTTATAAAGTCGACACACGGGCGCTGTTGACTGATTCACACGGCCGTCATCAGAGGGGGAAAAAAAGTGGAATAATTGGAAATTTTAACGAATGGAAGAAACAGTTGTAATGATATGCTTTCTTACAATATAACCCGGATCTGGTCTAACATACTAAATATTTCTGTTGAATCTGGAAAGCAACAATTGAATATCCCTCATCTCCCACCTTACAAATAAACTCGTCTCCAACCAACGATCATTCATTAACATTGATGCCTTAAGAGGCTACTTCAGTCACGCGAAAAGACCCGTTCGCTAATGCTAATCCTGTGAAAGAAATTTATAAAGATATCTTTATCGCATTTCAATATTTTAAAATGATTTTTTTGCAATGAATAGTTCAGATCGATCTGTACAAAGAACGTTGTTTACTTTTTCGATTTTGTTTACAGGTATTTTTAGTGAGGACACTTTCATTATCGGAAACGGTTTCGAAATTAAAAGCATGCTCAATAAAAAAATCTGCAATCAAAATCGAAAAAGTAAAAAACGGGCGGCATACAGATCGATCTAAACTATTCAATTAAAAAAAATCATTTTAAAATATTGAAATGCGACCGAGATATCTTTATAAATTTCTTCCATAGGATTAGCATTAGCGAACGGGTCTTCCGTTTGACTGAAGTAGCCTCTTAAGGCTCCTCTCCCAGCCGGCGAAGACACTCACGAGCTAATACTAATTCTATGGGGAGGGGGATTTATCTAATATCTCGTTTGCATTTCGACATTTTTCATTTTTTTTCTTTGCATTGGATAGCAGAGGTCCGTCTCTACATCGCACCTTTTTTACTTTTTCGATTTTGGTCGCAAATATTTTTTATAAAGTTACTTTCACTTTCAAAACCTATCCTGAAAATGAGAGTGTCATTCCAAAAAATATCTGCAACCAAAATCGAAAAAGTAAAAAAGGTGCGATGTAGCGATAACAACTATGCATAACTTATGAATTAATAAATAAACATTCTGTAACAATTTTATTTGATTTTGTGTAGATAAGTTATTGCACATGTTTATTATAATATTTTCTTTTACAGGTAAGTTTAATGCAATGACTGCATTGTAAATTGCTTTCATTGGGAATGAGCAGTGTTGTGAAGCATGTCTCATACATTAAAAGGTATTTTTTAGATTAAAAAATATTTAGTGTTGTAATATGCAATTATATAGTAAAATTTGAAGTAAATTGTAGCCTTTCTAGTTTTTATTATTGATTGAAATGCTAATTAGTAGAGTTTTGTTGTTTGGACATTTTTCTTTTATTATCTATCACAGAAAGATTTGTTTAATTTTTGCTTTATAAATTTTGTCAAGAATTGCCTTCCATGGGTATCAGCTATGTGAGTAGGTCGAAACTCAAGCTCCCAGAGAGATATCTTTATGGAGTCAAAACATCTACGCAATCGCATTTTTTTAAATAGAAAAATGCAACTACTAAGAATTATAACGATTATTTATTTTTTCCATTTTTTAAAGGATTATTTGAAGATTTACGAAAACTCTCCTTTTCTTAGTTTTTGCATAATATTTACGTACGGAGTTGTTATTATTATTATTTTTTTTTTTTTTTTTTTTGCTTCTCTTTGCATTTCTCTTTGCTTTTTTATTCCCTTTACTGCGATTCCTGCCTGTATTACGCTTTATTTGACATCCCTTACAAATAATATTCTCATAAAGATTTTGAAAGTGATATACAGTCCGTCTCATAAATATAAAGACACAGATGTTTTTGAAATTACATTTCATTAATTCAGTTAAAAGAAATTAAATTTTATACCTCATATTAAGGACACTGAAATGAATCTCTTATAGGGGTTTTAATTTAAATAAAATAATTTCCCCTCGAATAATTAAAAAAAATAAAAAAAATACGCTGTCTCATAAATATAAAGACAAACTTGAAACTGCTTCATATGCAAATTTTTTTCGAATGTGCGAGTACAGAATTAATGCGCACGCGTAGAAATACACTTTAACTTACCCAAACGAGCAAAGTTGTTTGACTTGTTTCAATTGCAAAGATGCCGTGGAACATTGAAAGTTCTAAAGATGAAATTTGCAAAATACGTGAATTTAAAGCTAATGGCTTAACAGTTTGTCAAATATGTAAAAAAAAAACTGGGAGAATCAGAGCTGCACTTTATAAAATTTTATCAAAAACTTACAATTTATGTTCGCGAAAACTATCTGGCAGACCGAGAAAAACTAGTGAAAGACTCGATCGCAAGATCACGCGACTTGTTTCGTCGCAAAAAATGTCACTCCGATAAGTTTCTCAACAAGTTTATGGTATGGTCCCAAAGGATACAGTACATCGTCGAATAAAAGAAAGAAAAAACATTGTATGCCGACATACGTGCAGATTTTCTTTACTGAAAAAAGAACACAAAGAACGGAGGTTAATCGGGGTTAAAGATCACATGCACTGGAAGGACGAATGGATGCAAGACATTTTTTCAGATGAAAAGAGATTTAACTTGGATTGCCCAGATGGTTGGAATTCCTACTCGCACGATTTAATCCGTTAATCTCGAACCTTCTTCAGTAGGCAGAAAAAGGGAGGTTGTGTTATGGTGTGGGGTGCCTTCTCTTTTAATGGAACTACGGATATTGCTTTTCTGGAAGGTAAACAGACATCTAAAGAGTATATCGAACTGCTTGATAGTCAGTTGTTGCAAATTGCTGAAACTCTTGGTGGTCGGAATCATTTGTACCATCAGGATAATGCATCAATTCACGCATCAAGACTCACAAAAAAATGGTTTGCCGATAGAAATGTTCATGTCACGGTGTGGCCCGCACGTAACCCTGATTTAAACCCAGTTAAGAATCTTTGTGGCACTCTCGTTCGCAGTGTATGTGCATCTGGAAGGCAATTTTCAAAGGTCCTTGAGTTGAAAAAAGAAATCGAACGAAGTTGTTTTATATAAAGCCAAAATAGTTATACAACTTAATAAAAAAGCATGCCAGCTAGAATATTTTCTGTCATTAATAAGGATGGATTATTTATTGGACGGTAATTCAAAAGTATGTAAAATGTCTTTATATTTATGAGACAGCAAATTTATTTACATTTATCAATTTTCGAGTTGAAATTATTTAATTCTAATTTAATTTACTATAAAATGTTTTCTTGGCACATACTTTTCGCTATATGCATAGATATAATTTTGAACACTGAATTCTTAAAATATTATTTCGAAAATATCAGTGTCTTTATATTTATGAGACGCACTGTATTTATTGGATTTTTTTTCAGCTATTCATAGCTATTGAGTATCTGGAATAAAATAGTTTCATTAGTGTATCGCACTACTTTAAAACTGCAATAAATAGCAATTAAAATTTTCATCAAGTGAAAATTCGTCAATGATTTAATTGATTGGTTTCAATTTAATAATTTCAATTCCAAAAAGAAAAATTTTTTTTGAACAAAAAAAAAAAAAAAAAAAAAAAAAAAAAAAAAAAAAGAAGAAGAAAAGAAATCTTTGCATTTTATCAGACAAATAAAATTTTACGTTTTAGGTATCTATTATTGCATTTTCCGTATCTGGTTGTACCATTAAACTCCTCTATACTTAATATTCCATGTAACAATCCGTCAGGACTGGATTGCTGTCACGAAACGATTTTTGATGTTCACCTCACGAAGTTCTTAAAACATAAAATAAATTTAAAATAATCTGTGGGTAATGTTTCTGGTTAAAATTTATATGTTGCATTTTTTAAAAAGATGATCCAAGACATATTTTAATTCCTCAGTCTTAAAGAATTGTGTGTGCTATTCAGAAGAATACTGAGTAATGCTTTGGATAAGCTTTTTCCAACCATTTAGAGTTTCTGGAGGCGTTTTAAGAATAAACTTGTAAGGCTGAGTCTCGAAGAACAACCGAATATTTTTTTTTCTTTCTGAGAATGGTGTTTAGAAGTAATAATGCTATGGAGATGAAAAAGATGGTATATACAATTATCACAACATAATTAATGTAAATTAAAAATCTCTCTCAACATTGCACAAATGGTTATGCAAAGAAATTGTACTTTCAAAATCTTAAAAAATAAACAGTCTTATATTTATAATTGACCATAACAATCAATTTATTCTCAATAACATCCGATACACATGATATACTTTGAACTTGTCTACATAAAAGTTTTTCAACCCAGTGTTAATGAAATACTTCGAGTAAATTTGATTTTACAGTGCGTGTGTGATCAACATTAAGCCTCATGTAATAACTAGAAATCTATGTAGTAGCATTTTTTTTTTACTTTTCTTTATGAGAGATTCAAACGTTGATTACTGCAGGCAGAAGAGTAATTTTAAGGCTTATGGCGAAAAAGTAATCAAACGTCTTCTGATACAGGAAGCGCAGAATTAAAGTAGTTAATTTCTGATTGTAATTTGAAGTATTTTTATTTTGAGGTATCCTAATACGATTAAACAACCAATTTCCGTCAAATGTAACTGAATGATATTACTAATTTATTTGAAAGTCTGTACAATTAACTTTCGAAAAAGATATTTGTTTTCTATGTATATTCTTTGGATGGTTTGTTGTAGGTGTTTTTTCTGCTCTGCAACAGAGAGTGTGCATTTAAGTACATTTCAACCTTTAAAGAAAACCCATTCGGTGGAAATGATTAAAAATCGATTGTATGTTTGCACCCAGACTGACAATAAGGAGAATCAAATAAAACTGCGAAATAATTTACATTATAAAGCAAAAAACATGTTTCTCAGTAACCCTGACGTCATATCGACGGTGGTAACATTCTTAGAAAACAATGTGTTAACTTCTAAAAATAGCACAATTTCAGTTTTTACTGATCGCATAAAGAAAAGTGTATCCTTTTAAATATATTTTCATTGAAAGCTGCATATTAATTTACGTATATTTATATTTTTTAAAATAATTTTTTAAAATAGATTTTCCAAAATCCTTCTGAAAAATTAAAGGGCTATCCAATTATCGAAATATAACCCATTTGCACTTAAAACACTCGAAATATTACAGTTATCGAATTTAGCATTTGATTGTTTATGTGTAATATTCCATAACTAAATTGATAAATTTAAGTAAAACTTCCCAAATAAATAAATAAAATATTAATTCAACAGACACGTAATCGAACTAGGCGATTAAATATTGAAATAATTAAAATCGAAAAGCTTGCTATAAATGGTTAAATTCTTCGTGATTAACCACTGCCATCAAACTAATGAGAAAGTAAAAAAATACTTAAATACTTTTTGGTTCGTTTGGTGGGAAATCTAACAAAATGTAGTTAAAAAAAAAACAAAAAAAAACTATTAGAATATTCAAAAAAAAAAAATCACTTATGTTCAGTATCGCGGGCAAAATATTGGTCAATGTTCATAAATTTAGCCTGGGTATGATATCATATTAATAATAGTAAGAAACTGATATGACATCATAGTTTTTATACACTGTTAAACATTTGCAGCATTCTATCCAGTCATTTGACCGTTTTTATCAAAAACGGTTACACAACCGTAATTTTACACTATTCTGACCATTTTATGGTCAGAATATAGGTAAATTACGGTTATAAAAGCGTTTTTTCAGAAAACGGTCGAATGACTGCACAGAATGCTGCAAATTTTTAACAGTGTATGTGAATATTTAGCTACTTCTAAAATGTTTGAAAATACATTAATTAAACGTAAAGGTTTCTTTTTCAAATTCATTTGATTTATATAATAACAGGAAGTTGTCCGTTATCTACGGGTACATTGGATAAACTGTTAAAAATTTGCAGCATTCTGCGAGGTCATTTGACCGTTTTTTTTCCGAAAACTGTTACACAACTGTAATTTAACATTATTCTGACCATATTATTGGCCATTGTATGGTCAGAATATAGTTAAATTATGGTTATGAAACCGTTTATTCAAAAAATGGTCGAATGACCTGCCAGAATGCTGCAAAATTTTTAACAGTGCATATTTCAGTGACATCTTAGCTATACCTTTATTTATTTTTATTTTATTTTTATTTTTTTTTTATTTATTTATTTTTTTATTTTTTTTGCGTGAAAGACTGAAGGCAAAAAAGTGCTTTTATTATGAAGGCATTGCCGTTATTTCGTTGTGTATTACAACGAAATTATTTACAAAGGAAGTCTATATATAAAAGTACACTTTACTTTAAACATATGCAAAACACAATGAATCTTCCTTCAAAATTATTGTCAAACTTTAATTGATATTTTAAATGTTTTGGTCTGATACATAAATAAGCAAATTTTAGATAAAGACTCCACTGCATAAATACAAATACTAATAAAATATTCATACAGCTTTTTAATATGAAAGTATATACTATAGTTCTACTTGCTTAAAGAAAATCATTTAAAAATACTTTTTCGCAGATTCTCTAATATTAAATGCGAAATTCTTCTGCTTAATGGAAATTCTTTGGCAAATAATGAATTTATTCACTAGATTTACTTAGTTGTTTATAAGTTGCGAACAGAAATCGTCAATATTTTATTTATTTCTTACATTCTGCATGAACATTCCTTTCTGGAAATTTCCAATAGCATAACGTACCTGATTTCACAGAAAATACAAATATTCATTACGCCAAAATTCCAATTTTGATTACATCAAAATTAAAAATGAAAATTAATATTCTGGTGTCATTAAAAGACATCGGATTTTGAATGATAAAAAAAAAAATAAGAAATTGGTATCGTACTATAAATTATCATCTGTTTTTAAAATTAGTCTTATTAACACTATTTCTATATAATTATAACCTCTGGCGAAAATTTATAGAAATGTATCCCGCAGACTATTGTTTTGAAACAGACTTACATATAAATCGTAAAAAAAATCGTCACTTGTGACAGAATTAAAATGTAAGCTAAGTATACCTTCATTTAACCATGATACAGGTATATCAGGGTATACAGGATAGGGTAGGTGCATTTTTCAAAATCCTTTTCATAGTATTCAAGGTCATAACAGCAATCTACTATCAAATTTCGTGATCCTGAATTTATTCGATTCAAATGTGCGTAGATGAGACAGTCAATCAGTCCGGAGTTCGCTTTTTATTACATTAGTATAGATAAAAGAAATAATTTAGATTTCGTTTAGTTTTCTTTCGGATTCAGTATTACACTGTAAAAAAAAAGATATAATTCTACAGATGTAAAGTTGCAGAAATCTGTATGCTTACTAAAATTGTATCTGTACACTGAACAAAAAAGATATAAATCTGCAAATCTAGTTTTTGTAAAGCTACAGAAATATGTAGCTCTGCAAAAGAATCTACTAAAATTACAGTAATCTTACAAAATTTTTATTTCTAATCCGGGTTGCAGTTACATAAAAAGTTCTAGGCACCCCAATTTCCTAAAAAAATCTTAGTAACCTTACAAATTTTTTTATTTATAGTGCAAGCGTCTATCTGTTACATGGATTTTTGTTGATGTCCTTACATCAAAAGCTTTAGGCATCCCTGTTTCCTAGAAAATTCTTAGTAACTTTATAGATTTTTTACAATGAATATTTTGTTAAACTGAACAATAATTTCTCCGACAATTTCATTAAAGAATATTCTTCTTCCTATCAAATTCTATTTACATCGGAATTTTGGATAATTCAAAATTCTGCTCATCCGAACAGGTAATAAATGATCCCAATTAGTTCGAATTAAAGGGGTTGGGGGGGGGGGGGCTCTACTGTTTTCAGAACTGCTAGTTTGCAAATTATTCCAAATATATTTTTATATTTCTCATATAACTAAAGCTTATATGCAATTAAGTTATTTAATGGTACAAAAGACTATAGGCTTTTGAGATAATAATGAATTTATAACAAGTCCTATGTTTTAAAGGAATATCTATTAATCAAATTCTGAATTGCAAAGAATTCTGAATGATACACTTCACTATTAGTAAAATAATATTCGTTTTCTATATTTGGTCAAAATCTATAATTTAGATAAATTATAGATTTTTCGTTTTATAAATTTGGTCAATCTAAATGATACACAAGGCTGTTATTAAAATAATACTCGTTTTATATAATTAGGGATAACTCGAACAACACATACATTTTATTAAAATATTTCACTCTTTTCAGACATCAATCAATTTATAACATATGCTTTAAAGAGACACCTATTAATCAAATTATGAATTGCAAAGGAATCAGAATCGTACACAAGACTGTTACTAAAATAATATTCGTTTTATATACTGTAATTTCCCGCGTATTCGCCGCATCTTAATTAAGTCTTTTTCAAACCGAAAATTTTACTGAAAAAAAGGAAGTCAAATAAGTGCTAAGCAGAACCAAGTCACATGTTATTTAAAATAAATTCTGGTAGGAAATCAAATTATCTGAGATGCGGCGGATACGCGCGAAAATGTGGTGTTTAGTGATAACTCGAACAACACATAAATTATATGAAAATATTTCAGGCTTGCCAGATAATAATGAATTTATTATTAATATGCTTTAAAGAGACATCTATTAATCATTTTCTGAATTCTGAATGGTACACAAGGCTGTTATAATAATATTTGTTTTATATATTTAGGGACAACTTGAACAACGCAACAATTATATTAAAATATTTCAGACTTTTCAAATAATAATGAATTTGTAACCAGTCATGTGCTTCAAAGAGACATCTATTAATCAAATTCTGAAATTTACATAAGGCTGTTATTAAAATAATATTCCTTTTATATATTTTTGGATAACTCGAACAACACATAAATTAAATTAAAATATTTCAGGTTTTGCAGATAATAATGAATTTATAACTAGTCATATGCTTTAAGGAGACATCTATTAATCAAATTCCTTTTAAAGTAGATATTTTTAAAGGAGAAAGTTACAAGCTTTTGAAGAAATTACTGAATGAAGCTTTCTTGGCAAGAATTCAAAAGCAGATAAAAAAAAAAAAAAAAAAAAAAAAAAATACCGCGATTGAAATATAGCATCTTTCTTAATGTTTTCTGATATATTATTCTGCGTCAATACTTACTCTCTCCATATACTTTTATCGCTGAATTTAGGTGTTTCCATTTTGCTATTCGTCTACATTAATAAATCATTTGGTAGCCTGCTTGAAAGATGGCGAAGGTAAAGAAAAAAAAATACTGAAAATATATTGATGACGGATTTTTTTCCCGTATAGTTAATGTTTGATGTTAAAGAAAAGAAGAAATCCTGAATTCAGGAAATGTTATTTTTGTAAAGGATATCATAGTGATAAGTCAAAAGCAAATTTATATTTATTTATTATTGTGGAATATATGAAAAAATGTTTCAAAATTTTTAAAATGAATAGCGGACTAGTATTTGGATTCAAATTTACGTTTAAAAAATTCAGCAACAATAAAAAATGTCGGCTATCCAAGTTTTTCGTAAAAGAGATTAATGTTCGAATTTAGGAAATTATTTAGTTTTACCCCTTGTTTCAGTTCCAAATATTTCCAATGGTTGACGATGCTCTGTCTAAAACTGTCAGAAATATCAAATTGGCGTATAAATATGGATGGACGCTTATTCAGCGTCATGTACGCTTTTTTTTTATTAATTTGACACCAGTATATTTCTATTTTAATTTTTTTAAATATAATTTCGATAGTGTACACTCATGTCGAAAATTAAGATCACAAACATAAAATCTGTGAAAACTGATGAACTATTCACTGTGTTGCTACGAAATTTGGCACAGAGGTATATTACAATGGGAGAAAGAATTTAGCAACATAACAATATGGTAAAGATTTTTATTGTCAATTAAGAAATAGGGTATATCAAAAAGTGTTAAATCCTGAATCAGAGCTAAAGCATTTATCTCCGGAAAAGTCTGTCTAATATGGAGTGTGACCGACGTGCACTGCTATACAAGCCTCCCAATAAGCTCTCATGCTGTTGATGAGGGTGTCAATAAATGTTTGTGGCAACAAAACCCATTCTTCCAAAAGCGCGGCTTTTAACTCCTGGCGGGCCCTGGGAAGGGGGTTACGTTGCGAAATGGCTCTTTCTAGACTATCCCAAACATGTTCAATAGGATTAAGGCCCAGAGACCACAAGGGCCTATTCATACGGCGAATATCCCTTTCTTCAAGAAAATTATCAACAGAGTGAGCCCTGTATGGATTCGCATTATCGTCCATAAACATGAAATGAGGGACTACAGCACCACGGAAAAACCTCACATAAGCTTCAAGGACCTCATCGCTAACGCCCGGCGTCTAGTCGTGCGTGTGCCTTTCATTGGATCCAACAGGAGAGCCCGTTGTTGTGGAGCCGAAGACACCAGTCTTGGACACAACAAGAGAATGGGAACGTGTTCTTTCCAGTAATGAGTCGAGACTCACCGCGCAGAGTGATTCTCATCGAATCTTCATCTGGATAGAACATGAAGCTCACTATCATCCCTCCTACGCCAAAGAAATTACCAGATTTTATGGCAAAAGAGTCCTTATCTGGGGCGGCATAATGTTGGGCAATAGTACGCCTCTGCACATCTGCGATGCAGGTACTGTCAACGCACATCGCTATAGGGATGAGGTCCTTGAAGCCTATAAGAGGTTGTTCTGGGGTGCTGTTGGCCCGGAGTTCATGGTTATGGACGATAATGCGAAGCCACACAGAGCTTCTATTGTTGATGATTCTTTTGAAGCAGAGGATATTCGCCGTATGAATTCGCCGTAGTAGAGGATATTCGTCGCGAATAGCATCGAGGTCTCCTGACCTCAATGCTATTGAGCACGTTTGGGATGGTCTAGGAAGAGCCATTGCACAGCGTAACCTCTCTCCCAGTACCCGCCAGGAGTTAAAAGTCACGTTTTTGGAAGAATGGGTTTTGTTGCCACAAACATTAATGATATCCTCATAAACAGTAGGAGAGCTCGTTGGGAGGCTTGTATAGCAGTGCACGTCGGTCACACTCCATATTAGACAGAATTTTCTCGAGATAAATGCTTTATCTCTGATTCATGATTTAACACTTTTTGATATACCCTGTTTCTTAATCCACAATTAAAATCTTTTCCGTATTGTTATGTTGCTATATTCTTTCTAGCATTGTAATATACCTCTGTGCCAAATTTCGTGGCAACCCAGTGAATAGTTCTTCAGTTTTCACAGATTTTATGTTTGTGACCTTAATTTTGGACACGAGTGTACTTCTGAAGCCCATCAAGCTATTCACATTCTTTAACACTGTGTAATTAAGTAAGATAGAAAATTATATTTTTAAATAATAGTTTTTATTCAATGATTTTAAGCATCTTATTCTGCACAAATACGTTCCGCTGGTCGCGGACTTTTAAACATTATTCTGTTTTGGATTTAAAACAGATAGAGAAAAAAAAAGCTTTATGCTTATTGCTTGTAATGATATTTTGTGCTGTATTATAGTTTAGTTTGAGACGCGGCGCATGACAACTATTTTATTATGTTTCATTAACTAAGACAAGTAAATGAAATAAAGAAATTCTTGTCTTTCTCATTTTACTCTCCTGCAGGTATAACTTCAATGATTGTGGTCGTTTATTTTCAAAAAATTTTGTATAACAAAGCTAAAAATGCTGTAAAAGCGATAAAATATCTTTATTTAGATTAACTCTCGTTTTATCGCACAAACGTCGACATTTTCAAAATCATTCATGACAGAAATATTTTCGCAAACAATTTTTAAAAAACAATAACTTGACTTAACTTGTAGTTATCGTTTTCTAAAATTTGTTTGTGAAAATATTTCTGTCATGAATGATTTTGAAAATGTCACCGTTTGTGCAATAAAACGAGCGTTAATCTAAATAGAGGCATTTTATCACTTTTACAGCATTTTTAGGTGCGTTCGTAATTATATAAATACGTAGCACCTATAGTCGTCGTTCAGTCCGTCCGTCTGTCCGTCCGTCTGTCCGTCTGTCCGTCCGTCTGTCCGTCTGTCCGTCCGTCCGTCCGTCTGTCCGCATGTAACAGAGCAAAAACTACCCAACCGAATAGTCTTAAATTTCAAATATATGATTGTTGCAAAATTTTGTCGAGCCATTTCAAATTTTATGAAAATCGGATGTATAGTTTAATTACAGGGACAGTCAAAAGTTTTTCTTTACATTACGGCCAATGGGAAAAATTATTGCAAGTGGATTTTAATGATATTAGAGCCTTCCGAATGATCTGAAATTTTAAAGATATAATTGTTGCAAAAGTTTGTCGAGCCATTTCAAATTTTAGGAAAATCGGACGTATAGTTTAATTACAGGGACAGTCAAAAGTTTTTCTTTACATTACGGCCAATGGGAAAAATTATTGCAAGTGGATTTTAATGGTATTAGAGCCTTCCGAATGATCTGAAATTTTAAAGATATAATTGTTGAAAAATTTTGTAGAGCCATTTCAAATTTTAGGAAAATCGGATGTATAGTTTAATTACAGGGACAGCCAAAAGTTTTTCTTTACATTACGGCCAATGGAAAAAATTATTGCAAGTGCATTTTAATTATATTACAGCCTTCCGAATGGTCTGAAATTTTAAATATATAATTGTTGCAAAATTTTGTTGAGCTATTTCAAATTTTAGGAAAATCGGATGTATAGTTTAATTACAGGGACAGTCAAAAGTGTTCCGAAAAAATTATTGGAAGTGCATTTTAATGATGTATCAGACTATGCACGTTATGAAGTGCAAAAAATTATACATTCAGTACAATATGGGGTGCAAAAAATAATTTTAAAACTAGTTATAGTACGAACGCACCTCATCTGCCACGTTTGACGAGCAATTTCCAACTTGTTTAGCTTTGTTTCGTTATGAGTGATTAGCAGGTACTATATTGTTATAAGTTTTGTATAGTTCAGGGCATTCTGCGGAAATAACTTGTATATTTTATTATGCATTTACAAGGTGTAGCTATTAATTTCCAGGACTGGTGATATAACTTCTCAAATATGAATGTGCAATACATAACTGTTTAATATGTTTTGAAGTACGTTTTACCTGATGTAATACACTTTTACGGGCGGATGTACAATTGTTTGAAACAATTTTTAAATTCCTCTTTAGGAATACTTTTAATTTCGGACGTCACGTTTTTCTTCATGTTATCGATAATCTAAAATTTTGTTCCTTGTGATGTTTTCAGTTTGGAGAACACTGTCGATGACTTCACCAGAAGCTTCCATTGTCGTTTGTTTATATTCCTAAATGAGGAGCGAAACGCGTGAAAATTTGGCGTTTCCCTAGGTCTTGTGACAGAATTTTGGTTTCGCCGTATAAAGGACATTGCACCCTGATTTTTATCTCGCATTACTTTAATTCATCTTTTAACTGATTCCTCAATGAAAGACAAAATCATGTGCAAAAAATCTAAAATTTTGAAATTTAATAATGTTGCCAATTGTTGTAGGACCGAGGTTAAACTTTTTGTGTTATATCTGTTATGATATGTGTAAACTTTTACTAAATATAACTATAGGGACTGGGGAACCATATAAAAATTAGATTTCGTAATTTTTATAAAATTGATTTTTTACTTTAAATAATACCACAACATGAATATTTACCTGATTTGAAACGTTTTTGTAATTGGAACTATATGTCTACAACCAACGGTGGAGAAATTAAAGGTCGGCGATAGATAACATATTGCACCCTGTATATATTTTTTATGGTATGCTACAGCTAGATATAGCACTAAAAAACATATCATTAAAAGTTGTTACTTAGTTTTAAAATGCCTAGGTGCATGCAATACGTGCATGATGAAAAAAAATTAGATTTGTATATTATTTTTATTTCTTTATCAACATTCATTTTATGTTACTTTCAAAGAAATTTCGGTTTAGATTATCCGGACTTTCGAATTTTCAGACTTTTACAGTGTAACCCTAGTTTTAATAATTAAGAAATTGTACGTCTAAAGTGACATATGGGGATGCGTTCGTACTATAACTAGTTTTATAAATATTCAGATCTTGGTGCAATAGCTGTTGCACTCTTATACAAAAATGCATGAATACAAAATTTATTACGAATATACGTATTGAACTCAGTAATACGGAAATAATATGACTCCATCATAAATAGGACGTAATCGCCATGGTGACCTAGTATCATTACCTGTCATGGGATATCACTGAATTAATTACGTTGATAGAATTTAATAGAATGAAGAAAACTTTTATTAATAACTTTTTAAGTTTTGTTTCGATTTTCGTAAAATTTGAAATGACTCGACAAAATTCTTCAATATTTATATATATGTTAAATTTCAAACCATTCGGATGAGTAATTTTTGCGCTGTTATATGTGGGCAGACGACAGACAGACGGACGGACCGGACGATAACTATAAGTGCTGCATAGTTATATAATTACTAACACACCTAAAAACGAAGATCTGAAATAGAAGCATGTTTTATTGTTATTCTAAACTTTCTTGTGCAGTAAATATTATACTGAAATTAATTTTAAATCTCTATTATTTATTCTAACTTATAAACTAATAAATTTATTAACGCACAGATATAACATGAACTAAAAATCAAGCGTCGAGCATCGATTATGAACCACTAATCTACACTTCTAGAACTACACTTCATATCTAAAACATAATTTGACTAAAGTATTCATATTGATACTTTTCAAAGTATCAATAACAATCAATCTAAAATATCAATCTGAAAACCATGGTTTTCAGATTGTACTTTTAAATCGTAAGTATATATACAAAAAATCATTCAAATCTAATATTTAAATCAAACTAACTAAATGACCAATGGTTTAATTTTTTAGTAACTATTAGATGTTGCATTGCAATTCTACGTATATTGATGGCAGCAGCATAATTTTATGAAAATCAATTCACCTTTATTTTTAGAATTAAATCATAAATATCTACACTGCAAATAGAGGCATCTTAAATTAAGACATATATGTGACTGAAAAGGAATTTAAGACACTTAAGTATCTGAATCTGAAAATTCAGTCATGATAGATGTCTAAATTTAAAACATATAAGTGTTTTACTATGATCATGGTGTAAACGAACTGAGAAATGTGTCTAAAAAATCTGCAAGTGTCTAGTTTTAAGACACTTTGTAACTCCGTTCCGCATTAACCACCAGGGGGCACTCTAGTTGCGCATGCGTTTTAGATGCCTTTCGTTCGAATTGGATGTTCGTTTGTAATTCAAATTGAGCGTTTGTTTTATCTACGCGTACATTTTAACTAATAATTTATTTTGACTTGATTCGGTTTTTGCGGAATGTGAAGTTCCAGGATTTAATCCGTATCGACATAGTGATATTCCTTATTAATGAAAGGTGTCAAGCAATAACAATAATATAGTGTTCCTCGTCTCGTCAAAGCAGGTAAAGAGAACTGTTGTCTGGCGGGCTATGTTTTCAGGATGGAAATTTTCCATTCTTTTAACAGAGCTAGCCGGATGTGGAAGGGGATTTTATTTTTTAAATATCAAAGTCTGCCTATCTAACGGATACTAACGTAGCCTCCAATCTGGACGTCCTCTGGGCGAATGTGCGTTTGGAATAATCAGACCTTTTCCCAGGTAAGTGGGGTCTTAACTATGTATTTAAAACTCTTTGTAAATGTTTTATCTTTAAATTGAGACCTCACACGAGTCTATAGCTTTATTAGTTCCTAAGTTATGCCAAAATATGTTCAAAGCATTTTGCCTATGGTATTTCCATGTTAAAATTTTATTTTGCTAAAATTTAAATATCTACTATTCAAATCATCTGCAATCATGTTTCTGCATTATTTTCCATCCAATGTTATCCTTAAAATAAGTTTTGGCGTGTCTGCATGGTGCATTAGTGGTTACTGAATCTACTGAGATACACCATCCTAAGCCTTTTTTCTCTGTATACTCGCACGCCATTACTTTAAAAATAGCAGTGACAGCACCTGTTGATTGGCTCATAATTTCTTAACTACCATCAAGACTATCTTAACAGTGTTTTTTTAGAGTAATTATTACACCGGAGTACCTTTTATATGGGTTTTATTTATGAATACAATATTTTTATAAGCATTTAATGCGACAGCATTTGTAACGTTCACATCGGTTTTACATTTCCCATAGGTTTAATATGTGATATGTACTGAAATTCCCAACTCTTTATAGTAAACATCCTTATTTAATTTTTATTTATTATGTATGCTTTTATTTATTATGTATGCTTTTCATGTCTGATGACGTTTTCTTGCGTGTCATATTTTATATACCGCGATAAATTTTAAGTTATTTAAAAGAATCTAGTTCGAAAATCCTTCCATTTACCCATATCATTAATTCCCGCATACATACAGCGAATTACTTGTGTTCATTTATTTATTTTAAACTGTTTTGACTGATAAAACTCATTAAATCCGGTCATGGAATCGGTTTTTTCCTTCTGCTATATACTTTTGTTGTTTCCGAGCATTTTAGAAATATTCTATTTGCTATACTGAAAGTAGTCAACTTCAGATGTTTTCATTTTCAAGCCCGGTGATTCACACCACAATTTGAAGACTCATCAGAAATCGTCTGAAATCTGTAGACGTAGTAGAAACGGAGAAAATTTTGTTGGCGTCGCCAATAAATCTTATTTAACGATTTAGAAAATGTTCTCGCCTTATCTCTGTATTAGTCATGATTATTTGTAGATTCTTAAATTCATGTAATTATGTGCTGTTAACATAATTGTCAAAATACGGTAAATATATACAGCTATATTTCATTTGAAATCAATTATAATATTGATTTTTTGATTATTTTTAGTAAAAAAGAAATCTGAAATTTAAAATGAATATCAGTAAAAAGATAGAACTTTATACTATATTTACTTGAGCATAACTACTAGATTTTGCACGTAAAGATGAATTATTCTATATTTACCGAATCACAATGCAGAGTTGGGATTTTTCTAGAAGGACTTGATTAAAGCACGGGTAAACTTTGGCATGTCCCCCACCCCCGCCCCCACCACCATCACCTACGATTTTTGCTGCCCCAAATTCGATATGCAATTTTTTTAAAGCTTATACGTTAAATATGTTTGGACATTGTATATTGGTTATAATCAGTATTTTGAACTTAAAAAGTAGAATAAGATTAAAAGTTAAGTACAAAAAATTTTAAATACAGTAAAAACTCTTAATCGCGGGCACCTTCAGAACGCTGAATCTGTCTGCTATTCGATTGTGTTAGCTTTTATGAGGTTGTCTACATACAGTGAAACCTCCCTGTGCGACCACCTCCCTGAACGACCATTTTTTTCATGGAACGAAATTTGTTCCCATAGGCTCAATACTAATTTTACCTCTATTCAGAGACCACCCCAGTTGAACTCCCTCCATGAGCGACCCATTTCTTTGAAGAAAAGGAAACAAATTCCGTTTTTTCCGGGTCGCATGAAAAAGGTTTTATTAGAATAATAATTCCGGAGAGCGCATTATTTATCAAACTTCTAAACTAAGTTTAGAATTTTTATTTATTCCGGTAACTTTTAAGTGTTTAAACCGCTTTGTTCCTTTTTAGGCAATCAATTTAACTCTGATGACAAATTAAGGATGACGGTCAATAAACTCCCCTGCCCTATTCTTTCAGGAAACGCTCAAAGGAACAGATAAAGTAATGAAATAGTCTTAATTTGTTCCAGACCAAAAAAAAAAAAAAAAAAGAATTTATTTACTGAATTTCGAAAGGACTTGGAAATAAAATTTATAGTAGATAAAACCATAAAAGCAAAGCAAACGTCAATGTATTCATTTTTTTAAACTCTGCATTAATTAACTTATGTAATTAACTTTTGTTTTGATACTTAAATTTTCATATGTTTTCTTAATTTCAAAAATATAATTTTAGTAACATTAATTGTTACATTTTTTCAACAATTAAAATCTAGATTTTAATATGACCTCCATTAAGAGACCACCTTTCGGAGCGACCAATTTTTATTGGAACGGAAGTGGTCGCTTTAGGGAGGTTTTACTGTATATTGATAAAGGTGAGTGTTCGCTAAAGACAACTGTTCGTATGAAGGCTTTGCAGTAAAATCTCCATAGCGGACACTCCTAAATAAAGGACGCCACTATTTAGGAAACACATTTTTTTATTGAAAATATGCAAAATTTTTATACACTTATACCTCAGAAAAGTAGACACCTCCGAATGTCGGACAAATTCCACGGTTCCGAGGTACCCGCTATTGACAGGTTTTACTGTATTAAGACAAATATATTTTGTTTTTAACCTCATTCTACTCTAGAAATTCATAATATTGGTTAATAATAAATATTGATTAATAAATATTACAATATAATACTCATATACTGTAAATTTGGGGGAATCCAGTGTTAGATTTTATTTAACACAGAAATAAAAATGCTTAAATTAATTTACTGGGAATATCTTATTTAAATGGGAAAAAAATTGCACAACATAGCAGGGATGGGATTCTTTCTGAAGAAGTGAATCATTTTTTATAAATGGGAGTAATTTGTTACTATAAAGCAGAGCTGATTGCAGCATGGGCAAACTGGGCTGTTTCTATGGGCCTTTAGCTGTACGGGCCCCTAAATTTGGTACGAAATTTCCATAAAGCTGATATTTTAAATTTGGTTTGATCTTACACTTATTTTAATAAATATTTTGCACTTTTAGAACATGATTAGGCTAAAGAAAAGGATATATTTATCCAAATATGTATTTGACGGCACAGAATAGGCTTAATTTTTTTTGTAACAGTATATGTAGGCAATGGGGGGAGGGGGTGAATGAATACTAGGTCTTTGGACTAGCAGCAATTTGAAGTTCTCACTAAAAGTAATAAACTTTTTTGATGCCGTAGGGCATATATGATAACACATAAATACATATTTAGGTGAAAATATATATATATATATATTATCCTATTCTAAAACTACAAAATACTGATTACAATCCTCATAAGGTCAAAACTGATTTAAAATATCAGCTTTATGAAAATTTCATACCCAATTTGGGGTACCCTAAAATCAGCGAGCAGAGAAGCATCCCAGTTTTCCCACGCTGCAATCAGCTCTGCTGTATGGTAACAAATTATTCCCATTTATAAAAAAGGATTCAATGTGGTCAAACATGGCTGCGTATATGGCTTAGAAAGAAAAGTGGTCAAAGATGGCTTCATATTGGCTAGAAAAAAAAAAGGCTCAAAGATGGCCGCAATTAAGACATTTGAAATGTCTGAAATTCAGACGTAAGAAGTGTCTGAAAAATTTAAGACACTTTAAAACGTCTTAAAATTGAACACTCTTGTTTCAGACACTTAAGTGTCTAAAATTCAGACGCAAGAAGTGTCTGAAAATTTTAAGACATTTTAAAACGTCTGAAAATTGAACACTGCGTTTCAGACACTTAAATGTCTGAATTTCAGACATTTTCATTTGCAGTGTAAATACTAATTTTAGCAGTTTATAAAGACATAAGTATAACGTCTTTACATTGAAAGAAATGTTTTTAATTTTAATGTGTAACGTATCCAATATAAAAACTATGTTTCTTTTTTTAAAATTATTTTAGCGAAAACACAAGTGATTTTAATTCGAAAATACCCAAATAATCAAATGACTCACTTTTCTAGAATCTCAAAAACACTGACAATTTTCACTTTGCATCTGCAACATAATTTGACTAAAGTTTACACATTGATAAATATTATACGCTGGTTTTTAGATTATATTTTTAAATGAAAAATATATATACAAAAAGAAAAATCATAAATAATTGAAATCTAAAATTTAAATAATTTTAGCTAAATTATCAAAAATTTAATCTTTTAGTAAATATTGAAAATTTGGATTGTAAATCAACCATATGTAGATTGCAAGTTCTTCTTTATTTTTTAAAATTTATTTTAATTTTAGAAATTTATAATGTCTAGCATAATAAGACACGTTTAATTTTAACGTGTAATGTATCCGTTATAAAAACTGTGTTTCTTTTTATTAACAATTTTAGCTAAAAAACAAGTGATTTTAATTCGAAAACATCTAAATAATCAACTGTCTCAGTTTTCTAGAACCCCCAAAAATATTGACAGTTTCTAGTTGGAACATATAGTTTGAACATCTCAGCTTTCATTACCATTATTAAATTTACTTTGCGAGAAGCAGCTGTTCTTTGACATTATCTATTTTCATTTGAAAATTCTTAGAATTCTTCAGAAACAATAATTTACAACGTTGTTTCTTTCTTTTCTTTTTTTTTCCCCTTTCACTTTCAAGAAAATGTTTCGACTTTCGTCAAAACTTGTTTCATAAAAAAAAAAAAAAATCGAAAAAAAATCTTTAGTTACTATCTTGTGATCAAGTTATTGTTTTTCCATTACGAAAGGAATTCTTACATATGAAGTTAAAATGACACACTTTTCAGCTGCATTAAAGTCGATGACGCGAAAAAATGTGCAGTCTATGAAAAGAAACATCAAAAATTTAATTTTGGTTTTTGATGTGTGAAAAACATATTATTTTTTTTTCTTCTATTTTTTATACTTAGTTTGCTGATAACTTTTACGGTGAAAGAAAAATTTGAAATCAGCGACTAAAAAATTGTGACGAAAATAGTTTTATCCTAAAATAGTTTAGTTACGTTGTAAAAATAGAAAAGAACATAGTAAGGTTTTTACATCTAATTTTATTTTAGTTTTTCATGTCTTTTATTTGAGATGTAATTTTATTTTGCAAAAAAAAAAAAAAAAAAATATAAAAATAAAATAATAAAAAAAAAAAATAATAATAATAATAAAGTGGATATTTCACAAACATTTTTAAATGTTATTTTCAAACGTTTTACATAAAAAAAAAATCTATGCTGAAAAAAGAAAGTTTTGTTCTATGTGTCTGTCTGTGTGTCTGCGATGGCTTGCAAAATCTACGGCACGTACGGGTTAAAAATAATTTTATGACGATAGTCTCTCCTAATGAAACTTAGACTCAGAATTTTAAATTTCCTATAATTAACTGAGTTATTAATTAAAACCCAATTTTAAAAAATGGAAAAGTTGTCATAATTCAACTAAAGCATAGATTTTCATCAAACTGCAGACAATTTTTTCGAAAACCTGGAAGAGAAATCGAGGGTTTGCTGGAATGAAGGGTTGCTAAGGTCGATAAATGTACTGAGCCTTTTTAAAGAGGTCGTATTTTAAAATATACCGGGCCTAAAAACACGAAAATTATACAGCCAGACGGAAAAAAAATTCCCCTTTCAGAAATTCAAAAAAATATTTCTATATTGTTAAAAAAAAATGAAAAAAAAAAACTATGAAAAATCTCTTTATAAAAACTAATTTTAATTCCTTCGAAAGAAAACAAATTTTTAAGATATTTTTCATAGCGAGAACAGGTTTTTCAAACGCAGACGGCTGGTTCTGGTGGGTAGTGGCGTTTATAGACGACCTGTAAAAATTTTCAAATATTAAAATTATAGATTTA
This sequence comes from Maratus speciosus, assembly GCA_963932465.1. NCBI lineage: Eukaryota > Metazoa > Arthropoda > Arachnida > Araneae > Salticidae > Maratus > Maratus speciosus. The sequence continues at coordinate 211,487,202 of OZ010790.1, forward strand.
ATTTTTATGCATGTATGTGTCATTTTTTTCTCTCATTATGAATGTCTAAATTTCGTTACGATCGGCTAATTAAAAGCTTGGGAATTAATTATTATTCCATTAATTGGATAATCCCTTTGAAAGCCTCATTTAAAAAGTCAGACACGTGATATTGAATAAAAACCAAAGACAATTTTTAGACTACCATTCTTTCGAAGTGTACCAAAATTTTGAAAATGCAGCATTGAATCTTAAAAATTGATGTAGAACTTTTTATTTTACAGAAAAACCGATTTTTTAAAAGAAAAAGATAGACTTAAGAATGGCACATTATTTAAATCTAAGCTCCCTTCACTAATTAGCTTTATTGTAATTCTGATTTTTTGGATAGATTTTAAAATTTCAGATATTTGATAACACTTTATACTAACAGTTTTAATGAGTGAAGCGGGGTTGAATTTCGAGACGTATTCTCTCACCGTTATAGATTGCACAAAAAGATTGTACAAAAAAATAACAATTGTGCAAAAGACACCTTTTCAACATTCAAAATATGTTCCACGAAATTTGGATCTCTTGGCATACTATACAGTGGATTGTTCCATAAAAGTTAAAATTTATGTAATTTCTTATTTGAATTACAATACAAATGAAAAAGAACTCTGGCACCGGTATAGATCATATATGGGGTTATTTTCAGGAAAATCAAGTTGTACCCATTCAATTTAATATTAGAACATCAAAATCCTTTCAGTAAAAAACAAAATAAACTTATTACGTATCCCATCCATGAATTTTGCTATAAGCATAAAAGAAAGACTGAACTTCTTAAAACACCATAAAAATTTAATAAATGCGCAAACTTTTCGAAAGAACTAGCCTTTCTTCCTCAGGCGCAACGAACACGCCTTACTACTTTGAAAACAACAGCAAGACTGTATTTTAAGCAATAAGACTGTGCATTTATTAATTTTTTTTATAATGTTTTAGGAAGTTCTTTTTTTTATCATTGGACGCCAGCTTATTTAATTATTTAATATGAGAATAAAGTTAAACATATATTCAAGGATAAATCCAATTTATGATATACAAGGAAACTATTAATACTATTGTACGTTTTCATCAAATTGTCTAAAAAGCATTTTTTGTGTAGCATATATTCGATCATTTTCAATAAAATATTCTAAGTATGTATCTTAATTTTTAATACAGAAAGAAATAAAAAAGATATTTATTTCAAATGTATTTTTAATATTTACTCTAGCGTTTTCTCTAGCTTTTATCATTTATCATATTAACTTTTGCAGAATAATATTCAGTCGATATCTCTTATAACATAAACCATTCAATTTTCTAAGAAAGCAATTTCTTTGTTATGATAATCCAAAACTCTTTCGATAGTTCTGCGTTTGATAGGAAGAGAAGATTTATGTAATTTAAATTATGTCTTTCGTAATTTATATTTAAGTATCAGATTACATTTATGATCAATGTCTTCTGAGATGACTTATTGTACTTATCAAAAATTGTATCGGTTATTTAATGTTAATTTTAGACGCAATTATAAATATGAAATATTTATAATGTATGTTCATATATATTTAAATTTTTCCATTTAAACACTATTTACTGCATGCTATAATATTGAATGTCTTTGTCACATTTATTATTCCAATTTGCTATAATTGCACTGCATTTACCATACAACATTTATATTGTCTTTTTTTATGTAAAGAAAATACAATATTATATTAATATCTGTAATTAAATAAATATCATTTCTTCTAATACTTCTAGGTTTGTTAAATTTATTCATAAACATCGAAAAGATAGCCCATTTCCTTAAATATTGCTCCTAGACACATACTTTCCATTGCAAAGTTTCATAAAAAAGATGCAAAATTTGATGAGATAAGTTGCAACTCCATGAAAGGGAAGGGGATCTCTCCGCGTTAATGCGAGAACTAAATTTTTATACTGCCCCTTAGGGTAAAATTTCCAATTAGAAAAATTGTCTTTATCCATTCCTGAATTAAACACAAAAAATTGCGTCTTGATACCTACAAATCTCTCAGAGATATCACCGTTTACATAATTCGTCAGGTTTTAAGGAATTAGACACAGATTGAATTGCGTGTAATTCAAGAAACCATGTTATTTTGAGGGGTGCAGGAAACATGTAAAAGAAAAAAACATTTATTGATTTAGAATTTTTGCTTTTTTTCTGATGGTTAACAAAATAATTATAAAACCCAGCTCCCCCCCCCTCCTGCAAGCTGGATGCCACCTCTCACACCTAAAACGCGAAAAAAATATATATGTTAATATAGCAGCTATGGTTCTGAAATTGTGCATATAGGCATCTATGACATTAGGCTTCAATATTCCACATCAACCATCGCAGTACAAATATTTTATACACGTTCGGGATAATAATTATTGAACTACCCTCGTATTATAAAAGAAATAGATAAATTGGATTCAAAGGTTTTACGTATATTATATATATCCCTTGTTACATAGCATTTTCAAGATATTGCATAATTAATATTAGTCTTTTAAACCATAAAATTTCTTAGTAAGTCAGAACGTTAGTCTCATGTTGAATACATATGAGGACCCCAGAAGCCAAGGGGTATAAGTGAGAAAATTGAAAAAAATTGAACTATGTGCATAGACGATCTGGAAATATGCTTTTTTCTTTTCAGTTAAAAAAATATAAGTGATTTTCTAATTATGTGTTGTGTTTTAGAGATCAACCACTTTTGCTGAATAATGATCAATATTGATTAAATATAATTTTAAAGAAAATTGCACTCTACATTTTTCACATTTATTGAAATAAGAGTTCGAAGACTACTGTGAAACAAGTAGTTTCCTATTTCAATTCAGTCAATCATTATTGATGTTCAACTTTAACGTCAATTATCTTTGAACTCAATTTACTCCAAATCGAAATTTTGTCACTTGAAACCATTGGCTTCTGATGTCCTCATATGCATTTGTCTTGACTTTGAATTAAAGTATACACAAAAAATATGTTAAGTTAAAATTTATAACTAAAAAATAATCATCATATAAGTTCCGCATTTATATTTCATTTTAGTTAAAGTATTTCTTTAAATTAAACAAAATCTATACAAATTTATTAATAGACATTCCTATGTAACATTCCGAAAGACTGTTATTTATTACACTTTTGTTAATTTTTTTGCTTTTATTTTCATTGTTCTCTATACAAATATTAACTGATTAATAAATATATCTCGAAAAGAACTTTTCTCAAATGTAAGAGACAAAGTTTAAGAGTATTCCCTTGTCTGTGTTAATCAGCATATTATGAGAACGCTAAACTTTAAAATTACGAATCCTATACTTTAAAGTACTCTTTAGATATGAATCTCTAATAATGTGATTTTAAAATTTTTTGATCTGTGTAAGAAAGCATTGAACCTTTTCATAAATTCTTTATTCATTTACGATACACCAATATTACATTACAGAGATGGAAACCAAAGTAGAATTACTCGCCTTTCAGACTAGTAAATTAGACACCCTTCTGGATGAACTTCCAAATGATTATTTAAATAACTGTAGTCTTTATGGGCGAAGATTTCCAAATTTTGAATGAATACGGTATTTAGATAGGTATATATTATTTAAAATGTTTTTCATAGACATTAATCAGTTTAACATTTGGAATGAAGATGAGACGCGTATAGGTAGTATATCCTGTTGCACATGACTTTCAAGATGTGACGATGTACAGGGTGATTCATAAAGGTAAGGCAATAGCCTATTTTCTTAAATATTGCACCTACACACATTCTTCCAATTACAACGTTTCATAAAAAAGGTGCAAAATATTATTACATAAGTTGCAACCCACTTGCGGGTTCTATTTAAGAAAATCACACAAAATAAATTTTTATATGACCCCGTAGAGTAAAGTTTCACTTTAGGAAATTTTTTTATCCTTTCGAGAATTAAACACACAAAAAAAACCTAACTTTATATCTGTAAAATTCACAGAGATATTAAAAGCTAAAGTTCGCGATTTACACCACTTAAATATACTTCTGAAACACGAGATATTGGTGAATTTAGAATACAACATATAGATCGCCCGCAAAAATTATACGTTATTTAATGGGACCTTTGAGTTTTGCAGATATCAAGAAAGATTTTGTTAATGTGTTTCATTCAGGAATGGACAAGGAAAATTTTCCTTATTGGAAATTTTAACATACGTATATCGTAGCAAAATTTAGTTTTTTGTATTTTCTCAAATCGACTCAACCAGGAGTTTTAAACTTATGTTATCATATTTCGCACCTTTTTTATGATACTTTGCAATTGGAAGTATGTGTGTAAAGACAATATTCAAGGAAATAGACTATTTATGAATCACCCTGTAATATTAGTTTTTTTAAAATTCTAACCTCTGAGTTTCTTGCTACAATAGTCTTAACTTAAATGGCTTTAAAAATATCTTAGGATAAAATACTTGAGATGAACATGTTACGTTTAAAAATATTTTCCTTTCAGCGCATGATTTTTTTGGTATTGCAAACAAATAGAATTTTTATACTCAGAAACCTTTTAATTGCTTATTATATTATTTACGTACGTGGTTTGGCAACCGGATTTTAACTCCACATTTCATTTTCATTAAAAGAATGAAAATATGTTGTCACTTTTAAAAATAGTGTAAAATCTTATAGGATGCAATTCATGCATAAACAAATGTCACAAGAATATTTTTTCCGTTTCGTCGATTTTCACGCTTTCACTACTTTTTTATTTTCTTCTATCTTTACAAGAAGAAAGTATTGGATTCGTGAAAAAATTCGACTTTCAAAATTCGACAGACATTTTCGATAGATTTATACGTTTAAGAAGGTCCTGAATACGATTTGATGGTTCTTAGAAAATGTCTGTCTGTGAGTCTGTGACAAACATTTTATGGGCACTCTAACTCAAGAACTAACGTACGGGATTTTACAAAACTATGGATTCAATTAGACCTTGATATAAAGTGTGGCTGATTACTTTTGGGTGTAAATCGCCCCACAGATGGCGCTGCTATGCTGCATTTTTCACGATTTTTGCAATAGCAATATCTCAAGAAATAATGCGCGCATTTTCATAAAACTTCAAATTAAGTTAGCCCTTGATATAGTTTGGTGCGGGTTACTGTTTGGTGAAAATCGCCCAACAGGTGGCGCTGCTATGCTGCATTATTCATGATTATTGCAATAGCTCTATCTCAAGAACTAATCACGATTTTTCGTCAAATTTCAGATTCAGTTAGTCCCTGATAGAACTTAGTGGTGTTTAGTTTTGGTCTATATCACCCAAAAGGTGGCATTTTTCACAATTTCCGCAAAAGCAAATCTGAAGAACTAATTCATGAATTTTCATCAAGCTTCAGATTCAGTTAGTCCCTGGTACAAATTGGTTCTAATTAGTTTTTGGTGTAAATTGTCCAACAGGTGGCGCTGCTATGCAGATTTTTTCGATTTCCGCAATAGCTCTATCTCAAAAACAAATTTACGGATTTTCCTCACATTTCAGATTCAATTGGAAGTTGACATAACTTGTTCATGACTAGATTTTGCTGAAAATCATCTAATTGGTGGCACTGATATGCTGCATTTTTCACGAAGTATTAACATGTATGAGATAGAAGAAAGTTTTGGGATTGCGACATCCGACTAGTTTCGTTGGTTGCAGTTTCATTTTTGCGATTGTTTATATTGTCTGGCACAAAATTTCCCTATTATTTTGACTGAGTTATGTCAAGGCCCTTATTAAAAACTAGTACCGTGTATTGGCTTCTATTAAATGTTATATAGAGTGGGTTATAATTATATATGTTTTAAATTATAATGTGAAATGTTTTGCTTAACTAATGCATTTAACTTGTTTTTAATGCTACATGAACAACGTCACGGGTAAAATCTAGTTTTCAAATAAACAACCGAAAGTTATTACACTTGCTTTGTAAATCTACTATCAGGTAATTTTGTTTCTGCACAGAGCATTAATCGTAATGTTAAATGTACATTTTATAGATCAGTTTGAAAAATAATGGCCATAGTTTTAGAAGGTCTACAAGTCTCAAATAACTAACACAAGAGAGTTATAAATTTCAAAACCCCGAATCTTCCATATATATAAGCTATAAAATTGTATATAAACAAGATTTTGAGATTCTTGAACAGGATAAGAATGCATAAAATCTTTGGATAAATCCTTTATTCATATATGATACAAAGCCATTCTATTTGAGAAAAATAAATCAAATTAGAATTACCCCGCTTTTCAACTGGTAAAATTTTCACCCTTACCGCAGCATTTTCAAATAACTGTATTCTTTGTTGACAAAAATCTCGAATAATTTAAAGACTGTGGCGCTTGTATGGAGTGTAATACTAAAGATGGTAAAGTATTAAAGGTAGAGAAAAATTTCTTAGACTAAAATATTTGAGTTGAAGTTGTTACATGCATAATGTATGCTCCTTGTTACACAAGATATTCAGGCTATTGCAGATATAATATTTACCTTAAAACTTTGCGATCTCAGTGGGTACATTACTCATGCATGTTATAATAATGTGATTTTCTTTGTATTGATACGGTTAATCAAAATATGCATTCAAAATCATCAGAATTTATTTTTATGCATTTATACATTATTTAAGTTAAATTATTTAGTGAAATTAAGCAAACACATTAAACATTTAATTGATTTCTTCTTTAAAATTACACAACGACTGAAAATTAAAGTACTATTTCAATGATAAATGCACATTGCAAAGAGCTTTTCTGAAAAGTGAAAATTTAAAAGATGATGCAAGTGTTGTTCAATAAACATGTGAGAACAACAATATACTAAATTCTAAATTCCACATGTTAAGCTATTTCTTAATTATGAAATTATGTATACAAGATCTTGAAATCTGTTCAAAAGTATAGAAGTATATCACATCTTTTCATATATTCTTTACCTGTTAAAGTACAGCAGCATTCCATTTCAAAAGCAAAAGACGAGGTAATTAACTCCATTTCTAGACTAGCTACAAAGTAGCACATAATATCCGTCCATTGTTGACTGCTTGCGGAATCCATTGGAAAATTGTAGATACGGAGATATCTCTGATTTGGAACGTATCTTAGCAACCTATGGTGGAATCATTGTTGGGTATTTCTTGACAAATGGTACTTTGGCTAATCACAGAGTAAGGAGGACATTTTTTAATTTCAGCCAACTTTTGATAACAAATATTCAACAATTATCTAGCATTTTCGAAAGTATTTTGTGCTATCTTGGTAAAGTCTAATACGCACTTTTCTAAACACTTTTAAAAGATTACTTGAATAACTGAATTTTTATTGAGAAAAATCTCAAAATTTTCAACGTATAAGATGGTTAAATAGGGCTATAGTTTTAAAATAATTATTTTTTATCAAATATGTCAATCAAAGATATTATGTGTATAATTTATGTTCCTTGTTACATCTGATTTTCAGAATATTGTACATATGATAGTCTTCTCTAAATCCTATTCATTAGTTCGTATGTTAGTTACATATTTCATACTCTTGTATTTGTCTTGACTTTTCTTCGTGTTTTACATACTATAAACTCAAAATAATTAATAAGTATATATATTCCATGTTTCAATATTACAAGGTTGCCACGTGTTTATTCATTTCAACAAAGCAAAAAATATTTATATATTTATTCATTGCATTTTACTTCTTTAAAATTCGTGAGTAAAAGAGCATATTTTGTATTTTTCCGCTACCAAATGCATTTTTTTTTCTTGTACAGCAATTTTCTTTTAAAGAAACATTTCCAAATGCATTGGACGCTTTAAGAACATTCATTAACCTCTGTGAGTGAATAAACAAAATTAAAATCTATGAATGAGACGTTTAAATCTATTCTTTAGCTATGAAACTGTATAACAAGATTTTGAAATCATATCTATAATATATAGCAGCACAAAATCTTTAATTAATCCTTTATTAATTTAAGATACAGTGGCATCATATTACAGAAACAAAAGTTTCTGTCGAGATGTGTCACTTTTCTTGCGGGTGAGCGATATGTAATAGTAGTATTTTCTAATGACTATAGGATCTAGAAGATATAGTGTAGTAACCGGATATACCAAAAAGTGCTAACAAACTGAAGCTGATAAATTTCGAACAATCCTGAACTATAAATACCGAACGATGCTGAACGATAAATGCCTATCATGGCGACATCTGGCTCCTCAATTACAAACATTGCATAAGTATGTTTTAGATGATATAAAATGTTTACGTTTGAGCTACCAGATGTCGCAGCGAAGGACATTTATCGTTCAGCAGCGTTCCATATTTATCGGCTTTAATTTTTTTAGCACTTTTAAAATTATTACTGAAATAACCCGGTCAAACCCTAGATCTTCTAGACGCAGTACAGTAACTCTAATATTGCTTAAAAACAATATCGAAGCTAACTCTCATAAATATATCAACGTAAAGCATACATACTAAAAATCATATTGCAGGGGGTCACAGCCATAGTAGACCGAATTAATTTTGAAGAAAATGAGATAGTCTATTTAGAAGGTGCATAAAATCTGTTTCTTCTACTCCCACAGTGAACCAAGCCTGTTTTTACCCGACTGCTAAGAAGGGTTATGTGTTTAACGCGTATCTGGGTATGTAGATTTCTTAATACCCTCTAAACATCCCAACGGCTGGATGGATTTTAATGAATGAGGTCTCTATCGATTCGTCTTAACTGTCCGATGGTTATAGGCTAGGTTTTGTTTTTATAAATTCAAAATGGCGGTAGAGAAAAAAAAATTACGCACCCTATGGAGTGGGATATCATTGGATAGGTCTTTCAAAATGAAGGCGATGTTTCATTGACTATTTTACAGTGAGATGCTCCGTTTAAATATTACACCACATGGAAGTTGTGTAGGAAGGATCTCCAGTTTTACTGAAACTCTAACCATCATAGACATCTATATAGGCCTCATCAAAACAGTGTTTATACATAGGAACTAACAATTAAACACAACTTAAAAGTCATGAATACAAGTAAATAAAAAATATACATAAGTAATATAAAAAATAGTTTCGCATTGATGAGAAAAAATTAATTAGTTCACTTTTCACGCAGGCAGATTTTTTGATTTTTTAAATTTAATATATTATCACACACTTTCTTATATATGGCACCTGTTTACGGACTTGGTTCACTGTGCGAGTCAATAAAACAGATTTTATGTAGCTTCTACAAAGACTACCTCTTTTTTTTTTTTTTTTTTTTTTTTTTTTTTTTCAAAATGGACTTCGTTGTGACTACTATGTTTGGTAAGTCTACTATAGTTGGTAAATCTACTATGGTTCGTAAGTCTACTATGGTTGTGAGCCCCTCATTTAATCGAAAACTTTTGCACTTTAATAAGGAAACTGCTACTTTACAATAATAGTTTTACGAACCCTGAAAAAAAAAAAAAAAGTTTGCAAAAAATTCCGGCAATCGGATTAAAGTTCGCAGCGAGAAATTTATGAACTTTTCATTAAGTTATCAATGATTTCGTAAAAACGGGTATCCCTAATCATTGGTAATTTAAGTATTCGACAGTGAAAACCGAAACTGACATAAACATGTGTATCGTTCTGAAAGAATTAATTTAATTTGTTCATGTAAATTAAAATTGTGAGTGATGCTCTCTGTTGTAGCTGATGCAAAGAATGCTGTGATGAGTGAGATTCATCGTTTGAGTGAAAAGTGTCAAACTCAGTATACTCTTAAATAGTTCCACGTTTAAAACGTTGTAGATTTCTTGTTACATTGATATAATATTATTAGTATAAATTATTTGTTATACCTGCAATGTTAAATTATTTATTTTTGCTGATATGCACTCCTTTCATTCAAGAAGAGAAAAATTGTATGACTTTCGCTTAAAAGTTTTCGTTTAATTACTTATTACAATTCGTTTTCTTAATTTATTCCAAAAACCTTAATATCAAAATTTCAGGGAAAATTATCCGTAAATAATAGTCAGTAACAATATAGGTAAATAACTACTCAATGTATTGTTATGTATAATACCATCCACAACATTTATAACTTTTTTTATAAATTCTTTTAAAATTTAACAAACAGATTATACTAAATACATATCACAAATTTCATAAAATATTTTATGAATTAAAAAATATTAATCTTTATTATTCTTCCTTAGGGAGTTCAATTGCCTTGACACGGGGTATCTCCTGAATGCATCAACTGTTAATAGTAATTTAAGTAAAACTATAGATGTTGAATCATTGAAATACCTTTATTTAAAAATTAAAAACATTTTTTAAACAATCTCATAGTATTTTTTTTCACTGGAGGATTTAGTGTTTTCAGTTTTATAGCACTCATATATTCCTTAACCTATGCTAGCGAATATTCTGAAATTTATTTTGGTTATTATTAAGAAAGGCTCTTAAGGTACAGTCGCGTAAAAAAAAAAAAAAAAGTAAAACTTATTACAATTCGTTTTCTTAATTTATTCCAAAAACCTTAATATCAAAATTTCAGGGAAAATTATCCGTAAATAATAGTCAGTAACAATATAGGTAAATAACTACTCAATGTATTGTTATGTATAATACCATCCACAACATTTATAACTTTTTTTATAAATTCTTTTAAAATTTAACAAACAGATTATACTAAATACATATCACAAATTTCATAAAATATTTTATGAATTAAAAAATATTAATCTTTATTATTCTTCCTTAGGGAGTTCAATTGCCTTGACACGGGGTATCTCCTGAATGCATCAACTGTTAATAGTAATTTAAGTAAAACTATAGATGTTGAATCATTGAAATACCTTTATTTAAAAATTAAAAACATTTTTTAAACAATCTCATAGTATTTTTTTTCACTGGAAGATTTAGTGTTTTCAGTTTTATAGCACTCATATATTCCTTAACCTATGCTAGCGAATATTCTGAAATTTATTTTGGTTATTATTAAGAAAGGCTCTTAAGGTACAGTCGCGTAAAAAAAAAAAAAAAAAAAAAAAAAGTAAACACTCATACTAACTCTGCAACTAATTATAATAGAAGAAATTTATTGGTACCAATGGATGAGATATGACGGCTACTTTTAAATTATGCATATAAAATTTGCTTAGGTGAGCATCTACAAATCAAAACTAGCCCAAACTTGGTTTTTTTAATGGCAACACCCAATTTTAACAATATATTTTAAATTTTTGGCTCAAACTATGCCTAGAAACGAAATTTCTAGTCATTTGAATTATAAGTTTTTGAATTATAAATATTCAAAATTTAAAGATTCTAATGTTAAATAATATAATTTAACATTAGAAACTTTAAATTTTGATATTTTTATTAATATCTCCTGAAATTATAATCCTAGTGTGATAATTTTGTTTGTGGTTATAATACAATAAAACCCAAAAATTAATACATTGTATTTACAATTTAAAAAAATTATATGAGTTATGAATTATGAAATTAATATTAAAAAAATATGAATTGCAATCTACAATTTTTTTGATAGATTTATAATTATTATGTATTTCTTTATGCGAATTCTCAATTTCAAATTTTTCTTTCAAATAGTTTTCGAATTATGATTAAAAAACGTGAAAATGGTTGTTTAAGGTTTAATGGTTTCTATGATGTGAGAAAAGCATAATTTGAAAAAATATGTTTTACTCATTTTATTGAAATATTTGGGATGGCAATAGTCGAAACATATTAAGCGGGTGAAATGGTCATATTGGCGAGAAATAATACATTAATAAAAGTGACATAGTCTTTTTATAGCATTTCAACAATCAAATACAGAACTTCAATTTGGAAACAGCCCCTAAAATATGTTTATTTTAAAATAATTAAATTTTCGAAAACTAAGCGTAAGAATTTCGTAAAATTTTGGATTTAGGCTAATTGAACAGTATAAAATTTATTTATGGTGTCGAACTTGGGTATCGCTATTGAAAAAATCAAAGTTTGGGTTTGTTTTGATTGCCCTTAAGCAAATTTTATATATATAATTTAAAAGTAGACTTTATTTCTAATCGCTGTAATTTGTTGCAGAGTTAGCAGGGGGTGTTTACCTTTTTTTTCCAGACGACTGTATATTTGACATTAAGACAATAGCTGTGTCAAGGAACTAAGGACTTGGGATTAAAAAAAAAAAAAAAAAAAAAAAAAAACTTAAAATCCATTCGGAATGACTGAAAATTATGATCATTATTACGTGCTTCATCGCTTGTTTCACATTTTGAAAATGGCTTTGTTTCTCTATAGGACCATTATCTCAAAGTTTAATGCACCTTCTAAAGACCCTTTCTTAAAATTAATAAATATTTTATAAGTTTCGCAAGCATCGGATAATTAGCATATGAGAATTAAGTTCAAATTCCCAACTCTCTCTCTTAAAATATTCTTTAACGACCAAACTGTATAAACAAGAATTTGAAATCTTTTGAATAGTATAAAATGTATCAAATCTATTGATAGAACTTTTATTCAATTATCATACAACGCCATTGCAGTACAAAGACGAGAAGCTGAGTTAGATTTACTTATCCCCTTTTAGACTAGTGAATTCTGCACTCTTTTATATGGACTTTTAAAAGACTACTTGAATAACTGTAGTCTTTGTTGACTAAGATCTCCAATTTTTGAAAGAACACTGCTTCAATAGGAGTATAGTATTAGAAAAGAATTTCTTAAGCTAAAATATTTAAGTCGAAGATGTTACGTGTACATTATTTCTTGTTACGTACGATTTTCAACATAATGTAGGTCTAATATTGTTATTTTAAACTCAGAATAATTTTAATTAGGTGGTACATTACTCATTAAGTGCAAGGTTACGTATTTGCGTTTTATGTAACGCAGGATTAATTTAAATATGGGTTTAAAATTATGAGAACACATACAGTGCGTGCCAATAGTTTAAGTACAGTAACAATTTTAAAATAAAACTTAAAATATTAACTTTATTTCAATATCTGTCTTGTATATGTTAATAATAGCAGTTTTAACACCATATTCAAGAAAATTATCTTTTAAATTTTATTTCAAAACATGGAGTTTAAGAATAGAACAAAAATAACAGTGTCAAAAGCAAAAAATCGTTTTTATGCAAATTTTACAAACATATGTAAGCGTTTGCGCCCGCAACGATTTCTGGGTGTATAAGAAGCAGGCAGTCTTGTTTTTGAATTAATACAAAATGCATAGTCGAAAGAATTTTCAGACGGGGAGGTGATAATTATTTGGAGTATGAGAGCAAAACATAAGTCTCTTTCTGAAATTGCAAGTGCATTAAAAAGATTAAAACTAGGTATTCATCAAGTTTTGGATCGTGGTAATGATTTCGAATGAAAATTCCGTTCAGGAAGGCCACGAGCGACTACTTTTGGGGAAGACCGCCACATCGGAATCTTGGCTTCAACTGGTAATTACTCTATTTTGCAAATAAAACATGCAACTGGGGTACAAATATCGAAAAAAACTGTTCGTAGAAGAGTTTTGGAATCGGAATACATCAAAAACCGTAAAATGGCTAGGCTAGCATGTCTGAAACAACACCATAAAGAAGCTAGATTACAGTGGGCCAAAGAGCATATGTCATTTGGTGATAAGTGGCTGAATGTTATATTCAGTGATGAAAAAAAATGGAACCTCCATGGTCCTGATGGGTTTAAGTACCATTGCATGATCTCCGCAAAGAACCCAGGTGTATATTTAGCGGACAACATTGTGGTGGTTGTGTAATGGTTTGGGGGGCTATTTCTTTCAATGGTCAGACATCTCTAGCATTCATCAGTGCTCGTGAAAACTCTGAAAACTATCCAGAGACATCTTCCAATCATTTGCTCCCTGTTGCCGAGATTTTGAGGGGAGAAAAATGGTTATTTCAACATGATAATGCTTCGACCCATGCCTCAAATTGAACTTCAACGTGGCGTAAGTCGAAAAAAAAAGTATCTGTTTTGAAATAGCCAGCAATTAACCATGATTTAAACCCTACAGAAAATATGTGGGGCATTCTCACTCATGTAGTTTATCCAAATGGAAGGCAGTATTCTTCAGTTAAAGATTTGAAAGATGCCATTGAGAACGCATAGTTTAAAATTGAACCAGAAATAATACAGAACCTCATTTTATCGATGGGAAACCGTATATTTAAAGTAATTCAGCAGAATGTATCAATAATGAAGTATTTTTTTTTTAATTCTTGTTCTACTAAAGACTAAAGAACTATTGTGCTTAAACTTTTGATACACTTATTTTTGTTCTTTTGATAAATTCTATTATTTGAGATAAATTTTAAAGCATAAATTTGTTAATTATCTTTTTAAAACTACAATTTGTAGGTCGTGTGAAAAGGAAAGTAACTTTCAGCCAATAATAAAATTTTATTTTGAAATTTTATGTTGTCTTTAAACTTTTTACACTTACTGTAGCAAGCAGAAAATATCCTGATAAAATTCGTAAATGGTTTTTGGTTTATTATCAAATCGTTGACGTGTACAGCTGTGGAACACTGTAAAGAAAAAAAAATCTGTAATTCTACAGATGTAAAGTTGCAGAAATCTCTATGCTTACTAAAATTTTATCTGTACACTGTACAAAAAAGGGATGCAAGTCTACAAAACTAGTTTTTGTAAAGTTATAGTAATCTGTAGCTTTACAAAAGAATCTACTAAAATTACAGTAACCTTACAAAAATTTTATCTCTAACCTAGGTTGCAGTTGCATAAAATGTTCTAAGCATCAGAGTTTCCAAAAATTCTTAGTAACCTTACAGAGTTTTTGATTTACAGTGCAAACGTGTATATGTTACATGGATTTTTGTTGTTGTCGTTACATCAAAAGTTCTAGTTATCCCAGTTTCCTAGAAAATTCTTAGTTAACTTTATCGACTGTTTTTTTTTTCTTTTACAGTGAAGGAAAACGAGCAATTATTCTCTAATGACGAGTTTTCATGTTCGAATATTGCGAAAGACAATGCAATAAAAAAATGTGATTGTTAGTATGCAATACAATTAAATACCTGATCTGTATAAATGTTCAGCAGTATATATAATTACTATTTTATTTTTTCTATTATTGAACTATTGCCTACATTTATTTCTAAAGACCCAAATTATCTTTTTGAAGAGCGTAAAATTTTCATCCTCAAAACAGGGGGGGGGGGGGGGTTATACCAAAACGGAGGAGAGATGGGAATTTCACTGCCCTGCATTTTCCGTTTTTTCATGCATTTTATTTATCTATTTATTTTACCAGTATGATCAGCCATCAAAAATAATTTCCCATAATATTTACATTTTCCTATAATTTACACTTTGGCTGTTATGGCCCTTTATAAACATAAAAGAGGAGTATTCAAGTCTTTGGCTTTGGGTTTGTAATATCGTGAAATCGTGAGCGCGTTGCTTTAGTTGGGGGATGCTTCTTTTTATTATTTTTTCTGAGCAAATACTCTATGTGGCAACACCTGGCCACAAATCAATTTACTTGAATCATAATATGGAGTAAAGCAGACCATTTATCTGTAATGACAAAAGAATGAGTTTGTCTATCTGTAGATTTTAATGCTGTATGGCGAGATGCTCCACCGTAATTTTCTATATATCTTGGCCAAACACGAATCTTTTCTATTTTTCTTCAGGATGATAATGTGCCAATAAATGATATGCAGTAGAACCTCTTTTAACTAAAACTCTCGGTTAACCGAAATCCATTTTTAAAGCTTTTTTTTTTTCTTTACTGTCAAATTCCTTGTGTGCAAAATCCATTCTGAAAGCTTTTTTCTTTTTTTAAACTATTATGTTCCTTGTGTGCAAGCGGTTCTTTCCAAACTACGAGTAAATATTTTCAATCCCCTTTCTTAGAGTTTCTTCGAATTTAACTTCAGATCCCGTAAGCTGCGGAGTGGAACGTAGAAAACGAACAAATTAGCAATTCTGAAGCTTTTGAATGTTTTGAAAAAGCTTTGGCATGGCTGGAACAGAAAAAAGGCTGTGATACTGATGAACTAATAATATTAAAAAACTCCCTGATAGAGCTTTAAAGCAAAGACAATCGGAAGTGCGACAAACAAAACCTTTTTTGAAACTCTTGCGATATATATAAAAGGTACTTAATTTCCAAAATTAAAATTAATGTAATTTATTCTTGTTTCTATTTTGCTATTGCTTTATTTTTATTAAGCACTTTTTACCATAATAAGAAATGTTGCATTTATTTCTCCTTAATCTTAAAATTGAAGCATTCTCGATTATACAAAAATTTCGATTTTCCAAAAGAAGGTCGGTCCAAATTACTTCGGATAATCGAGGTTCTACTGTATTATAAAAAAAACAATTAATCGTAATACACAACATTATTTAATTTAAGGGGCATGTCATTCATCCATGAAAAATTATACAAAATGCATATTTGTTGATGATATATTTTGTTCAAGTAATCTTCAAATAATTATGAATTATGCAAATAAGTTTAATTCTCTGATATTGTCATAATTAAAGTGTAGATAATACATACGTACAAAGATCCGTACGTGCAGTTACACATATAATTATAGAAATGGATATATGTGTATTTTGAAAAACCTATAAAAATTTAATAAATAAATTAATATTTTTATTTATTTCAAATACTATTCGATTTAATCACTTATATATATATATATATATTTGCGTTACACTGATCAGATAATAAGTGTTTGGAAATATAATAAAAATATGTATTACTTAAATTTTATTCGCTACATTTACTTATTTCATGAGATCTTCCTAATTTTCATTATAAGAAAAAAAAAATGTAGACAAGAGTCTACAAAAGTAATAATATTCGTGAATAAAATATAAATGACGCAGGCAGAAAGAAGTCAGTGGCCCTATAGAAACGATCAGTAAACCACGCAATGTTCTTTATTTTCTTCCTGAAAAGTTCATTCAGTTTTTGATTCAAAGCCAAATAGTTTGAAGAAAAATATGTTTCACGGATAAGAGTAAAATTTGATACATTTCTTTTTTTATTATTCTTGCACATATGCAAAGTCTGTATTAAGAACATAGTTATTTCATTGCAAGTATTTCTGTGAATTTAATTCCATTCTCATTATATCCTTAGTTTAATTTTAATAGTTCTTGTTATAAAAATGTAGATCAAAGTAACAGCGATATTTCACATGTACAGTAATACCCCGACTTACGTCAGCAATACGTTTCAAGGCTAGCGACGTAAGTCGAAAATGACGTAACTCGAAATACCTTTAGATGAGCAAAAAAGGATAAGTAATAAAATTTCCCAAAAAACTAATGAACATATTCTATTATTAAAGCGCATAAATTAACGTCTGAATTCCATTTTTAATTATTAAAGGTACACATATATTAAGACAGACTTTAAATACAATTAAATACGATAAACCCAACTGGAGTGAAAAATTTGCCGGGACCAGGAATCGAACCTGGGTCGACAGCATAGCGTGCTGTTGCTCTACCGTTAAGCTACCCTAGCCGATATCCTAGCCAAGTTGGCAAGTTTAATAAACCAAGTTGGGGAACGTCAACCACTTGACGTTCCCCAACTTGGTTTATTAGTGAGAAATTGCCAGGCTCGAAAAATAGACATCGGCTAGGGTAGCTTAACGGTAGAGCAACAGCACGTTATGCTGTCGACCTAGGTTCGATTCCTGGCCCCGGCTAATTTTCCCCTCCACTTGGGTTTATTGTATGTAATTGTATTTAAAGTCTGTCTCAATATATGTGTACCTTTAATAATACTCTATTATATTTAGGAATTGTGTTACATTACACTTCACGTAAATAAATAAATGCATTTCCAATACAAGAATTTGGAATAAATCAATAAGTTGTTAAATACAATTTATTGTTCTATCTGCCCCGTTCGAGTCTTTAAACATGTGAAAAAATGTTGCAATGAAGTTTGAACCGATATTTTTTTTCTTTTTCCACTTAGAAGCTCTTTGTAAGAGCAGAGTGAGTGTTCGAAGCTGTTTCTAGTCCTTGCTACATATTGAACATACATAATTTAAATATGTTCTAGTCTTTGCTCATTTGAATCAATATTTTCAAGAACCATCATCCTAGCTTCAATAACGTTTAGTCCTACAGTTAATTTTGCAACCGTTATAATCTTTCCTTTTCCCCCTAGGTTCAAAATATTAATCTATTTTTTCGTCAATACTTAGTTTCTTTAATTTGATAAGCTTGTCAATGGTTAATTCCGGAACAGGGAAATTTATAAGTTCAACAACATCTTCAGCATCCGATGTCTAAGTTGAGCTCCCTTCCATTTTCGAAGATTTCATCAATTAAGAGAGATACAGAATCACAATTTTAATATGTTTTCTTAGTCTCTGCGAAGGAAAAGTGACACAGTCATTTAAAGCACCTGTCATTGTTTTTTGCTAAACTTCACCTGATGAATCCCCTATGACTGTGACTGCTTCTGAGATGTTCAATTTCTTCCAAAGTACTTCAAAAACATTTTAAGTGCGTATTAATGAAGGAAATTTTTTTCCAGTCTAGATGACGTAAATGCGGGGTGACGTAAGTCGAGGGGACGTAAATCGGGGTATTTCTGTAATTTGAAGTGAGTGAGCAAATGATAAAATCTGAACGAATTCAATTGATTCAAATAACAAGAACGGAATATCATGCGTCCAGTATAGGTTATGAAGCTCTTTCTAACACATTCAGAATACTGCAACAAAGCTTTAACAATTTTTAAGGTAAAATATGTGTAAAAAAAGTAATTTAGATAACACAAAACACGCATTTGAAAATACAATTTCTGTAATTACCATCAATAGCCGGAAAAATATTCGAACTTATTTGTGCAGTTCTGTATATGATCTATAGATTTATTTGTGCACTACATAGTATGACAAAATTTAATTCAATCAAGCGCACAGCATAATTAAAGATTCTCATTCATGATTATTCGTCAATAAATGGAAATGTAGGAGTATTTAAAAGCTTTTGTGTAGTCCTTTTATACGCCCCAAATAATATGCAAGAAATTAGCTAAATTTTAAAACACGTACATGTGAAAACATGTGAAAAAAAATGTTGCAATGAAGTTTGCATCAATATTTTTTTTCTTTTTCCGCTTAGAAGCTCTTTGTAAGAGCAGAGTGAGAGTTCGAAGCTGTTTCTAGTCCTTGCTACATATTGAACATACATAATTTAAATATGCTCTAGTCTTTGCTCATTTGAATCAATATTTTCAAGAACCGTCATCCTAATTTCAATAACGTTTAGTCCTACAGTTAATTTTGCAACCGTTATAATCTTTCCTTTTCCCCCTAGGTTCAAAATATTAATCTATTTTTTTCATCAATACTTAGTTTCTTTAATTTGATAAGCTTGTCAATGGTTAATTCCGGAACAGGGAAATTTCGACGTTCAACAACATCTTCAGCATCCGATGTGTAAGTTGAGTTCCCTTCCATTTTCGAAGATTTCATCAATTAAGAGAGATACAGAATCACAATTTCAATATGTTTTCTTAGTCTCTGCGAAGGAAAAGTGACACAGTCATTTAAAGCACCTCTCATTGTTTTTTGCTAAACTTCACCTGATGAATCCCCTATGACTGTGACTGCATCTGAGATGTTCAATTTCTTCCAAAGTTCTTCAAAAAAATTTTAAGTGCGTCTTAATGAAGGAAATTTTTTTCCAGTCTAGATGACGTAAATGCGGGGTGACGTAAGTCGAGGGGACGTAAATCGGGGTATTACTGTAATTTTAAGTGAGTGAGCAAATGATAAAATCTGAACGAATTCAATTGATTCAAATAACAAGAACGGAATATCATGCGTCCAGCATAGGTTATGAAGCACTTTCCAACACATTCAGAATACTGCAACAAAGCTTTAACAATTTTTAAGGTAAAATATGTGTAAAAAAAGTAATTTAGATAACACAAAACACGCATTTGAAAATACAGTTTCTGTAATTACCATCAATAGCCGGAAAAATATTCGAACTTATTTGTACAGTCTTGTATATGATCTATAGATTTATTTGTGCACTACATAGTATGACAAAAGTTAATTCAATCAAACGCACAGCATAATTAAAGATTCTCATTCATGATTATTCGTCAATAAACGGAAATGTAGGAGTATTTAAAAGCTTTTGTGTAGTCCTTTTATACGCCCCAAATAATATGCAAGAAATTAGCTAAATTTTAAAACACGTACAACAAATGAAAACACACATCCAGCAATTATTCTGGGCAGTGCTGTAGCCAAATACTCTTGTGTGTCCTGTCAATGAACGATAAATTATACGCACACAGGATTATATACTGTAAGCGCCTTGTAGTATACCTCGGGGATGCATATAAATTTCAATATACTTAAAATAGCGTGAGATCATTAAAATACACTGGAAACGATTTTTCGTCATAGGCTGAAATGCAACAGAATTCTTTTGAGCGTCTCTGTAAATGAACCATAAATTATATACACTTCATTTTTAATATCAAACATCTCAATGAAAATCCTAATAACATGTATCAATTTCATGGCAATCTGACTTTATTTACGAGAGTTAGAGCCCCGACAGACAGACGGACAGACAAACTTAATTCATAAACTCTCTTCAACTATGTTGGAAGTGTTAAAAAGGGACTAAAACATCAGGAAAATAATAAAGTATTAAAAGTCCGATTTTTTAGTAAAATTGTAATGTCAAATGTCAAGAAAAGCGTATTAAAATCTGAATCTTGTTTCAAAAATTTATCAACTCAAAAACTATACTGGAAATCACAGTTGCTATATTCGAAGCTACAGATTCTGTTACAGAATTATAAATAGATTTACAGTTTTATGTAACTCTGTTTTTAAGCGTAAATAATTTTAAGTAAATTACAGTGTGTGAACAAATTCTAAATATCATATGCACGGCTCCATGAATGATTTCGCACTTGAAAACGGATACAGAGACTAAATTCGGAAAATTTATTTTTATTGCGTAAAATTGTTTATTTTGATAATCATTTGTATAAAAAATAAACGATCAAGTGCGAGTATTACTCGCGTACAGAGGGTTCCGTAGAATAAATATATGAAATAGTAATTGTATTATCAAAAAAAAAAAAGTTTCTAAAAAAATATTAAGACTTTGTAAAAAACTATACAAAGTAGGGTTGGGTATAACAGAATATACTAGAAAAATGTAAATGGCCATACCATGAAAGTTCAAAGAGATATGCAACCTAATTAATATCAAATACAGCTATTCTGTCTAACTCATTTTTACTTTCTTCTATAATTACAAGAAGAAAGTATTGGATTCGTGAAGATTTTCCAATTCGATTTTCGACGAATTTATATATTTTAGGGGACAGTGATCACGAAAAACATGTTTTTACAAAATGTCTGTCTGTGTGTGGCACAAATTTTGTAGGCGCTCTATCTTAAGAACTGTTGAACGGATTTAAAAAAAAAAACTTTAGATTTAGTTAGCCAATGATATCAATTGGTGCTGATTACTTTTTGGTGTAAATCGCACCACAGGTGGCACTGTTATGCTGCATTATTCATGATTTTTACGATAGCTATATCACAAGAACTAAAGTACGGATTTTCAGAAAACTTCAGATTCAGTTAGTCCTTGATATATTTCGGTGCTGATAACTTTTTGGTGTAAATCATCCAATAGGTGGCGCTGTTCTGCTGTATTATTCATGATTATCGCAATACTTCTATCTCAGGAACTAATGCACGAGTTTTCATCAAACTTCAGATTCAGTTAACCCCTTTTATATATTAGTGCTGTTTAGTTTTTAGTGTAAATTTCCCAAAAGGTACTTTGCTATGCTGCGATTTTCCTAATTTCTGCAATAGCTGTACCTCAAGAACTAATGCATGAATTTTCATCAAACTTTAGATTCAGTTAGTCCCTGATATAATTTGATCCTGATACGTTTTTAGTGTAAATTGACCAAGAGGTGCCACTGATATGCAAAACTTTTCACTATTACCGCAATAACTCTAATGCACGGATTTTCATCAAATTTCAAATTCAATTAGAAGTTCACGTAAGTTGTCCCTGATTAGATTTTGGTGTAAATCACCTAAACAATGGCGCTGCTGTGCAGAATTTATCAGGAAGTATTAACATGTATGAGATAGAAGAAAATTTTGCGATTGACACATCCGAGTAGTTAAATAATATTTTAATCTGTTTATGATGAACTTAATTCGGAACTGATAATAAAAGCAGTGCATATTTAAACTTCATTTGTTCGTATAACTAAACTCAGCGCATTAATAACCTTTCTTTCTACAGTGTAGCTAAAACAAAACATTCGTTCAAAGTTTAAATTTGGCATTGTGCTAAGCGCGCTTCGACAGGAAGTCACAAATTTGCAACGCCGCCTTGGTCCATGCCGCGTTTTTCGAGATAGGTTTTAATTAACTTTTAAAGTCACTCGAGGCGTATTGAGAGATCCATTCAATGCAAACTAGTTGCGAATCCCATAGAATTTATGTAAGTAATTTCAAAGAAGTGGTCTCAAGGTTCTAAAAATTGGAAAAAAAGAAAAAAAAACATTTAATATCTTAAAATTTATATGATTTTGAAACACAGTTTTTATTGAGATGAAAGATATAAGTATATTTTTTTTCATTTTACGTATTTAAAAAATTGCAAGATGCAGAATTAGCATTTACTGGGGGCTCCAAACAGTCATACATTTGACAAGCAGAAAATTGTTATAACAGCTTACGCGCACGATTAGAAAATAAATATTGCAACTAGAATAAAAATGTTAGTGCTTATTTATATTTCAGATTGTAATAATTACCCTGAACCTAAATAAATTTGTATTTAAAGAATATTTATATGTTTTTAATACAAAGTTGTATTTAGGTAATACAAAATTTTGAAAATTTCAACAACATAATGACTTAAAAAATATTCTTTTGGACAATAAAAAGGAAATTTTAGGTTCAGTTTATACAGATTAACATGAAACGTATGTTTTGAAAATTCAGAAGTTTTTGAGATATACTGCACGTTATGCGATGCCCAAAAATATCATTTGGAGAAAAATGACTTCAAAGTTTCGGAAACGTCGCTTCAGCTATTGAGCGGGTATAATTCTAAAAGACATAACTCCTGTTATAATGAGAATTTGAAGGAAACAATTATATTAATATGCTCAGAAAAAAAGAAAAAAAAAGAAGCTTTAAGAGTCCTGAGACCCATTAAATTAGTCTGTTTTTAACACTGTTATTTCTATTGCTTGTATACTCTTACTGACATTGCATTACACATATATCATTAAAAGTTGTTAACTAGACTTTAAAAGCCAATGGTATATAGAATACGCCGCCCCTGTGATTATGTATGTCCAAACCGTCCTTATCTTTAAGGGTTAATATCTGGCCTAATTACTGACAATTTTTTCCGAATATCATGAACAACAATAAATTTATACTTCTGCTACGATAGGTACCTCCAGCGCTTCTCATCACTTTTGCTGCATGCCCGTAAATCGAAATTTTTGTGTAACGGAAAGATGAGATTTTCTCAAAAACTATGCGACCTAGGGTAATCGCTATAATTTTCCTTCAAGGTTTAAATTAACATCTACTAACTCAATTTTCTTCATAATATTAGTGTCAGTAGATTCGGAATTAGTAGGATGGGAACATATTTTTGAGCTACATTTTCGACGATATCTTTGAAAATATAATACCTAAAATTAAAAGAAAGTTATTTTTGAATTCAGCGTTACGAAAGCCACATGATACCGCACACGATATACAAAGTAAAGATTTTGTTTTTCAAGTACTTAATTTGCCCCTCTAACTTTTTACTAAATATATTTATAAATCTTTAATAATTGGAAAATACGTGGGTCGATAAACTTTATTACTGCCCGATTTTGAACTTTCCACGTTCCATAGTTTACGAGTAAAATGACGTAGACAAACAGACAGACAGACACATGGGTGATCTTATATCGGTTCCGTTTTTACTTTTTAAGTACGAAACCCTAAAAATAAAAAATTCTTACACCCTCACTGACAAGCCCGTGTTAATATGTTCACTAAACTCCAGATTTCAGTGTTGTATAAGCATTATTTAAAATAATATAATTGATTTAAAGCATTTTTAACACATTGAACAATGTGTTAAATAGTTCGAAAGCTTGAGTCCAAAGTGACTCAAGTAATCCTTGAGTGAAAAATACACTCAAGGATTACATTTATATTCGTACTTAAGTTTTTTTATATAATGCTGAAAGATTCATCTTTTTTTTTTTATTATTCGAGAGCAGTCGCGTCTTTTTCAAAAAATTGTTAGTCGCTCTCGGTCTTTTTGCCGACAGCCCCCTCGCATACATAAAATGTAAAATAAGAAACATTTTTTACTTAATATTCGAATGTGATATTTCAATGAAGTTATGAATTTGCAGTTTACTTAAATTATATATTTTATTTATGAGATTTGGAATAATGGGAAAAAGTAAAAATGAACTGACATTATGGGTGGTTACACAGACTTTTCCATCAATTTCAACTTTAATTGTAAAAATGTACCTGAAGGAAAAAGAGAGATGTTAATTCACACTGGTGGTGGAAAAAAAATCTAAAGTCAGCTACATGGTAGTTATCTTTTGTGTTTGTAAGGGGATATGAGTTAAGAGAAGATAATTTATATGGGCGGCAAAAAGACCGACACGCGACTACTGCCGGGTTAAACATTTAAAACAAAATACAGAAGAAACAACATTACAATTTTGCCCTTATGCTAGACCAGGGATAGCGAACCTATGGCACGCGTGCCACTTTTGGCGCGAGGAAGAATAATTTTGCCACAGCATTGCTTGTGGCTCTAAATCAAAATAAAGTGAGATCAGACAAAATCGCGACTGAACTTTTTGATTAAATGGATGTGTAATTAATAAGCAACCTAATCAATTATGCTCTGGATTTTTTTTTCAAACAAAGAAGATATTTAAAAACTAGCGACAAGAATTGGCTATAAGACATTAC
The DNA here is from genome assembly GCA_963932465.1 of Maratus speciosus. Classification (NCBI taxonomy): domain Eukaryota; kingdom Metazoa; phylum Arthropoda; class Arachnida; order Araneae; family Salticidae; genus Maratus; species Maratus speciosus. Next base: position 211,512,307 of record OZ010790.1, read on the forward strand.
TAAATTCAGACGGTAAAGTTATGGCAACTTTGAATGCATTTCACAGCAATTTAAAGGAATTGCCTTTTGTAATTTTAACAGTTTTTCTACCAATCTATACTTTCGAGAGTCACTGTTTTCACAAATGAATAACATCAAAACTCAAACTGTAAGCGTTTGTCAGATATATCTGGTTAAATTTTGCGTTAACATTAACGACGTTAAGATGAGACAACAGAAATCAAATTACATCGCATTAATATATATATATATTTTTATTTCTAAAACATATTTGTTTCCATAAGTTATATTGTGTAATATCTACATTGTATGTTCCTCATATTTTTTTAAATCTTAACAGAAAAGTTTAAGTAATTTTAATCCATTATTTTTCCACCTACTAAAATTGTTTTTTAGTTGACACGTCATGCTCATGTAAAATAATTTTGGATCAACTACGGCTGTACTGGACTTTCAGAGGTTTTCACAATATTCTGACAGTGCTGGAAAGACTTTCATAATCTATGCCTGATTGATCTTTTCTCTTTCTTGTTCTTCGTACCTCTTGATTTAAGCTGGCAAGTTTTAAGACTGGAACACATACTTTGAATAATCAGTTTATAGGTTAAGCTGACCCATGTGTCTCTGATTTAAATATATAGATATTTTTATTGTCTCATGCTTTGCACTTATCCTAATTCGGATTTCTGACATTCATCCAAAAACATTACTCCTATTCCTTCTAAACTTTGAAAAGCTTTTCAGAAGAATCAATAAAACAAGATGAGAAATATAATTATGGGATAGCAGATGTACATTTATTTTTCTTCCTGAATGTTGTGAAAACCATTCCTAAATTAGTGCCAGCTTGTACGTTATATATTTCCATTTCAACTTAAAAATTCCTTTCAAACTAGCATTAGATATTTGTGGCGAAGCGTTATTCATACCTTCTTTGCAAGCTCCAAAACTTGGCCACTTTTCAAGTTTCCTTTCCTTAATTAAATTTTAGAACTAGTATGCTAGAAACAAAACGACGTGAAATGATATATTCAAAAGAAATCTTCAAAATTAATGTCAAAAGAAACAATAGTCACCAAACCTAAAAAATAAAAATTATATTTAAAAATAGCTTCCACATGTTTTTACTGTGGTCTATGAGAAAGTAGTTTATTATGAGGTATGGAAATGTATATTATTATGATGTATGATAATGTATGATGTCATTCAAGTAAAAAAGAATTTTCTTAAAAGAGCTGTACATTCATCTTTATTCAGTTTTCTTACATTCATACAAAAACATTGTTAACTGTAAAATGCTTTTTCAAAAGATTTTGAATAGAACAGTAAGACAAGGAGAAACATAAAATAATGGGAATCCGATGTATTTTCTCCCTCCTAGAATGTTCTGAAACTCATTTCTAAATTAATGCTGGAATATACATTTTACATTTCCATTACACCTTAAAGTCTTCTTTAAAAATAACACTAGATATTTGTACGTAAGCGCATTCATACCTTCTTTGGAAACTGATAAACCTGTCTGCTTTTCAAGTTTTCCATTCCTTAATTAAGTTTTACTGCTATAATGCTTCCTGTTGACGGACAGGGAATGATATCTGCAAAAGAATATTTCAAAATTAGTAAAAAGAAATGAATAATCACAAAAAGCTAAAAAGTAACAGTAATATTTAAATAATAGAGACTGTAAAGTTTTCATAGGCATAATGCATAACACCCATACAAATAAAGTATAATTTCCTAAAATAACTATATATTAATTAATTTTGCATTATTTTTCTAACATTCATACAAAAATATTATTTCAGAAATTCTTAGAAGGACCAATGCGACAAGGAGAGACATATCATAATAGTAATTGGATATCAAATATATTTTTTTACCTTCTTGTATGCTTTTTATTACACCTCTAAATCATGTACATTATATTTCTATTGCCCTTTAAAAGTTTCTTTAAAATTAGCATTAACATATTTGTATAGAAGCATTATTCATGCCTTCTTTGCAAACTCATAAACTTGGCCAATTTTCGAGTGTTATATTCTTTAATTAAACTTTACAACTATAGTCTAGGAGCTGAAGGACAGGAAATGATATTTGTTAAAGAAATTTTCGAAATTAATAAAAAGAAATTGATAAACTCCAAAAGTGATAAATTAGGAATTGTATTTCAGTAAAAGCGACAAAAGATTTTATTGAGAAAATTTTTGGAGGCCATGCAAATAAAGTATTTTTTAACTAATTAAATAAACTGTAATCCTAGGAGATGAAGGACAGGAAGTAATATATGTTAAAGGAATTTTCAAAATTTATAAAAAAAATTAGTAATCACCAAAAGTTGATAATTAGAAACCGTATTTAAATAAAAGAAACTGGAAGATTTTTATTGAGGAAATGCATGGAGGGAATGCAAATAATGCATTTTTTCTTAAAAGAAATTGTACTCAAAAAATTTGCATTTTTGTTTGATGAACGTATGAGCGCATAGCGCTCATCAAAAAAAAAAAAAAAAAAAAAAAAAAAAAAAAAAAAACAAGAATTTTTTTTTATAAAATCGCATAATTATATCAAAACGACTGTTACTATAAAATCACAAATCTATAACAATAAGGTAACTACTAAAATAACAATAATAACAAACGATTGCTTTGTCACATGTATTTAAAATATCGAATAGGGGAAAACAACTGAACAAGAAACCATATTTTCCCTTAAATAAGAATTGGCGCATCATTCTGCTCACATTGTTCAAAGATACTACGAGACAGACTGTAATATTTGTAATGTACTATTCGAGATATGCAACTTATTAAAATTACATTTCGAAACTCGATTACGAGATAATAACGCGAAAATGAAGAATTGGCGCCGCGTTCTGCAAATATCTAACCACGAAATCCCAAGATAAATTGAAATATTTGCATTGTACTAGTCGAGACATGCAACATACTAAAATTACATCCCGAAACTCGACGACATGATAGTAACGCTAAAATGACGATTTGGCGCTCCCTACTGCTGATATCACAATAAGATATGCATCGGCAGATCAGTCATCCATGTTCTGTTAATAATCTTATCCTACATCATAATTTCATTTTGAAACAGGTTGATGTAATATTTTTTTCTCTGCCCGCAGTTTAGTCTACGATGGTTAAACAAAAAATTTGAAAGGCCCACTACTAGATAATTTGGTACTTTTAACTTTACTTTCCATAAGAAACAAGAATGAAAAATCTTGCATGAAGAATAGATTATAAAAGCATTTCCCATGACTTGCAGAATTCTTCAACGAAATTGAGCTGCTTAATACCTTAAAAAGGTAAACAATTTAGAAAAGGCGTAATACTTTTGAAAACCAGATTATGATCCCTAACCGAAAAAGTAGTTCAATTCTTTTGCGCAGTCCTGTATTTAATCTAAAGATCTGTATATCATTCTATACATACTATGATAAAACTTAGTATAGTAAGAAAATGCATAACAGGTTGAAAATTTACCTTCAGCCATTTCTACCCCTATACGGAAACATACTTGAATTATTTTGTACAGCCCTGTATATTACCAATAGATTTTTATATGCCGCACATATTAAGCTAAAATTTAATTAAGGCTAAAACGTGGTTAAAAACTACTGAAATGATACTTCCACACATTATTATCCCTGGGAGGTCATGTATTCAGTTCTTTGCGTGGACCAGTATATGGTTTTATTTATATTATACAAACATCTCTTAGTATGCTAAATATAGTTCAGCTTGAAAGAGCATAAAAGCCTCTTTTAAGCCACTCACGCTGATACTCCACAAAGCTTACACACTCTTTTGTATAGCCTTGTATATGATCTATACCAGTTATACACACCGCATTGTAAGGAAAGGTTTAATTAAACTTAAAAACGCATGTCATAAACATTACACTTACAGCAATTATCGCTAATAGAAAGATACAGAACTGTATTCGAATTTTTTGTGTTTCCCTGTAAATGAACGATAAATGCTATTCATATCATGTTATACAACGAGTATTTTGTAGTAAGCCTCAGTAATGTAGTATATCAATTTTATTCTGTTTGATGTAGTATAAGAGAACTAAAATACGCTGCAAACTGCTTATCCCCTGACACTATTATGTAAAGGAATTCTTTTGCAGGGCCCTATAAATGAATAATAAGTTCTTTGGACTCCATATTGTCTAGAATGCGTAGTTAAATGCACGTCATAAATGCATATCAATTTCATTATATTTGAAATGGCCAACATAATTAAAATAAACTTGAAGCAATTTCTCTCATTGAGCGTAATGCATCGGTATATTTTTGACTGTCACTGTAGATCAACTATAAATTCTACACACTTTATTTTCAATAGCGATCGTGCTATTGTTAACGTCAAAAACATATAAAAATTTCAAGGAGATTCGAGTATATTTGCGAGTGTTAGAACTCGGACAGACCGAAGACAATCCAAATTCACAAACACTTTTAAACTATGTTGGAAAGTGTTAAATACTATTATAATATTTTAAATTATTATAGCAACATTATAAGAAAAGAATAGATTAACACATTTTATCATTAAATGTTGTTCTGTTTATAAAAGTTATACTTTAAGTTATTTAAATAACAAAGCATTTAAGTGGCCGACTACTGGCCCAGTGATGGCCGACTACTAGACCTTTGCTACTTTTAAGTTTAACTTTTTATAAATAAAAACTATAATCAGTTTTTTTTTTAAACAATTGTTGAAACAGTAAAAGAAAAAGTGTACATTAACATGTGTCACTGTTAAAAATGTTGTATTGCTTTTTAAAATTACGCTTTGAGCTATATACTTAAAGAAAGCGCTTAAGAGGCCGACTATTGGTGCTTTTACCCTATATCACTAAGGTGTACTAAGGTACTTATTGTAGAATATGGTGTGCATAGAATATATCGTTCATTTACAGGGACACAAAAAGAATATGGCTGAAGAATAAATTTAACTATTGAAGTCCATGACCAATAATTGCTGGAAGTGCGTTTATAGTTGTGATAGGCGTTTTAAAATAGAACATTTTTTAAAAAATATTACTTGGTGTGGGTGCATTCTATAGATCATATACCGGGCTGCACAAAAGTTCTCAAGTACATTTCTGTTTATTCACGGAAATGGCTTAATGGACATTTTTAACTGTGCTATGTATTTCACCGAACTAGCATTTAGCATACTATAAAGTATACACACAAATCCATAGCTTAGTTTAATATTTTATATCTTAAAAGGTGACGAAGTGTAAGTAAGATTTTAACACTTCACATAATAATAAATATACATTTTATAAATATTTTGATAATTAAGAAAAATAAGAGTCATTATTTAAGAAGAGCACAAAGAAAAAAGAAGTTAAAATATTAATTTACTAAGTAGATATTTTAAAAAATACGAATAAATCACATGTTTATTGTCTTGACATTACCGAAGGGAGTTTGGAAGTTGAGCGACTTGTAACCTTAACTATTTACTGTTTTTAAGAGGAAAGTAATTGTTGATGGGTTTGTCTTATCCACTATTAATGTTTAATTAAATGTATTTAATTTTACTATATATAAAACTTATTATTTACATTTAATAATGCTTATTACATTTAAATTACATTTAATGATTGCATTTAATTTATGTTTAATAGTAGGTTCAGTAAATTGGAGTCTATATAGTATAGATTGCTAGTTTTTGAATGTATTTTATGTATTACCAGTTTCAAAATGATTCTTCAGAATTCTTCATCTTCTTCATCACTCTCTTCTTGGCTTTTACCGGGACTACCATCAGACCTTGCTGGAAGAAGAAGTTGCAGGGTCTCGCTACTGTATGGCTTGCTCTTTTTAGTTGGTAAACGGAGTTATTAGAAAATATGAAGTTGCTTATTTTCACGTACATTATAAAAGGAAATTTTTAATTACATTTTCTTGGTGCCGCTTTTCAGTTTTGGAATTAAAATTATGTGTCCCTTTTTAAGGACACCGCCCTCGAAAGGGTTATTTCCCTCCTTTCTCTCCTTATGTTACACACATGAGCCCCAAGAACTAATTATGGAACATTTTTCAATAAATAAGTATATACAATTTGAAGGCGATCGGATATTTCTATCAAAAGATATCGAGTTGCGTGCGTATGTACGTACCTACGTACGTATATATGTACGTACGTACAGAGATAAAGACAGAATATGTAGGTGCAAAAGCTCTACGGTAATATCATGTGAGCTAAAAATCTGCAATACGCCAGTAAATACATAGTTCTTATCTCTTCAATTCAGTGGCCGCAGAACAGAACATTTAAATAGTAATTCCGGAAAAAAATATATATAAAAAATGGCAACAATATGCGGAAGATTTTTAGCAGAAATTGACACTCAAGACTATAACTAATACGATTATAATTCAAACATGGCTGGGCAAAGCGCGGCACATATTTAAAAAGCTTTCGATATGTATAAATCAGAGCCAAAAACGCTTTAAAAATAACCCTTTTACACATTTAATGTTTTTTTATTACATTAAAAACGAAACTATTTAAATTAAAACATAGTTTAACACTAAGCGCTGACCTTTGTAAAACACGTAAGCCCTGTTTAGTTTCAATTCAACAATTCATTGAGCCACAAAATATATATTTAAACATAACAACAATGCCAAAAAACAACAAAAAAACCACGTCTTCGAAGAAAGAAACTTCCTCTTCAGCTGAGGCCAGGAGCCACCGGATATAACTCAGGCTCCTAAAATAGACATAGATCGATGCACCAATTAGTTAGCTATTAAAAAATATGATTTTTACAATTGTTGGCGAAATTTTAATTTTTGCATTTTTGGCCAGGTTTTTGGGTCAAATACTCCACTGTGCGCCAGTACTATTTCCGTGTTTTAACATACTTTTTTTACGTAAATTTTGTGTAAAAACGGAAATTTTTCTGGAATTTACAGAAAAAAGTTCCGTTAAAATACGGAAAGAGTACTGGCCTTACGATTGCTAGTACAATTTCGGTATTTTAACGGATTTTTTTTTTTTTCACAGTGTAAGAACATTTCCGTGAATTGAAGAAAGTATTTCTGAGAGTGTAGTAGAAATATATGATAAAAGGATTTCCAATGTAAATTCATTTTTTTTTTCACTCGAGTGTTTTGAAAAGCATTTCAACATTAGTTTCAGAACATATACATTATATTTTCCCCATTATAACTTAAATGTTACTTTGGAATTAGCGTTATACATTTTGTCCAAAATCATAAACTTGGCCACTTTTCAAGTTTTCTCTTCTTTAATTAAATTTTAAAGTTAGTATTCTAGGTGCCTCAGGACATGAAACGATATCTGTAGACGAATGCTTCAAAATTAATCTCAAAGAAAACGGTAATCACAAAAAACTGAAAAATAAAAATTATATTTAATCTGAAACTGTATATGTTTTAATGAGGTATGAGGGTATATCAATAAGTTTTTGCCCTCACATAGAAATAATTGAGTGAAATTTATGAAATTGCTACATTTTATGAGCCCTTTCTATATAGTCAGTGTGCAAAGTAACACATTTATTCAACAGGTATTTCAAACAGAGGGGGGAGGATGTATTCCAGGAGGCGCGATAGAGACCAAAGTGGGGCATTTTTCTAACTTTTACCGACCCCCACATGTGACATATTGTTGCAAAGGTCTGTGACCACTTATTAATGCTATGCACCTCCCGAGGCCCTCCCCCCCCCCAAATTTAACCTCCGGGGGTGCACTACTCTAAATTTTGCGGACATCATTCATGCCCACCGGGGCAAATTTAGGGGGGGGGGGGATTCGGGAGTTGATAAGTGGTTGCAGGCATTTTCAACAATATGTCACATGTGGGGGGTCGGCAAAAATTCGAAAAATGACCCCCTTTAGGTCAACTATCGTGCCACCTGAAATACATCCTCCCCCCTTTCTTCGAAATACCGTTTGCAGAAATGTGTTACTGAGCAAGGTGACTGTACAGAAAAGGACTAATACAATGTAGCAGTTCCATAAATTTCACTTTCCTATGTGAGGGCAAAAACTTATTAATACGTAATTTTTTTTTCTCGTTTCGAAGGAATGAAACCTATTTCAAAATGTCCGTCGTATTTTTTAAAAAATTTCTGGAGTTTTTTGAAACCTTTTACAAACAACTATTGCATTAAACATTATATGTAAACGTTCTCATAAAAAATATGTTTTGAGTCAGACAGCAATAGTTATTTGTATCTCAGTATTCCGCATATATTCTCTGGAAAGTAAAAAACTTTGCCAGTTTTCAGGTATTCGAATATTTAATTAAATTTTAGAGCTTGTATAACAAATCCAAAAGACATGAACCGTTATCTGCTCGAAAAAGTTTCAAAATTAATCTCAAAAGAAACGGTTGTAAGATAAAACTTAAAACGAATAAATATATTTAATAAATTGTTATTTTATGTTTTATATTGAGGTAATGTAAGAAGGTTATTCCAATAAAAAATAAATATTTCTTAAAAGAATAATAAACTCATTTGTATACATTTTTCAGACACTCTGATGAAAGCGTCTCTCATTTTATTTATTTATTTATTTATTTTTTTTTCAAAACGTTTTGAGAAGAACCAATGAAAAAAAGAGAGACATCTAAATAATCGATGTAAGTTCATTTGTTTTTTATCGAATGTTCTGAAACCTTTTTTAAGGGGGTAGGATTCCTTTGAACACGTCGAAAAAGTAAAAAATATCCTTATGTTCCAAGTTTCAAAACTTGTGTAATAAGTTAAAAATAAAAATCAAACTTCATTTAAATATAAAGCTCATATTTAAGTTTATATTTAAAAATATATATATACTTGTAAATTCATAAATAAATATTGAAATGATAAGTTTAAAAATATACGATAATCACAGAAAAAAATCTTGCGCGCATGATAGAATCCGAAAATATGCATATAAAGAGGAAATTATGGTGAAAATAAATACATAATAGAGTTAACTTTGTACTAAACCCAGAATATTTGTAAAAAATATTGACTAAATTAAAAAATTAATAAAAAATTAAAAATTTTCACTTTTTGAAAAATATTTTTTAAGTACAAAAACAGTAAAAAAATAAAATTTTACATTTTTCTGGTTTTAAGTTGTAGATAATACAGAAATGAATATGTGGTAAAAATTTCTTTTGATTGCCATGCATAGTTTCTTAGTAATACTGCGCGCAGTATCAAAATTCATCATTTCGAATAAACGCAATGGAAAGTTTAATTATCCTATGTAGTTTTAATATGTAGTTATAATAAAACTGCCATAATTAGTAAACTTATGAGAATTTTTTAATGCGGTTTTTTGCATAATGTTCAGAAATGATTACGGGATCAAAATATGTATTTAAAAAAAACTCGAAAAATTTGATGGTTTAAAGGTATCCTACCCCCTTAAAAATTAGTGTTAGATTATACATTATATGTTTCCATTATCATTTACAAATTGCTCTCAAACTAACACTAGATATTTGTGCTTCATCATTGCGCATACATTCTTCGGAAAGTCATAAATGTGGCCTGTTTTCAGGTTTTCTAATCTTTAATTAAATTTTAGAGCTTGAGCCGAAAGACATGAAGAAATATCCGAAAATTAATCTGAAAAGTCAGTTGTCAGATAAAACTTAAAACTAACGAATATATTTGATAAATTGTTACGTTATGTTTTATATTAAGATAATGTAAGAAGGTTATGTGTATAAAAAATAAGTATTTCTTAAAAGGATTGTATGCTCATCTGCGTACATTTTTCAGGCATTCACAGGCGTTCACATAGTATTACTCATTTTTAAAGATTTTTTCAAACGTTTTTGTGAAGAACTGATAAGAACAAGAGAGACATATAATAATGCACACTGTGAAAAAAAAAAAAAAAAAAAAAAGACTAAAATACGGAATTTGTGGGGCATTCTCACAATCTTTTGACTTTTGGGGAAAAAATCTGGCGAAATTAAACTTGCTAAAATAACATTTTAATCTGATAGACGAATGCCTTAATGATTCAAAATAAAGAAAAAAGGGTCAGCAGCGAAAATGTTTTTATTTAACTGAGGTTTAAGTTAAATTTGCGAGTTTAATTTTCCTTACCGTCTTACCTCTATAACTGTTTATTTTCTTCTAAATTTTTACTTATAATGAATTTGCATAGTACCCACAGGACATTCAAATAAGAAATAATAAAAATGTAGTACTTTTAATACAGAATTTTTGTATAACATTGTCTTAAAGGGGTGTTAAAGAAGGTAGAGTAAAAAAACGGGATGGTATAGGAAAAAAGGGACGAAATGATAAAAAAAGAGACGGTAAGGATGGAACGGAAAGGAAAATTACCACCTATTTTTAGGAAAATCATGTTAAGACTAAGTGATAGCCACAATGTTCATTGATTTTTAGAAACAGTTATTAACATTGGATTAAATTAATTTTTTTTTATTTACCTCGAAAAGTGCAGGAATAAAGCTTGGGAACGGTTAAGAGTACCAATAAAGCCACGGTGCTTGAAAGTGATATTTAAATGCTGATTTATATTCTGCAGTAAATTTCCTGTCAAAGAATTTTAGATATTCTTTCTCTAGCATTCTTCTGCATGAGCAAAAACTTGAAAAAAATTCTGTCGCTGCATCTGAAGTGATTTTCTGTATAATTTTAGAAGAGGGATGGTAAGGAATCTAAAACCCAGGGACAAAGTTAAAAAAATAATACCAACCCGAAAAATGTGTGCGAGTTCATTTTTAGCTATAATTTTTTTATATAAAACATTTATAATTATTTAATTTAATTATTTATTATTATATATAATTTTTTTATATAAAACAATTGTTCTAGTTTCAGTAAAAAATTAAATCGAATTATTTTTAGTGAAACAATTTTGTTCAGACAGCTCCAAACTTCAAAATCAGCATCAGGGACACGGGACAGTAGATGCGTTTTCCGTGTGTTTGGACCCCCAATATCGTCCAAAACTTATTTATCTCGTTAATATTGTTGTGCAATTATGCATTGGGATGTCCTAAGCATATGAAATAAAAAAAAAACACAAAACAGTGTATTAAATAAAAATTTTTTATTCAGGGACATGAAAGTCATAAGATTGTGAGAATGCCCCTTGTACTGTCAATCGAGACGCCATTACTATTTTCGTATTTTAACTGAACTTTTCCCCCGTAAATTACAGAAAAAATTCCGTTTTTCTATAATTTACGTGGAAAAACTTCCGTTAAAATACGGAAATAGTACTGGCGTCTCGATTGCCAGTACAGTTTTCGTATTTTAGTCCGTTTTAGGTAGCATTTATTACAAAAAGCTACCTATTGCAGCCGTTCGGAGGAAAGCGATTTCAAAAAATTTTGGTATATTTTCATCGATCATGACCCCCAGACCCCGAAACCACCCTTCGTTCAAAAGTTGATATATATATATATATATATATATATATATATATATGATCTTTGTCACACTGTAACTCTCGTATTTATGAACCGATTTGGTGTGTACATAGTAAATACCAATGTCTTGACCGAGTTCGTTGGCCAGCTTCATCCGCCATCTTGTTTCAAAATGGCGGCCATTTAAATTTTTTTTAATTTAAAATTTGAAATGTGGTACCAAAAAATTGAAAATTGAAAAATATTTTTTTCTTATGTGTTGACCTTGATACAAAGATTCCGGAGCATTTTTTGTTTCGTCTATATCTTAAAAAATGGCTGAGTTATAGCACTTTGAATTTCTAGCTTGGCTGACATTTTGAAACGACCTGATTTTTGTCACGCGATAACAGGCATATTTGTGAATCAATTTGTATGTACCTTGGTTTATACATAATACGTACCAAAATCTCGACCGAGTTCGTTGACAGCGTCATCCGCCATCTTGTTTCAAAATGGCGGCCATTTAAATTAAAAAAAAAAAAATTGAAATTTGAAATGTGGTACCGAAAAATTGAAAATTGATAAATATTTTTTTCTTATGTGTTTGACCTAGACACAAAGATTCCAGAACTGTTTTTGTTTTGTCTATATCTTAAAAAATGGCTGAGTTATATCACTTTGAATATCTAGCGTGGCTGACATTTTGAAACGACCTGATTTTTGTCACACGATAACAAGCGTATTTAAGAACCGATTTGAATGTACCTTGGTGTATACATAATACGTACCAATGTCTCGACCGAGTTCGTTAGCCCGCTTCATCCGCCATCTTGTTTCAAAATGGCGGCCCTTTAAATTTTTTTAAACATATTAAAATTTAAAATGGAGTACCAAAAAATTGGAAAATGAAAAAGATTTTTTTGTATGTGTTTGACATTAATACAAAGATTCCAGAACAGTTTTTTTTTCGTCTATATCTAAAAAAATGGCTGAGTTATAGCATTTTGAATTTCTATTGTAGCTGACATTTTGAAACGACGTGATTTTTGTCACGCGATAACAGGCGTATCTATGAACTCATTTGGATGTAACTTGGTGTGTACATAGTACATACCAATGTCTCGATCGAGTTCGTTGGCCAGTTTCATTCGCCATCTTATTTCAAAAGGGCTGCCATTTAAAAAAACATTAAATTTAAAATGAGTTATCAAAAATATGAAAAAATGAAAAAGATTTTTTTAATGTGTTTGACCTTGATACAAAGATTCCGGACCAGTTTTTGTTTCGTATATATATCTTAAAAAATGGTTGGATTATAGCACTTTGAATTTCTACACTTGACATTTTGAAACGATCTGATATTTGTCACGTGATAACACGCGTATTTATAAACCTATTTCGATGTAAGAAGGCATGTGGATAGCATATCGTTATGTCTCGACCAAATTCGCTGGCCAGCTTCATCAGCCACCTTGTTTCAAAATGGAGATCATTAAATTAAATAAAAAATTATATTTAAAGTGAGGTGCACAAAAATTAGAAATCGAAAAAGGTTTCTTTCTTAAATATTTGACCATGATATAAGGATTCCGGAGCCTTTTTTTGTTTTGTCTACATCTTAAAAAAATGGCTCAGATATAGCAGTTTCAATTTCTAATGTAGATGACATTTTGAAAAATCTGATTTTTTGCCTGCGAACGCACTTGTATATATCAACCGATTCCGATGTGAGAGAGCATGTGCACAGGATTACTAAGGTCTCGACCAAGTTCACTCGTTAGCCTCATCCACCATGTTGTCTTAAAATGGCAGGAACTTCAAGATATCGCCGAATTTGGCAACCAAATATAAGTTACTTTAAATAAAAGCAGCTTGGATAAAGCTGACTAATTTCGCGAAATTATCATTCATAATGATTTGGTATTGATAAAAATTAATATTGAATCGCCTATAATCGATTTCCACTAAATTGAGCTTCTTGTGTTTAAATAATATAAGCTTGCTTTTTAAAAATGAGGAATATGAAAGCTACCTCTCCCTCCCGGTACTGTCCGAAAGGACTTTTTTATAGTGTATTATGAGTGCACATTTATTTGTTTTTTCTCGATTTCTTCCTTATTTAAAAATTAGTTCTAGACTATACATTATATGTTTCTAATATCATTTAGAAGTTGCCCTGAAACAAGCAATAGATATTTCCGTCTCATCGTTATTCATACCTTCTGTGAAAAATAAAAACTATTTTTCTTGTTCCTTAATTAAATTTTAGAACTTCTATATTAAGAGCCGAAGAATATGAAATGATCTATGTAAAATAATTCTACAACATTAATCTAAGAAAAAACGATAGTTACAAAAAAAAGCAACAATTATAATAAAGTAATAGCGGCTATGCTTTATTTTTTAATTTATGGTTTGTGTGATGGTTGAAGAATAAGAAATGGAAATTTGCTTATGGTGGTCAGAAACACAATTTTGAATTTTATGAATGAATTTTTAAATATTTTGCTGCTTAAATTTATAAATATTTTTCTGTTGCATTGTTGTTGTAGTTTCTTTAAATCTCTCTCTCTTTCTCTCTCTTTATGCATTCATATATATATATATATATATATATATATATATCCATTGTAAACCAATAGACGTTATCGTCAACAATTGTGAATATACAGGTTATAAATGAATTTTTATGCAAATTAACGTGAAGTATTAACCTTTATAAAAAAGTTTTTATTGAAAGTGCAACTGTATATGTTTTATTGAAATAATCTAATAAAGGTCATGGAAATTAAAAAGATAAACTTGTTAAAAGAACTAGATAGTCATTCTCAAAGAGTTTTCTGGCATTCAAAAAACAACAGTATTAATTGAAAAATGCTTTTTAAAACGTATTTGATAAGAACTAATAAGACTAGAAGCGACATATAATAGTAAGATGTCGGTGCAATTTTTTTTTTCTCGTTTCGATGCCATGAAATATATTTCAAAATATCCGTTGTATTTTTTTTAAAATTCTCGAGTAATTTGAAGCACATTTACAAACAACTGATACATTAAACACTATATGTTACCATTTGCACTTAAAAAATGCTTTGAATCAGATAGCAATAGATATTTCGACATCAGTATTACTCGTACCTTCTGCAAAAAGTCATAAATTTAGCCAGTTTTAGATTTTAAAATCTTTAATTAAATTTCAGAGCTTGAATACTAGGAACCGAAAGATGTGAACCAATATCGGCAATAGAAAGCTTCAAAATTCATCTCGAAAGAAACGTTTGTAAAAACTTAAAACTAACAAAAAATTAAAGCTAACAAATATATTTAATAAAACCTAACACTAACGAATATATTTAACAAATTGTTACTTCTTTTTCATATTGAGATAATGTAAGAAGGTTATGCGTATAAAAAATAAATATTTAAGGATTGTATACTTATTTGCATACATTTTTTTAGATTTTAGGACAAAAACATTACTCATTTTTAAATTATTTTTCAAGCGTTTTTGTAAAGAACCGATGATAAAAACAGAAACATATAATTATGGAATATGGATATACATTTATTTGTTTTTTCTCGAACGTTCTGAAACCCTATTTAAAATTAGTGTTAGAATATACATTATATATTTCCATTATCATTAAAAAGTTACTCTGAAAATAGCATTAGATATTTGCGTCTCATCATTATTCATACCTTCTTTGAAAAGTAGAATACGTGGCTACTATTCTTGTTCCTTAATTAAATTTTAGAACTTCTATCTTTGGAGCCGAAGGACATGCAACGATATATGTAAAAGAATTTTATAAAATTAATCTAAGAGAAAACTGTAGTTACAAACTACAAAAAAAAGCAACAAATATATTAAAGTAATACCGGATATACTTTTTTATTTTATTTATGGTTTGTATGAAGGTTTACAAAGTTGAAATGAAAATTTGCTTAAGGTGGTCAGGAACACGATTTAGGTATTTTTCATTTATAATTATTTCATTGTTCCTATTGTTTCATGAAATCTCTTTCTTTCTTTCTTTATGTATGCGTATATATATATAAAGCATTATAAACAAATTTTCATCGACAATTGTGAATATAAAAATTAGATTAGATTGTGAATATAAAAAAAAGTGAATTTCTTTGCAAATTAAAAATAAAGTATTAACCTTTATTAAGAAAAAAAAAACATTAAACAGATCATCGTAACAAGTGAGACAAGCGATGAAAATACAGTAAACATTGCAAATATGAAAATATTTATGGAACCAAGGGAGAATCCTCAGGCCCAAATTACCTTGAATTTCACAAATAACATGTACAGTTTCATCCTTGCTTAAGCCATACTAAGCTAAAAAATGGAATATTTTGGCTACAGCACACAATAGATTGAGGAGAAAAAAGCCAAAAAATAACAATAGATTCAAAAATAAATATGAATAAAAAGGGTTGAAGCATTTACCAGTTGTTGTACAATGAACCATGACACAGCAAGTTTAAAATATGTTTAAAATGATTTTCACTTGTTGCCAGAAACATTACAAGTATATTACTACTAATTCTACCATGGAGTTAGGAAAAACACAGTAATAATTTTGAAATACATTAATTCCACTATAGTAGATCAGAGATAGCTCTTCCCTCTATCATAAGATAATACATTTACAGATTATTTCAAAAGAGAAGAAAAATAAATAAATAAATAAAAATTAATAATAATAACTCTAAGTAGAATAACCTTTAAAACTGTTACTACAGTAATTTAATACGAACGATGGATTTTAAATAAAAATAAATAAATATTTGAAATGGATAAGTTATTAAATAATGATTCAGTTTTAAATAGATATAAATATATTATATTATAGCAGAATAATTAATTTAAATATAATAATATATCATTATATTTACCAGAACTGTGCATAATCCTTTAAATTAACTAGCTAAATAATTAAAAATAAAAATTTGGCGTATAAAAATGAATTAACAGTTTAAAATAATTAATATAAATAAATAACAATTAAATTGTCCTTAAACTTGTATAAATTTTAATATACATAGTTTAATATAAATAATAATGTCGTTGAAATAATATATGTATACAGGGTGTTACCAAATTTAACAGACAATTCAGAGGGGTGGTAAGGCATCAAGAGTATGGAAAATTAACATAGAACATGGGGTTTCAAACCACTTATTTAGAAACAATACAGTGTGTTTCACCCTAACTGAACTTGCCCAGCAAAGAGGAAATTGCTGGCCAGCAGCAAGATAGGTGCTGGCAATGATGGAGAAGTGCTAGATGATGGTCCACCACTGCATGACCACTGCTGGACAGCTTCAGTCAACTTTGCTGTTGGAAATCATCAGATAAAATTCTGGTGGGTATCTATTTTTTTTTTTTCATGCGCTGGCCCACCACTACATGGAAGTGCACGAACTTTTACAGTATTATTGCTGGGAACCCTTACGCTAAGTGGCGCTGCGAATATCGAAGACATTGAGTATTTGAACACAAATCTGAAATGAATATCTTAACACAATTTAAGCTGTGAATCTATTTTTTTTTTTTTTTTGAAACTGTGAAAAATATAGCACCACTGCCACCAACAAAATAAATAAGTAAATGAATAAATAAATAAATTCTTTATTTCAACGTACTTTTTTTTTCTTCTTAAATCTGGTTTTACTAGGTCACAAAGGATTTCGGTTTTCATAATTTACGCAGTTCAGAATCAATAATAAAAAAAAGCGTATAAAATAAGTAGGATTTCTATACAATAGAATAATTTATATACCAATTTAATGATTGGGAACGTAAATTACAAAAGAAACAAACTTGAAATAGTGTAATGAGAGCTTGGGAAGCACTTGTTCATGTCCGATCACGAAAACCAAACAGCATCGAGCGCGGTCAGTACTTGGGAAGGTGACCACATGCAGCTCAAATATTTCTATACACATTTCTATTATAGACACTTCTACAGATATTTCTATAGCTATTCGTGAAACTAGCTTATAGAAAAAAGAGCCATAATTATATAATACTTTGTTTTTTATAGAATTCTATAAGAAATTTTTGTAAGGGAAAGTTCTGGGCCAGCAAAGGAATAGCAGTGGGATAGGTACTAGCACTGCAGGAAAAGTGCTGGATTGATGTAATGTGATGGCATACCAATGCTGGCCTGCTGTTGGCCATCACTGATGGGCCAGCTGCATTCGGCTCGGACACTTTTCGACAGGTTTAAGTAATGGCACCCTTGCACTTTACGGCTGATGGCACTGCTGGCTGCCATCTTTTTTCCAGCTGATGGCTCGCTGTTTCTTTCTTTGCTGAGTGGGATGGCTGTAATAATTTTGAAAAAAATAAAAATACTGCAATGAAAATGTATAATATGTACCAAATTTGGTATGAAATGTGATAACATTAACAAATGTTTTGGAAAAACAGGGTGCTCACGCAATTTCATTCTATGGTGAAAAATTACTATAGAGCATGGGGAGTCAAACCACTTATTTAGAATCATTATAGTGTGTTTCACCCTAACTGAACTTGGGATGACTGTAATAATTTTGAGAATAATAAAAATACGGCAATGAAAATATATAATATGTACCAAGTTTGGTATGAAATGTGATAAGATCAACAAAGGTTCTGGAAAAACAGGGTTCTCACACAATTCCATTCTATTGTAAAAAATTACCATAAATCATGGGGTCGCAAATCACTTATTTAGAAATAAATACAGTGCATTTCAACCTAACTGAACTTGGATTGACAGTAATAATTTTGAGAAAAATAAAAATATTGCAATGAAAATGTATAATATATGCCATGTTTGGTATGAAATGTGATAAGATCAAGAAAGTTTCTGAAAAAACAGGGTCCTCATGCAATTTCATTCGATGGTGAAAAATTACCATAGAACATGGGGTCGCAAACCTCTTATTTAGAAACAAATACAGTGTGTTTCACCAGAACAGAACTTGGGTTGACTGTAATAATTTTGAGACAAATAAAAATACTGTAATGAAAATCTATAATATGTACCACGTTTGGCATGAAATGTGAAAACATCAAGAAAGGTTCGGGAAAAACAGCTTTCCCACGCAATCGATGAAACTGTATGAACTGGTAATCGCAGTCCAAAATATGAAGCGTCAAGTGCATATTTCTGGCACGTATAATAGAAATTTCTACCACTTTTTTAATGTTATCACACTTTCAACAGAAGTGAGCATGTTTATTAAATGTTTAATTATGAAAAAAGTCAGTGCGCATAAATGCGATAACCCCTCAATGTGATAATGTTCTTTTACTTAAAATCTTAATGCAAGAATTATAAATAAAGGATGTATAATGAGGCATCCGATCTTAATGAACAGAACCCGAAGCATTTATCTGCCTTTAAAACGTTTTCTTTAAAACAATTTCCAATCAAATTCACATCGTTCATTTTACAGCGCCCAGATATTTCGTAAATGCGACAAAAATTCCCGAAATTGGCTCACAGATTTTCTTTTTAAACTTTGAAGAACAAATAACCTTATAAAAGTCAAGAGCTACGTTGTCCGTTTCAGTTGCCTGACCAGTTAAACTAAAGAAAAGGCGACCAGTTTCCGGTTTAGAATTTGATGTGGACTACGCATTTTGGAAAGCTCGTTTACAGCTTGTGCCTAATAGCGACATATATATTGCTGTAAATGCGACGAAACATTTAGAAGATTAACGAAGAAGTTTATGTGGTATTTTTTATATATTGTGTTAAAATGATATTTAAATCAAATTTTATGTTTAATTTCGCTGTGTTGAGTCAGCATAATCCTCCATTAATATTTTTCTTTAACCAGGTGTTTAAATATGTATTTAAAACGATCAAAAAAGAAAAATACGCTTTTTAAAAATTTTTAATTAAAAAAAGGTGTAAGAAATGCAGTGTCTATTCCTGTAACATAATATAGACATATGATTAAGGAATTTGCAATAATTCTACATAATGAAAATTCTGGAAGATCTTGTGTAGGTTGAAAACAATTTATGTTTATTTTCATGCGGTTAAGTTAGTTAATTTTACCAACATTATACTATTCGGTAGCTTAAATGCTGTCTCCGATTAAAACGTGATGCACTTGAGTTATTTCCTGGTTTGGGAGTCCATAATTTTTATTAGCACTTTTATAAAATCTGATATTTTAATTCAGTTTTCACTTTTTACTCGTTATAATCGACATTTTCTACTTTTAAATTAGAAAAAGATAAAAAAATAAATAAAACCATATTTATCTAAATGAATATTTGTTTCCATATGCGTATTTTTAAGTACAGAAAATGTTAATTTTTTTGTGAAAGTGCAAGAAAAATGAAGAGGGGGGGTGGGGTGGGGGGTACAACAGAATATCAGGCACAGAGCTTCACTTTGGCTTAATCAGAATTATTAGAAATATTGTACAATTTGATCTGTTTCTAAGGCTGATTTATTTATCATGTGACATTTTATAATAAAGTTATATGTAATAAATAGTCTAGTTAGCAATATTATAAATACCATTTAAATACTCTTTTAACCTGTAAGCTCCACACTGTGAATTCGCGCCGACCGAAATGTCGGCGTCTTTAATTAATTCGCATTTTTAATTCACAAAATAAAAATTTTGATAAAATCAAATATTTTATTTGGATTCCTTATTAAATTTTGTATAGGGATCATGTAGTTATATTTCATTACCACCAATTTTTCAGCAAAATTGTGCGCAGTTGAAGTTACAGAAACCCAAATCGCACTGGTGTATAAATTATGAGTTAGTATTGACGCGCGAAGTTCGCGAATTTGAAAGGACAGTTTTATGCGACAATCATTTAATTGTAGTTATGGCTATAGCTCCTTGGGAAAGAGGGATGAGATTTTTTTATAGGAACGCATTTATTTATTTGAGGGTTATTTATATTAGGCATTATACGCAGCATTCAAATAACTTTTGTATATTAGCAGTGTAAAATTGACAAACAGAACGGTGCTGCGCCGTGATAAACATTTCAAGAATAATATTGAAAAGTTTAATTATAATAGTCCTGTACAGTCGTGGGAAAAAAAGTAAACACCCCTTACTAACTCTGCAAAAAATTATCGTAGAAGAACGTTACAGGTACCACATTATTGGTAATAAAGTCTTAAATGATGTGTATAAAATTTGCTTAGGGGCCCATCTACAGATTAAACCGAATACTAACTTTGTTTTTTTCAATATCAGTACACAATTTTGACAGCATAAATGAACTCTAAACCCTTCAATTGCCTAAAAAATAATTTTTATGCAATTCGTACGATAAGTTTCCGAGAAATTAATTATTTTAAAACGAGTGTATTTTAGGGGCTGTATTCAATTTGAAGTTCGGTACTCCATTGTTCACCAAGAGAGCTCCCTTCTTGATCAAGACATCTTAAGCTCCAATCAAGCAGTCAGTGAAGACTGCTAGAATACAGGATAGCATAAGAAATTTCAAAATATCTAGTCACTTCTATCATAGACGGTCCCTTAAACCAATATTTTGCCGTTTTTTAAGCATAATTTGAAAACTACTTGGAAGAAAATTGTGAAATTTTGGATTTCCATCAAGCAGGACTTAATAAATCTAAATCCATCTAAAAAAATTGTAGGTTGCAATTCATAATTTTTTCGAATATTAATTTCATAATTAATAATTCATATCACAAAATTATAAAAATTGCAAATTCAACGCATTTATGTTTGGGTATTTTAGTATTATTGCTACACAAAAAATTAGCACTTTAGGATTATAATATCAGAAGATATTAATAAAAATATGAAAATGTAATTTAACATTAGAAGCACTAAATTTCGAATGTTTATAATTCTAAGACTTATCATTCAAATGACTTGAAATTGGGTGTCTAGGCATAGTTTGAACCGAAGATTTGAAATATCTTGTTAAAATTAGGTATTGCTATTGAAAAAAAAATGAAGTTTGGTTTCGTTTTAATATGTAGATGGCCCGCTAAGCAAATTTTAAATACATCATTTAAAAGTAGACTTTATTTCCAATCGTTTGTACCGGTAACTTTCTTCTACGATAATTTGTTGAGGAGTTAGTAGGGGGTGTCTACATTTTTTTTTTCACGACTGTACTGAAATTTTAGTACAGAATCAGTACCCTGTCAGTTAATAGAGACTTTCATTCATCTTTTAATCAAGTGGTCTCGAAGACCGCTCACAGTAGTTATGAAACAATTCCTATCACAGCAGTTAAGGGTTAATTAATTCAAAAAATAATTACAGTTAACCCTTAACTGCTGTTAGAGCTGCTTTTTTTTTAATTTTCACAGTTTAACTTGTAATTCCCAGTTTAACTGTCAATACAGCGAAATTTTGTTCATTTGGAGCCTACTATGTTTGAAATGTTTAAAAAAGCAAAATTTTATTAGAAATAGTACTGTACAAACAGTGTAGTGCAAAAACAGTATTTTATGAGTTAATCGCGCCTTTTATTGATCTTTCAATCGAATGGTTTCGCAGACCGCTCACAGTTGTAATGTGACAATTTTCTGTGACAGCAGTTAATCGTTAAATGAATTTTTTCAGATGAATTGTCATGTAGAAAATGCATTATCACATTTAGGACTATGAACGTCTCATTTAGGTTTTAGCTACCGTAAATGCGACAAAAATTACCTAAATGCGACAATCCTATATTGTGGTTTTTTATTTCAGATAATTATTAAATTTCTACAAAACAAGTTAGTTTTGAACTAAAGGTACAGTATCCAGTAATTTGTTGCTTAATAAAATATACATTTATATAATAAAATCCCAAATATACCCTAAATGCGACAAAACTACGGGGAATCGTATCTCATTTAGGCAGACTGACCTTACTTTAATTTTCTTGAAGTTATCACCGACAGCCCAAATTAAGTTAGGGTAGAACATCCTGTAGTTTTGATTAAATATACGTTTTGCGACACCATGTTCCATTGTAATTTTTTGTTTCTCTAGATGCCTGCTATCTCCCCTCTGAATTTGTCGGTTGAATTCAGAAACACCCCGTATATATATATATTCTTTTTCAGATGTAAATTTTTGAAAGAAAGATAAAATTATTTTTTAAATTTAAGAATTTTAGCTATATTTAGAAAATTATATATCATCTAGAACAGGAATGTTTTAAGAAAGAATTTGGGTCCTATAAAGGACTCTTCCCAAAATTTTTTAATTCAAAACAGGACCCTTCATAAAATTCTTCATCTCAAAACAGAACCTTCAAAAAATTTACCATCTCTAAACAGGACCTTTCATAAAATTATTTGTCTTGAAAATAGGCCTTTTACAAAAGTTTTCCATATCTAAGTTGGGCCTTTCAGTTGCACAAATATAACCATTTAAAATTCAAATCTGACTTGTAACTTTTACATCATTAAAGAAAATATATGCATTTTACATAAATATACCTTCTTAAAAATTGATAAATAAGAAACTGGATATAACGATAATTTCAATTTCACAAAATAATGATAAGACTTTTCACAAATGTAAAAAGCTATTCACAATTTCACGAAATCAGGACCGGGAAAAAATGTCTGGAAAGACTTCTGTTCTAGAATCTAAGATTGCAATCTTTGCATACTGGAAAGACAAAATATTAATCTGTCTTGAGGATTTAAGAAAATATTCAATAAAAAAAGTTTAGTTTTTTTTAAGTCAATTTTTATGAGTACTTTTTATAAAGAGTTTATTATTTTCAAAACAGCCTCTCATAACAAGATATCCTGAAGACATTTAAAAGATATATATATATAACGAAAATAAATTTACGAAGATTCATTGCTTTACCTTTCACGGAAATTTCTATCTATCCATTTAAGTATGACGATTCTTAAAAATATACTTTCTGAGATACCTAGATTTAAAGTTTAAAATTTTTGGATAGCCACTAACAATACGACGAGACGAAGTTTATATCTTTTGATACAATTATTGAATTTAAACACAAAAAAATACAAAAGTTTCTTGATCTAGAAAAAAAATACGAAAATATACATTAATTTCTTCAGTGTGAACCACGATTCAGAAAAGCATTCATTATCTTTAGAAATCGCAGAAATAAATATATTTTCAAGTTTTAAGACGCATTTTCAAAACCAGAGTTTCTTTTGCTGCCACGGATTTGCGGAAACGTTTCCGAATAGATTTTATAGTGTGCTAATCACTTTTCTCAATCCGGAAAATAGATTTTTTGAGTGCTATGAAGTTTCAGGTAAATGTTATCATGTTCAACAAGGATGTTTTACAGATAAACATGTTTAATTAACATTAATATTAACCCTTAAATGCCTGGTGTTGCTTTTCGGCAACATACCCAATTTAGGCTCTAAAATACAATTAGAATAATATTGAAGCTATATTGCCTAATGTTGCCAATAAAATACATTCTGAAGATATTATTAAATCGATTTTCAACATGCAGATGGTAACACTTGTGCTGTTTACGAATAAAGATAGATTTATTTTTTCAATTGTTGCTACTTGTTCTTTTTGTTTTGTTTGGAAGCTTGCAAAATACCCTATTTTGACCTGCAGTGAGCAAGTAAAATTTATTTCTTATTATAGTTCCTAAAATTCTTGTGTGTTTAATATTATTCAATTTTGTAAAGGGAAATTATTTTTTCAATTAAACACCGGTATTGCCGATTAGTAACAAACTGTTTTTTAGCCGTAAACTATACTTAAAACAAAATATGATTTTTTAAAGTATTTTTCCCATGATTTATTTAAAAAGTGAAAACCGGAAAACATTATTACAATGATTTTTGAAAAATCAGGCATTTATGGGTTAAAATTAATAACGCAGCTGAAAATGCTTCTTTCAGAATTGACAGCACACTAAAACTGTCATTCCGATATGACAAAGCTGATTTATGCGCTATGAAAATTTCTCGGAAACGTTTTTGAAAATCATTGACAGTAAAATAAACTTTGTTTTTATAATTATTTTTCTTTTTATCTCGAAACTATATACACTGCTCAAAACAATTAAAGGATATTTGAAGTTTTATATAAAATAAAGATATAAACGGAATTTTTTTGCCGAAAATAGAAGAAAAGAATCACAAATGCAAATTTTTCTGGTTTTCAAACTGTGGAGTATGCAAATTTTGAGTTCGACGTCAAAAACGTCGCTTCAGCGGTAGCGAATGAAATTTGACTTTCAACTGGATAAAAGAGAATGAAGACAAGGATGAGCGGCATTCAGTGATTGCTTTGTTTCGATGAGTACGATGTCTCAGCGAAGTCATTTGACAGATTCAGAAGCTTTGAGAATTGTTGGTAGGTTAGAAGGGGGCCAAACTCAAGCCGAAGTAGCGCAAGCCATTGGAGTGTCACAAAGTGTCATTTCCAGGATCTGGAACCGTTTTTTGGAGAGTGGATGTGCAGACCGAAGACCAGGGCAAGGTCGTAGACGGGCAACAACGCCCAATGAAGATCGGTATTTAGCGTTAACAGCTCGGAGACACCGAACCATGAACGCTACTCTTCTCCAACAACACATTCGCTCGGCTACAGGCACCACGATTTCAACTCAGACTGTCCGAAACCGGCTCCATGCTGTAGGACTGTATGCTCGCCGACCGATGGTATGTGTTAGATTAACATCAAGGCATCGTCGCGACCGCAGGGAGTGGGCAACCGAGCATGTCAACTGGAGGAGAAATGAATGGAGCAATATTCTGTTTTCTGACGAGTCCCGTTTTTCTGTGCATCCGGATAATAGGCGTATTTTCATCTGGAGGGACCGTGGCAGTAGGAATAATCCTGCGTTCGTGCACGAAAGTGTCAGATTTGGCGGTGGAGGAGTGTTGGTGTATGGTGTCATCTCCATTGACGGGCGCACTGACCTCTACATCATTCGAGATGGAGCTCTGACTGGTCGCCGATATAGGGATGAGATCCTCAGACCTATTGTAGTCCCTTACGCTGCAGCAATCGGAAATAACTTCATTTTAATGGACGATAACTGCAGGCCACATCGTGCAAACCTGGTGGAGGATTTCCTTTTCGAGGAAGGAATCGTTCGAATGGAATGGCCAGCGTGTTCTCCAGACATGAATCCAATCGAGCACGTTTGGGACGCTCTAGGAAGACGAGTTTCTGGCCGCCAACAACCCCCACAAACTCCCCAAGAACTGGAAAGAGCTCTTCTGGAAGAGTGGGGCAGAATACCCCAACTCGTCATTAATAGCCTCATTGAGTCCATGCCTCAAAGGTGTTCAACGTTGCTGGCCGCACGTGGAAACCATACCCCCTACTAAAAATGATTTTCTTTGAAGAAAACACCTTTTCTTATTCTTTTTTTCTCATATGCACAAATTGTGTTTTTTTCCTTTAGTACACAAATGCGCAATAAAATGCATTTTTTCTCTGCCAAACATGTGTAATTTATTCTCATATAACCTACTATGTCTGTCGACCATGTATCAATCAGCTAAACAGTTTACCAGATACAAAATCCACCTAAAACTGCAATATCCTTTAATTGTTTTGAGCAGTGTAGTTAAAGCTTGTAAAGTAAAAAGAAAAAAAAAAAACCCGAGAAAACAGGCGAACAGCCAAATATATTATTGTTAGTTTCTGGTGATATTGAAAGAATCCATCTGCAGATAGGGACATTTTCAAAGCAAAAAAAGTAAAAAAAAAAAAAAAAAAAAAAAAAAAAAAGAGAAAGAAAAGAAAAGAAAGAAAGAAAGAAACGGAGAAAATCGGACCATATGGTTAAAAATGGATGGATTCGTTAACACTCTTTATTCCCTCCACCCTACCCCCTTTAAAAATTATGATTTTGGATTATTATTTACAACTTTTAAAATATGACCCACGTTCTCAAGCAATATAGAATGAACAGTACAGCTAAGGAATGCGCCAGATTGTATGAATAAAATAGCATATTTAAGATAAAGCACTGCTTGTAATTTTTGTCAAACAATAAGATAAATCTGCTAGTGTAGTGAAAATTTTTTTTTAAAAAATCGCACAAAAGATAATGCTTATATAGGGTAATTAGTTGGCTGAATATCGCACAACTTATTTCAAAAAAACTATTAACATACCAAAATTATTAATTCTATATTTTGAAAATTTCTGTTTGCTCATTTCTGCGGTAAATTATTAATATTTGCATGTTCTAATGTACATGTTCTAATGTTCTAATGTAATGCATCTAATGTAAACTATTTTGGAAAATTATGCATGATTTAGGAAGTTCCTAATATTTTATGACTGAAATAACCTATATATATATATATATATATATGTGTGTGTGTGTGTGTTTAATACTTTTAATTAATTCTAAAGGTAAGATAACTCTGAAAACACTTCAACATAAAGAATAGTGAACGCTTCTGCAATAGAATGCAATAAGTGCATTTTTTAATTAGCTAAAATCGCACACATTATAACGAAAAATCCATTAATATACGAAATGTACCCACATTATTTGCTAATTTGATTTGTTTCAATGATAAATTATATAAATTTTATGTTCTAAAGTATAATTCAGATTCATAAGAAAAATATATGGTTTAGGAACTTGCTGATACTGAATGAAAGTAATAATTTAATTAAATATATATATATGACAGTATTTCTTTTAATTTATTCAAAAAATAAGACAACATTGAATAACACTTTAGCGTTAAAAATGGAAAACGCATAAGAACACGAAAGCTTAAATTGGGTTAATAATTAGTTGAAGTTCAATAAATTATACTAAAAAATATAGCTTACGAAAAGTACTTCATTTAACTTCTTATTTCTGTTTGTTTATATGGTAAATGGTAAAATTTTCATATTCTACAGTGTAATACATCTTCTCAAGAGAAAAGGTATTTGACTTTATAACTGGCTAATACTATGTGAATAAAATAATCTAATCGAAAAGATATATATGATTATTCATTATATGTTTATACTTAAATTATTAATCCTATTTTTAAAAAATAATTGTTTGCTGATTTCTATGATAAATTATTAAGATTTGCATGTTCTAAACCACAATTCAATCTCTTAAGAAAAAATATGCATCATTTAGTCACTTGTTTTAATGTTGTATGAATCAAATAACCTAGAAATTATATACATAGTATTTACCTTTAATTTTTTCTAAAATTAAGATTGCTCTGAAAACTCTTTAGCATAAAGAATTTTGAACGCTTATAAAGTAGAATGCCAAAAGTTCATTCTTAATTAGCTAAAAACGCTTATATTATAACAAAAAATCCATTAATATATGAAATGTACCTATTTGAATTTCTCATTTTGTTTGTTTCAATGATAAATCATAATAATTGTATGTTCAAATTATGTTAATAATTAGTTGAAACCCTATAAATTATACCAAAAAATCAAATAGCTTGCAAAAAGCACTTATTTTAACTTCCTGTTTTTATTTTTTTCTTAGGTAAAGGATAAAATTTGCATATTCTAAAGTATAATTCAGATTCTTGAGAATAAACCTATATGACTTAATAACTTACTAATACTATGTGAAAAAAATAGTCCAAGTAGATAATATATAAGTTTATTTGTTCCAAATTAATTAAAAAAAAAGATAAGTCTCGAAAACTTTTCAATGTTAAAGATACATATCCACATATCAGATAACGATAAATAAATACTTAAAACTTTGTAATTTATGGAAAAGAATCTTACTAACATGAGAAATATATATATTGTTGTTAATTTATTGATATGATAAATTATAATTTTTTGCTTGTTCTAAAGTGTAACACAGATCTTTAGAGAAATTATATGATTTAGAAACTTGCTTACTGTACGAATCAAATAATGTAACTAAAGCATCCGAATAACTTTCTTTATTTTAATTTCTTGTAAAAAAATTATAATCCGGCTTACAAAATATTTCAGTATAAAAAAATAACAATACCATATAAAATAGAATGCTAAAATCATTTAATTTAACAGCTAAAAGCTGTATAAATTAAGGCGAAAACCCATTATCATAGGGAAAGTGCTTAACGTAATTATCTTTTGTTTATTTCTATGCTAAATCATTAAGATCTGCATGTTCTGAAGTATATTACACGTACTTAAGCAAGAGAAAATATACATGATTTAAGGATTTCTTAATACTGTATAAATAAAATACAGTAACCACAAAGTTTATACAGAAATATTTATTTTAATTTATCCCTCCTGAAAACTGAAAAGAAAGATAATTTTGTTTATAAAACATCTCATCTTAAAAAAACAAGAAAAGCACATAAAAGAGAATGCTAAATTTACGTAATTAAATAGCTAAAAACCGTATAAATTATAGCAAAAAATCCTATTAACATACTAAAAGTACTTAACCTAGTTATTTTTTGTTTATTTCTGTGATAAACTTTTTTTGGTATCATGTAAGACGTGTAATGTCTTTTCAGATTATTTAATGTCTCCAGTAAATCCATTTCCCTTTAGATGTAGTGAAAAAGGCTTTAGGTTAATAGGAAATATCGATTATCCATTTATTTTTTCCTGTTGTAAAGTGGTGTGAAAATATGGGACAATTTAGAAATAAAGAAAAATCTAACGTTATTGCGTCGAGTATTAAAGGCAAAGAGCGGAAAATAGGTTATCAAAAAATAGCGTCCCACTTTGTTGTAACTGTGTCGTCATTTAAAAAAATATATTGAGCATTTTTATGAATAAGTAAAATATACAAGTACATTTATTATATATATATATATGTATTCTAAATTTGAAAAAATAACATACACGAAAATTGTACGATTTCAGTTTAGAAAGTGCGTTTAAGTTTATTTTATTAAAAAATTGGCACGCTTTCAAAGTTAAATAACCATTTCAAGTAATATTTTTTATTTACGTAAATGCAACCCTATCTATATGATGAATACAAGAAGAAATTGAAATGGTGATATAGAAACGGCTGGAGGAATCAAAAGATGTCATTTATATTATTTAAGATTTTTTAACCCCTTGATTCTCGCACCCATGATATTCACGGACTGTGTCTTTTATTCAGATTGTTTGATTCGCACCAGTTTTATAAAATAGTGTAATTGGCTTTATTATGGTATCGTTTTACTTGTCATTAAATAAGTTGAATATTTTTTTTCTTCAAAAACGTGGTGCAAATAAGCAATTTGAATTTTTAAATAGCAAATTAAAATTAATTGGACCGTTAAGGGGTTAAAAGAATATTTAATAGGAGCCTAAACCCTATCTATATGATGAATACAATAAGAAATTCAAATGATGATTTAAAAATGGCCAGATGAATCAAACGACGTTATTTATACTACACTATAAGGCCAAAGGTGACCGGTCACTTGCGATTTTAGACGTTTTGTTAAATATCTAGAAAACTACATGAGGAATACCTGAAACTGCCGGGGAGTAAACAGTATAGTATAGATCATATATTTCTCCTAAGATTTTTTTTTACGAAACCTCATAGGAAACCGTCAACAAACTGAAAATGAATGAATATCTTTTGGATAACCTTGTAAAAACTAATGTCGTAAAAGCGTTCAAACTCGAGATTATTAATAAGTGGCTTATTGTAATATACTGTGTTCATTTTTATGAGGATAGCATGTACACTCGTAGAGAAATTAAGGTTTTTATGAAAGCAGTCTCAAATTTCGCCAAGTTTTTTGCTTATAATTTGCAGAGTTCTTAATATAAAAAAAAGTTCTTTATAGAAAATATGACGAATAACATTGTACACAATACTCAGCAAGCAGAATTAAAAAATAATAAAAATTGGATGAAAAATGAGCAGGTTTACTAAAAAATGTTTTACTGCGCATGCGCGAATGCAATCAAAATATAATGTGCATAATGTGTTAGCTAAATATATAGAGTAAGTTTTGTAAAAAAAGTCTCAAAAACATAGTTTGAAATGTCTGATAATAATCGTTTATAGAATTAGCTCAAAATCCGTTGTTCCTAAACTGAAGCAAAAAGATGAGGGTTTGTATATATATATCCATTGATTAGTGTCAATATAGCATACACAATATTTCACGTACTACTGTATTTGGATACAGCCCCTCACCTTTTTGCTTCCTTTTACGTATAACGGATTTTGAGCTTATTCTATAAACGATTATTATCAGACTTTTCAAACTATATTTTTAAGATTTTCATAAAAGTTGCTTTATATATTTAGCTAACACATTATGCAAATTATATTTTGATTGCGTTCGAGCATGCGCAAGTAATCATTATTTAGTAAACCTGCTCATTTTTTATACAATTTTTATTATTTTTTCATTCTAATTGCAGGGTATTGTGTACAATGTTGTTTGTCATAATTGCTGAAAAAAATTTTTCTTTTTCTTTTTTTTTTTTTTTTTTTTTTTTTGAAATCTGCAAATTATAAGCAAAAAACTTGGCGAAATTTGAGACTGTTTTTATAAAACCTTTATTTCTCTACGATTATACATGCTATCCTCATAAAAATGAACACAGTATATTACATTAAGCCACTTATTAATAATCTCGAGTTTGAACGCTTTTGCTACATTAGTTTTTACAAGGCTATCCAAAAGATATTCGTTCTTTTTCAATATGCTGACAGTCCCCTGTGGGGTTTCGGGAAAAAAATCTTCGCCGAAATATATGACTTATACAGTACTTTTCACACACCTGCAGTTTCAGGTTAATTTCTCATGTATTGTTCTAGATATTTGACAAAACGTTTAAAATTGCAAGTGACTGGTCACCTTTGGCCATATAGTGTATTTAAAATGGCTTTAAAAATATTTAATAGGAGCAGATTGAAATTTAAATTAACATTAAACAGTACAGCAGTATGATACAATATAGTGGATAACAATCAATATTTCACTTTATGTGTACTGAAATATTGATTGTTAATCTTTAGCTATTGTAAAGGTGAAAATATGGGATATTTTAGAACTAAAGAGAATCAAATGCTATAATAGAGCTGAGTAGAAAATTATTGGTACTAAACAAAAACAAGGAAATCAGTTTTCTATGGAAGTGCGCAAATATTTTATTAAAATTAAATGCTGGTATTCCAATAATTATTAAAGCAATAATTTACAAAATTTGCGTATGTAGTTTTAAATCAATTTTAAAAAGTGTAGTTTGTTTAATTTACGCTAAAGGAGTATGATAGGATTGTCGTAATTATTTCGAAGCTACAGCCTCGTTACTGGTGGATATTTTCACGTATCACATAGCAAAGCATTTAAAATATATCCTAATAGATTTGTTCAGTTTGCAAAAACTTTTTGAATATTGGGAGAGGAGAGATTATTTCTGACTTCGAAAGAGTCAAGATCATAGTTTGTAATATTATCGTCTGATCCCGTTCAGAGATTAGCTGCTAAAATTAAACGTTCAGAGACTGTCGTTTTTTATTTTCTACAAAAACCGATTGCTTGAGGAATTTCATAATTTACATGAAGGCTGAGAATGCTTTTGAAACTACCCGAACTTTTGATTATTCCCACGGCGAAAGTAAATTAATCACAGCAAATGAAACCGAAATTCCGATTATGATCCCAGGATCAGTATGATATATAAGAAGAGCAATTGAAACGCCGGTGATCCTTTAACCCTTTAGCGGACGGTGTCCACAAAAAAGGACACCTAATTTTAAGAGTACTGGCACCAAGAATATATAATTAAAAATTTTCTTCTATAAAGTACGGGCTGAACAGTGCTGGACAGTAGAGCAGGGTTGAGGGGTTTCCTAGCTGTTACAGCTTAACACACAGACTGAATATATGATGCCTTACTAATTAATGAGCCATCGGGTTATGGTAAAGGTGTAGTTGTAAAAACTACATAATATTTGAGAAAAAGTATTAAGGATAGAATCTAAATTTAAGAACTTATTTATAAGAGATAAAAAATTTAAAATTAAGTTGTATAACACAGATAAAGAGATAAGAATTATATTAGATATAGGTATAACTGTAACTGCTAGAAGCAAATTTTTTATTTTCTAATAAATTCGTTTCTGAATTCTGGTGTCAGTCCATCATTTTATTATTTTACAAACACAATTACTCGTGCCGGAAAGGGTTAATAGTTAAAACTTCACGTGTGTCGGCGTTTATCAACCGGCCATAAAAAGACTTTATTCAGTGGGAAGAGAAACATCTGAAGCAATACACGAAATGAATTTAAATTCGTTTCATTGATAAATAGATGTTTAATTTCGTTGTTACAGGACATCGAAATGAAATATCATGTTAATAAAATTTATCTGGTAAACAATATATTTTAAAGATAAATGTGTTATGATTAAAGATATTTAAAAATAATAATAAAGTAATTTTTGCTGCATCTACAGGGTGGTCATAAAAAAACTTCCCCGATATATATACCCCTAGTGACCTAACCACTCAACCAATCGAAAGGAAATTTCAGATTTAGTTATTTGAAGGTATGCGCTCGAGATCATGATGATTTTAAACAATAGTTGTTTACGGTCTCACGGTTACGGTTATAGTGAAAAAAATCGAAATTTTCAATGGCAACACCCTTTTTTCCCCGCGCAAATCCATTAGGGCATTGAAAAACCATGATTGGCGTTGGAACTATATACGTATAACTAAAATTGTCGGTGTACATCGTGGCACTCAATCCTAATCAACTCCTATGTAATGCAATATTCAGCTCTCTAAAACAAATGATTGCATTTTCATTTTCGCTATGTATACTCAAACACAACTCAAAAACACATTTTAAAAGAAGTCTTACAACAATACTCAGGTTCAAAAATGAAAAAAAAAAATCGGCCACTGAAAAAACATGTCTTGTAGCCGTCTTACCTAGCAATTTTTTTTCAAGTGTTTTACGTCATTAATTTTCATCGTGCATGTATCGTTCCAACGCCATTTATGGTTTTTCAATCCGATGATGAATTTGCGCATGGAAAAAATGGGTGTTGCAATTCAAAATTTCACACATTTTTCACTGTAACCGTAACCGTGAGTGCTCTATTCTTTTAAATCATCACGATCTTGAAGACCATGCCTTCAAATAAGTATATCTAAAATTTCTTTTCGATTGGTTGAGCGGTTAGGCCGCTAGGGGTTCATATATCGGAGAAGTGTTTTTATGACTACCCTGTATATTTCTATATTTGTTTCTATTATATTTCTACTTTTTTTTAATAAAAATAACCTCGTTCACTTATTATAGAAACACACTGAAGCATTCGAATAGGCTATTTTTGTTTGACAATGTAATTTTTCTACAGAACTTAAAAAACAGAACTGTTACCATTTTTTTTTTTTTTTTTTTTTTTGTCAACACTACTTTTAAACAATAATCTTTGTCTTATTTAATTCTTGTTTTATTCTACTAAATATGGCAATCACTAACCGAGAACTGTGCTGAAAAAAAAAGAAACTTTAGCAGTTCGCAGCTATCTACAATATATGAAATTAAACACTTTTGTTACAGCAACACAATTGATAATTAATTTGTCGGTAACTTTTTTTTTATTCACAATTTATTATTATAGATTACATTGAATTGCTTGAATCTGCTTTTAGTTTTCCTACAAATAATACTGTAGTTATTGAAAACATGAATTAAAAGCTATATAAATTTTTAAAACTTACGACAAAATTCATTTGGTAGCATTGATGTTTCAAACGTTATTTCAGTATCAAGGGAAGTTACTTTTATAATTAAAATTTACTGTTTTGGAAACCCATTTACATTATTCTGCAATAACTGCTAAGTAAAACTATTTTAAGTTAATGATAAACTAAAAAAAAAAAAAAAATCTCCCCACTACTCTTATATGAGAAAAATAATTGTAACAGGAAATTGTTTTATTTTTAGGAAATTTGTTATTTTTTATTAAAAAAATGAATTAAGTTATTTACAAATGCAATTTAAATATAAATCCTACAGAGAATGAAATATATATATATATTGTTTCTGTCACTCTTTCATAAGAAAAAAAAATGCAACGGAAAATGTTTTAATCCTAAAAAAGTTTTCTTGTTACAATAAGAAGCTGAATTAAGTTATGTAAATGTAATTTTCAAATTAAACCTTACATAAAACATAATTGTTTTTTGAATATACAATTAACTTTGAATTAGATAACTTACATTCAACTTTTATGCAATAAACTTAATCTCTATAATCTATTTTGTCCCTGTTTAAATATTTTCAAATATGATTACGAAAATTTTTATTGCTGTGACAGTTTATTTTACGCACGATGCTTGAAACATATATTTTATTCTTATTCTAAAATATATTAAAAATACGAGAGTAGATGCATGCGACTTTTTAACACTTTCATACATATTTGAAAAGTGTTTCTGAATTTGGTTTCTCTGTCCGTCTGACTGTCTGTCCATGCTCTAACTCACGCAATACGAGAGTAGATACATGCGACTTTTTAACACTTTCAAACATATTTGACATGTGTTTCTGAATTCGGTTTGTCTGTCCGTCTGACTGTCTGTCCATGCTCTAATTGGCGCAAATATACTGAAATTTTCATGCAATAGATGTATTTTAATTACAGTAGAGCGCCAATTATCCGAACTCCAATTAACCGAACTTTCAATTAACCGAACTTCCAATTATCCGAACAGCCTATTTCTTTCAAAAAAAAAAAAAAAAAATTTAACCGAACTTCCATTTATCCGAACAACCTATTTCTCTCAAAAATTTTTTTTAATGATGATGAGATTGTGGCTGAGATTTAAGATGAAAAAGAAATTGAAGAAATGAAAAGGAATGCTCTGAAAATGAACCAGATCCATCACATAACGAAAACTTTGAATGTTTGGAAACAGCTATTAACCCCTTGAGGGGCGGTGGGATAAAATATATCCCACCTAACTTAAACAAGATTCTCACCATAAAAGTTTAACTAAATTTTATATTTTTAACTTTGGGGGGAAAATCATTGAAAGATTGCTTTTTCTTATTTAAAAAGAAAATGTTTCGATTATTCCGGTGAGAATTCAATATTTAGAGGCATTTTTGCTTGCTCCTCAAGGGGTTAAATGGATCGAACGGCAGAAGAACTCTGATCCTATTCAACTAACGTATTTAAAAAGAATTCGAGACATGAAAGCATTGGAAAGAACGTCTTATTTGAAGCAAGCAATAATCAAATAATTTTTTGCTTAAATTATGATCTCTGGAGTTCAGAAAATGATAAAAAGAGAAAAAGAAAATTTTAAGTGATAAAAAAAGAGTTTTTAAACACGCTAGCATTAACTGATGCTGCCAGTCCCAAGCCTGGATAAAGTGTGAAGGTTTTAGTATAGTCAAGAACATCCCTTAAATTGTCTGTCCATTTATCCGAACTTTTGCTTATCCGAACTAGGGTCGGTCCCGACTTGTTCGGATAATCGGCGCTCTACTGTATGTTTACCATGGCATGTTCGATATTGAATATAATGCGTGTAGTCAATAGGTCATTTAAAGCAAACTCAAAAGCATTCAGTTACGTTATGGTCAATGGAAAAAAAATCGTTTACGGCGTATTTTAATGATGTTACGCTATTTCAAATGTATTGAAATTTATATATTTCACTAAATATCACTACAAGATGATTACTATGGAATAGGTTTGTTGATAGCGTTTATCGTTCACTTACAGAGACACACAAAAGAAGTCGGAAACTTTGAGATCAATTGATAGAAGTTCGTTGTCAATTTCGGTATGCGCTTTTAATTTTAACTAATTTTTTTCATGTTTCTGGTTGTGTATAAATTCTATACTTCGTATACAGGTCTTCACAAAATAATTCACGTGCCATTCTCCTTATTAGCGGAAATTGCTGAAGCGAATTTTCAACTGTGGTATGTATTTCCTAACTGAACTAAATTTATGCATAAATGTAGTTTACAGATATGAATATATATATATCATAACCAGAGCTGCTTGAAGAATTCGAAGAATTTTACGACTGTAGCTGAAATTGAGTTTTCAAATATGTTATGCGTTTCCGAATGGTTCAATCAGACATCTATTTCAACTTATTAAACGGAGAAATTTTGTTGCATTATTCTGAATCTGTTGGAAACTGTTTCATAATTTATGCTTTCCGCATGAATTTTTCTTCCTTATTTTTATTAAAAATGGCAATTTTTTTTTATGCTTGTTGACATGGTTAGGTTTTATACGGTCTAAATATTTGTTTACCATAATTTTATTCTTTATACATTTATTTCGTTTGTCTCCATTTTTAACAACACAAAAGACTTGTTGAAGTTGAAAAATGAACCTTGTATTCCGGTGTATAACGTGCATCTAAATTTCAAGAATCCTTTTTTTTCCAATTTTAGCGAATTTGTGCCGTATTACGCGCAGCCCGTTCTTTGCAAATACATAAAATTGAGATTTGTAGCAAATAATAATAATAATAACGATAAAATATTATATTAATAATAATTATAATAACGAACTGTTAAAAGTTTAATGGTTAGTATTTTTCATGCAATCCGATACCAAACATTATTAACACTTCGGGGCCACATTGTGTCATCTTTTTTAATACCTTTTCACCCTTTTAAAAATTTCTTTACCATTAAACATTCACCTTTTTAGAAGTGTTGTAGTACAACAAATGATCTTTAAAATTCGTTTAGGATTATAATTTAAAAAAAAAAAAATGAATTTTTCCTACATTTTTTAATAAATTTGACCCTTTTTAAAACATAACCCCATTTCAATGAATTTTTCTTCATTAAAATTGATTCCCATTTTAAAATTATTGAAACAACCTAGAAGTACAGTTCAAAATTTACAACTAATTACAATAAAATTTAAATTTTTGGTGTAAACTGGCGTCGATATAGCATGATGAAAATTAGCTGCGGTGAACCATGCGCTCATAACATGTGCAATTGTTTTGTAACTAGCATGTTTTGTAACGTCGAAATTTGAAATCTTTTCATAATATTTTTTACTTAATTTTTAATCTGTCATTTTCACAGTATATATATATAATAACGCGCACTTGAAAATCTCGATCAGTTGTCTTGTACCAAATCTGCCCATTATACGCTAGAATGTATAGTATTAGAAAAATTTCAACAAATGAAACTGGAAAAATTATTGAAAATTGACACAGACCGAATGTACACTTCGTAATTTGATTTTATGGAGCTCTCATGTGTGTAATTGGCATACGTTGTTTAAAATTAGACACGAAACTAAACTAAAGAGTAAAGCACAAAAAGTCAAACTTTCCTCTGACAACTCTTCCTGATAATTGTTGGGATTTACTGTAACGTTGCCAGTGGGTTACTTTTATTAAAATTCAGAATTCTTGATTGGAAGCACTTTTTGAAATAGTAAAATTCGCCTTATTTAATGACATATTAATTAAGGCCAAAACAAGGAGAATTTTACCATTTCAGAAAAGTGGGTGCCAATGAAGAAGCCTGAATTTAAAAAAAAAAGTAGCCCTCTGGCAAGACTGATTTACTTCTTATTTTATATGTCAATTTTCGTTGTGAATGACGTAAATATCAAGCGGAGTTGTACGTTGCATTTTGGAAGATATTAAAGCTGCACATGTTTCTTAAAATTGTTTTATTCCGATTCGAATGTTCAACTTTTCCGGGACAATGCAATGCCGTAAGAAGCTCTTTAACACGTTAAGCGCCACGTCAGTCACCGGCTACTGACACTGAACTTTTTGTTTAAAACGCGTCATTCACCGATGACTGACGGTCTAAAATATGATATAAAACAAAATATATATATATATTGTTTTAAGTAATTACTGACAATTTATTTATAATTTACTCCCCTTTTATTTATTACAGGATTATACTTTATTAAAAATTACTTAAAGCATTGTAAATTTTTCAGCTTCAGTGTCAGTCACCGTAGCAGTCAACGTGTTAACCCCTTAACGGTCGTATTAAATTACGGTTTAAAAATTCAATTCGCTTACTGGCACCACTTTTTTGAAATAGAAATATTCGTCTCATTTAATGACAGATAAAATGATAGCATAATAAAGCCAATTACACTATTTTATAAAATTGGTGGAATCAAACAATATGAATGAAAAACACAGCCTGTAAATATCACGCGAGCGAGAACTATGGGATTAAAAATGCCCATAAAGAAGGTATCTAAACATCTAAACCACTCAGTGTGGAATATCGCACACAAAATAAACTGCTCCACTGAGGTAAAAACTGATAACGGTTTAAGTGACTGACAACGTTTACGTTCAACTTTAAAAGTTTTTACCAATAACTTTTGGGATAATGAGGGATATCCCAAATTGGGATAATCATTTTGTACGTCAACGTTCGACATGAATGCGTAAATATATTGCCGCATAGTAATGTTAATTTTTTGTGAAAATCAAATCTTCACGTAAGTCAGGAAAACGTTTCATTCCAATACGAATGCCCAATTTCTCGGAAGCAGTGCAATGCCTTAGACAATAGTTGAAGAAGCGAAAATGCCACTATAGATAAATAATACGTACTTATTATAACATTTATTCGGATCCGCTTAAAGACACGTAAGAAGCGTTATGAGAAGCAAGATTTTCTAGCAGCTAAAAAAGTCAAAGAATTTTCATACAGTATGACTCATACACGTTTTAGTTCTTTTTTTTATAGAAGAATTAAAAAAAAACCCTCAACTCTCAGTATCTTGAAGAAAGCCTGTAGGAGCTAAAGAAGCAATCACGAAAAATAACACTGGTATAATTTTGATAAATACGATTTAAAAAATAACCCATTTAAAAAACTCTCCTTTATATTTGATATATCCTCCTATATTTTCATCGTCTTTCATTTTTTCCCCTCTTCCTCTTTTATGATTCTTGAATCGAATTATTTTGTTTGATCTATGAAATGATTAAATCTCGAACCTAGTCGAAATGATCGCTGCTCCATCTTCACCATTGCGATAAAAAAAGATTAATGCTATTTGCAGGAAGTGAGTTTTGTTTTTTCTTTCATTCCTGTTATCTGTGCGTTTCTGTATAAACAGCTTCATCTAAAATAACATAAGCAAATAAAGTGTAGAAGCTCTTGTGATTTCCTAAAGCATAACTAGAAACGACTACAAAGTTATTTTAGAAAAACGGCTGAAATATTCTTATACGGATTTTTCGTAATATCCAAACAAATAAAATTGTAAATAGCGTCAATATAAAAACATACATATTAGAACATTACATATTAGAATATATATATTATACATTTATACATTTGCATACACATATTATACATTTTTAAGTAAAAGTAAACGAGCATTATTAATTATACCATAAAAAATTGTCGAAATATAAAGTTATTTATACTAATAGTCTAGAAATAGGAAATTGTATATTTAAATAATACGAATTTAATATTTTCAACTGAGTGAAAAAATGTCCAGGTCGGGAATCGAATTCAAATCATTGGCTTACAGAGCCAATGCTCTACCATTTAAGCTAACTGGGCCGACAACCGCTGAGCACATTTCGATAAGATAACCTTATATGCTGAGCTATATTCAATTGCGTATTCAATTTCTGAATACGCAAATTTGGCATTCAATTCGTATGATAACATTGCCAATGATTTTGATTGTATTAAAATAATAGTTCATTTAAATATTATTTAAAAAATTGTATCTATGTTAAAATGACTACAAATATAAAAGTTTTCAATAGTATCACTCGAATAGGAAAATAAATAAATAAATACACCTACCGTTTAGCCTATATACATATATTTTGATTTTTTAGGTGCGTTCGTGATTATATAAATACGTAGCACCTATAGTCGTCATCTGGTCCGTTCGTCTATCCATATATAACAGAACAGTGCAAAACTACCCAGTCGAATGGTTTGAAATATAATATGTATAATCATTGCAGAATTTTGTCGAGTCATTTCACATTTTCTTTAAAATCGAACGAAAACTTAAACATATTAATAAATGATATCTTCATACTATTAAATCCTATCATAGGTAATTAAATCAATGATATACCATGATAGGTAATTATTCTAGATTCCCATGGTGATTACATCATATTTAAGATGGAGTCACGTTACTTCCGTATTACTGAATTTAATATATATTATTGTAATGAATTTTGTATCCATGCATTTTTCATAAGAGTGATCAACTTGCTTTTATTAGTTTCATAATTATTACCTATTTAATGAAAAATGGTTTTAACGGTCACATACAAACTATCATCACGATTATCTACAAATCAGATGCTATTAATATTTCTTTAATTTTAATGCTGTTTGAACAAGTACACTAGAATCTCGATTATCCGAACTAATTGGGACCGACCCTCTTTCGAAAAATCGAAATTTTAGGATAATCGAGAATGCTTCCATTTTAAGATTAAGGAGAAATATATGCAATATTTCGTATTATGGTAACAAGTGCTTAATAAAAATAAAGCAATAGCAAAATAGAAACAAGAATAAATTACCTAAATTTTAATTTTGAAATTAAGTACCTTTTACACAGATCAGAAGGGTTTCAAAAAATGTTTTGTTTGTCGCAGTTTCGATTGCCTTTGCTTTGAAGCTGTATCACGGAGTTTTTAAATATTATTAGTTCACCAGTATCACAGCCTTTCTGCTGCTCCTGCTCCTGCCATGCCAAAACTTTTACAAAACGTTCAAAAGCTTCAGAATTGCTAATTGGTTCGTTTTCTCCGCTCCACTCCACAGCTTACAGGAACTGAAGTTAAATTCAATGGAACTCTAAGAAAGGGGATCGAAAATATTTATATGTATTCATAGTTCGGAAGGACAGCTTGTGCGCACACACACAAAAAAAACCTTCCAAAATGGATTTGGACGCAAGGAATGTGATAGTAAAAAAAAAAAAAAAACTTTAAAAATAGATTTCAGTTAATCGAGAGTTTCGGTTAAAAGAGTTTCGGATAAAAGAGGTTC
Source organism: Maratus speciosus (assembly GCA_963932465.1). Lineage (NCBI taxonomy): Eukaryota > Metazoa > Arthropoda > Arachnida > Araneae > Salticidae > Maratus > Maratus speciosus. The sequence goes on from OZ010790.1 coordinate 211,553,668, forward strand.
TACTGTATTTAATTTCGTATTTTTTAATTCACATCTATCTTTTATGCGATGCATTTAATCTTTAAAACCCATATTTTTCTTTTTGCGTATATATTCAAGTCAGATTAAGCAGCATTTGTCTTATACTGTGACAAGTTATTTTATTTCCAATGCTTGAAACATACATCTTACACGTATGATAAACTACGTAAAAGTATATCTTTCTCCTCTTTCAATTTATTTTATTTTTGTTAAGTCCTCTTTTATGTATCTTGAATTCGATTATTTTGTTTGATCTATAAAATGATGAAATCTTGTCTCCGATTGAATTCTCCCTCCCTCCATTCTCTGTATTGCGATACATAAAAATTATTGCTTTTTCATGCAACTACACATATATAGTTTCCATTTTATTCCCTTTTACCTTTGTATTTACGGTTTAAGCTTAAAGAACATAAACAAATAAGCCATCGGAGAATTGTTATTATCTAAAGCAGTGATTGGCAACCACGTGCAGCGAGTCAAGTTGCTTTAAGATTTTAAGAATTAGCAAATTACTAATATATTGCAAACCGTCATTTCATATTGCACGACATACTTTGAAATAAAGTTTTAAATCACAAAGTTCCACTCTTTGGAAGTTTAGTTGGCTGTTTGTACTCTCTTTATAAGGGTATCGTTGGAAAATGATAAAGATTGTTCATATCCGAAAATACTATCTTACAACGAAAACATTCTAATTTAGAAAAATCAGTCTCAGATATCTCTTTAAATGTTAATCTGTATATTAAAGAGAATTATAAAAAAAACTTATAAAATTTCTAACAATATATATATATTTAAACTGTAATAAAACTTGCCTTTTATAGCTTCTGATGTTTAAGATATACAAATAAACTCATAAGTTTTTTCGTCATCATAATTTTAGTGTGCTGCGTAAGTTTAACTAAGACCTTAGTGTGCTCTGATGGAGCAATTTGTTTGTGTTAATTGCTAATCATAAAACAACAACACATATTATTTTCATATGTTTTTTCATTATCAAAATTTCACTGTGCTGCTGATGTTTAACCAAGATTTTATGTGTGCTATGAGAAAGTGATTAGGTTTTCAAATTAAAGTGCGCCCTGATGGAGCATTTTGCTTGTGTTAATGAATAAATTAAAAACAACAAATAGTCCTTTCATATGTTTTTTTCATCATCATAATTTTAGTGTGCTGAGGAAGTTTAACCAGGCGTTTAATGCACCATGTGATGGAGCAAATTGTTTGTTTGAATAGTCAAACAAAAAATAACACATATTCTTTTCATATGTTTTTTCATTATCCCAACTCCACTGTGCTGCCGATGTTTCACCAACATTTTATGTGTGCTATGAGGAAGTGATTAGGGTTTCAAGTTAACGTGTGCTCTGATGGAACATTTTGCTTGTGTTAATAAATAAATTAAAAACGACAAATAGTCCGTTCATATGTTTTTTCATCATCATAATTTTAGTGTACTGAGAAAGTTTAACAAGGCGTTTATCATACCATTTGATGGGGCATTTATTTGTGTTAATGGTCAAACAAAAACCAACACATATCCTTTTCATATGTGTTTTCATTATCACAATATGTTTTTTCATTATCACTGTGCTCTGGTGTTTAACCAAATTTTATGTGCGCTATTAGGAAGTGATTAGGTTTTCAACTTAAAGTGTTTCAATTAAGTGTTCCATGTTTAAGTGTGCTCTGGTGGAGCATTTGGTTTGTGTTAATAATCAAACAAAAAACAACACATATTCATTTCCTATGTTTTTTCATTATCACAGTTTCACTGTACTGCCGATGTTTAACCAAGATTTTATGTGTGCTATGAGGAAGTGATTAGGTTTTGAAGTTCAAGTGTTTCAATTAAGTGTTCCGTGCTTAAGTGTGCTCTAGTCATTTCGTTTGTGTTAATAAATAAACTAAAAATAACACATATTCATCTCCTATGTTTTTTGATCATAATAATTTTAGTGTGCTGCTGAAGATTATCCGAGAGTTTAAGTGTACCAAGAAGAAGTTATTGAGTTTGCCCAATTTTAGTGTGCTCAGGTGAAGCATTTTGTTGGTGTCAATAAATAAACAAAAAACAACAAGTAGTCCTTTCATATGTTTTTTAGTCATCATAATTTGATTGTGCTGCGGAAGTTTTATCAAGAATTTAAGTGTGATAAAACGGAGTGATTATGTATTCTCTGATGGAGAAGTTTGTTTATGTTAATAAACTAAAAAAAAAAAAAAAGAAAAAAAACGCATATTCCTTTCATATGTTTTTCACAAGAATAATTTTTAAATGCTGCGGAAGTTTAACTAAGAATTTAAATGAACACTGATATAAAATATAATAAGTAGTGAATACTATATTATTCTAGAAGGGATTGAAAGGGTATTAAGTTTATTGTACTAAAATAGGAAAGACGGTAAGCTAAATATAAAAATACGATTATTTACACTTTCTATAAGATAAAAGTAAACGTCCCCCAGTAATTCTGCCAACAATTACAATGACGATATAGTTTCAGTACTAATGAACTGCGAATTATAATTACTTTCAATATTGCGCTTTTTTCTTTTAGGATTATCAACACACTAAAATGAAAAATAAACTATAAAATTTCCAATAAGATCTCTCAAATATGAGAGAAAAAAGTACAGATCCAAATTATCCTAAACAAAATTTTTCAGGACATTTCAGTAATTAGTTTCACAATTATTAACTGTTTTTTTAAAAGCCGATTTCAAGATTTCTTTCCAAACTGAAATCTAGTACTTATGTTAAATCCTTAATTTTGTGTTAATTGCAATTTTAACCCGTAATTACCTTTGAATCCTACAAATTGCATCTATTTGTTTTGCAATAAATTTAATCTCTAAAATCCATACTTCTCCCGTTTGAAATATTTTCATGTACGATTAAGAATTTTTTTAATGCGTATTTTAAGGATAATGCTTGAAACATATATCTTATTCTAAAAGACATTAAAGTACATCTTCTTCCTTATACGTTTTCTGTACTTTTTGTTTCTTTGTCCTCTCGTCTGTATCTTTAATCGGATTATTTTCTTTGATTTTTGAAATGATGAAATCTCGACGCTGTCGAATAGATCGTTCCTGCATTTCCTCCATTGAGATAAAAGTAGATTAATGCTGCTAGATATAAGTGCATTTTCTTTTTTCCTTTTATTCCTATTCCTGGTGTGTTTTGTCTAAACAGTTTTATCTTAAAATAATATAAGCAAATAAATGATTACAGTTTTTGTTATTAACTAAAGTCTACGAAGAAGTGACTACAATTTTTTTTTAACCGTTGAAATGTTTTTAAATTCATTTTTACGCTATTAAAACTGAAAAAAAACCCCAATAAGTCTGCAATGGGTTAATTAAAAAAATTCTTCTGTTTGAAATACTTTCATGTATGGTTAAGAATGTTTTAATGCGTATTTTACACATAATGCTTGAAACATATATCTTATTCTAAATTACATTCACGTACATTTTCCTTGACAGTTTCATTTTCTGTTCTTTTTACTTCTTTCTCTTCACGTCTGTATCTTTAATCGGATTATTTTCTTTGATTTTTAAAATGACGAAATTTTGACCCTTGTCGAATATATCGTTTTTGCATCTACTCCATTGAGATAAAAAAGAAAAGAAAAAAAGAAAAAGAGATTAATGCTGCTTGATATAAGTGCATTGGTTTTTTTTTTTTTTTTTTTTTTTACATTTATTCCTATTTCCGATGCGTTTCTGCCTAAATAGTTTCAACTGAAATAAGATAGGCAAATGGATTACTACAGTTTTTGTGATTACATAATGTATACCAGGAAACGACTACAATGCTTTTTTTAACTGCTAAACCGTTCTTAAATTCATTCGTTACGCTAATGAAACTGAAAAAATAAAACTTTAAAACAGGTTAATGTAGAAGTTTATTCCATTTAAAATGCTTTCATATATGATTAAGAAAATTTTTTACGCATTAATGGTTGAAACATATATCTCATTCTAAAAAAAAATATTAAAATACATCTTCCTCCTTTTTCATTTTCTGTTCTTTTTGCTTCTTTGTCTTCGGGTCTGTATCTTTAATCGGATTATTTTCCTTGATTGTTGAAATGATGAAATCTCGACCCCTGTCGAATATATCGTTCTGTATCTTCACCATTGAGATAAAAATAGATTAATGCTACTTGATATAAATGCTTTTTCTTCTTTCCATTTATTCCTATTGCCGGTTCATTTTTGCCTAAATAGCTCCATCTTAAATAAGATAAGCAATTAAATTATTAAAACTTCTGTGATTACATAATATATACCAAAAAACGACTACAATGTTTTTTTTTTTCTTTTAATTGCAAAATTATTTTTAAATTCATTTGTTACGCTAATGAAACTGAAAAAAAAAATTCTGAAATGGGTTAATGTAGAATTTTATTCCGTTAAAATGCTTTCATATATGCAAGAAATGTTTTAATGCTTATTTTACGCACAATGTTTGAAACATATATCTTATTCTAAAAGACATTAAAAAACATCTTCCTCCTTTTTCAGTTTCTGCTAATATTGCTTCTTTGTCCTCTCGTCTGCATCTTTAATCGGATTATTTTCTTTGATTTTTGAAATGATGAAATCTCGACCCCTGTCGAATAGATCGTTCCTGCATGCCCACCATTGCGATAAAAAAGATTAATACTGCTTGATATAAGTGCATTTTCTTTTTTCTATTTATTCCTATTTCCGGTGCGTTTCTACCTAAATACTTTCATCTTAAATAACATAAGCAAATAAATGATTACAGCTTTTCTGATTAGCTAAAGTGTACCAAGAAACAACTAGAAGTTTGTTTATTTTTTTTCTTCTAAAATGTTCTTATTTTTGTTTAGACTAATGAAACAGTGAAAAAAAAGCTTGAAATGGGCTAGTATAAAAATACTGCGATATATTAGATATACAGTAGTAGAAATAAATGCATTTAAATGCTTCCTTTTATATGCCATAAATAAAGGTTCAGTGTGAAAAAGGACAAAAGTTTCTTAATCGAACGTAATGTGGAACATAACCAATAACGTAAACATACAATGACTTCGTCCAAATTATCCACGATTTCTAATAGATTTCTTTATTTTTAGAAAACTCTGAATATATTTTAAAGATTTAAAAAAAAAAAAAAAAATTATAAAAACAAAGTTTCTTTTGCTGGCATCGATTTTCGGAAAAGGTTTCGATTAATTTTTATAGTGTATTAATTAGTTTACACAAACCGCAATATCGTTTTTAAGGACGCTATTAATTCATAATGAAACTTTTTCAGCTGTCGAATTGAATTTATGCATACAAGAGTAATAAAATAATGCTAAATATAATGTTAATGTTAATGCTGTTAATTTGCCATGTTTGCCTGTGAAATATGACAGTAGAACAATAAAATATTTACTTGAGAATTGGTAACATTCAAAAAACAAAATCTATAGCGGGATCAGAAAACTAATTAACACACTATAAAAAATCTCAGAAAAAAATTCCGAAAAATCAGTGGCAGCAAAAGAAAATCTGTTTTTTTTTTTTTTTTTTTCAATTTTCTTTAGATTTCGAAAACAGTTTGGTTTTGTGGAGTTTCTGAAGCTAAAGAATGTTTTTCGGAATCGTGGGTAACTGGGTAGTGGATATTGTATATTTTCATTTTTAGTTATATTTATGTATATTAAGAAACCTTTGTTTTTTTCGACAGTGTAGAGACATGTTATCAGAACTATCTAACTGGGAACTCTATATTAACTTTTAATCCACAATGAAACATTTTCAACTGTTGAATTGAATTTATACATGCAAGAGTAATAACATGATACTAATTTTAGTGTTAATGTTAATTCTGCTAATTTGTTATGTTTGCCTTTAAAATATGTTTGTAGACAATATATATATATATATATATATATATATATATATATATATTTACTTGATTATTTATAGCATCCAAAAAATACACAAATTCCAGGATCAGAAACGGATTAACACTATAAAAAAATTAGGAAACGTTTCCGAAAATCAGTGCAGCAAAAGAAACTTTGTTTTATAATTTTTTCCTTAGATCTCGAAAACATTTTGGTTTTGGGGAGTAACTAAAGCTAAAGAATGTTTTTCGGAATCGTGGGTAACTGGGAAGAGGATATTGTATATATTCATTGTTAGTTATATTTGCGTATATTAAGAAACCTTTGTCTTTTTCGACAGTGTAGAGAAATGTTATCAAAACTGTCTAACTGGGAACTCTATAATAACTATTAATTCACAATGAAACATTTTCAACTGTTGAATTGAATTATACATGCAAGAGTAATAAAATAATTTTAGTTTTATTGTTAATGTTAATTCTGTTAATTTGTCATGTTTGCCTTTAAAATATGTTTGTATACAAAAAAGTATATTTTTACTTGAGAATTGATAGCATAAAAAAAAAAAAAAAAAAAAAAAAAAAAAAAAAAACATGGACTCCAGGATCAGAAACGGTTTAAAACACTATAAAAAATTTAGGAAACCTTTCCGAAAATCAGTGCAGCAAAAAAAACTTTGTTTTATAATTTTTTCCTTAGATCTTGAAAACAGTTTGGTTTTGGGGAGTTTCTAAAGATAAAGACTGCTTTTCGGAATCGTGGGTAACTGGGAAGAGAATATTGTATATTTTCATTTGATAGTTATATTTAGGTATATTAAGAAACATTTGTCTTTTTCGACAGTGTAGAGAAATGTTATCAGAACTATCTAACTGGGAACTCTATAATAACTATTAATTCACAATGAAACATTTTCAACTGTTGAATTGAATTTATACATGCAAGAGTAATAAAATAATTTTAATTTTATTGTTAATGTTAATTCTGTTAAGTTGTCATGCTTGCCTTTAAACTATGTTTGTAGACAAAAAAGTATATATTTACTTGAGAATCGATAGCATAAAAAAAAAAAAAAAAAAAAAAAAAAAAAAAAAAAAAAAATGGACTCCAGGATCAGAAACGGTTTAAAACACTATAAAAATTTTAGGAAACCTTTCCGAAAATCAGTGCAGCAAAAAAAAAACTTTGTTTTATAATTTTTTCCTTAGATCTTGAAAACAGTTTGGTTTTGGGAAGTTTCTAAAGATAAAGATTGCTTTTCGGAATCGTGGGTAACTGGGAAGAGGATATTGTATATTTTCATTTGATAGTTATATTTAGGTATATTAAGAAACATTTGTCTTTTTCGACAGTGTAGAGAAATGTTATCAGAACTATCTAACTGGGAACTCTATAATAACTATTAATTCACAATGAAACATTTTCAACTGTTGAATTGAATTTATACATGCAAGAGTAATAAAATAATTTTAATTTTATTGTTAATGTTAATTCTGTTAATTTGTCATGTTTGCCTTTAAAATATGTTTGTAGACAAAAAAATATATATTTACTTGAGAATTGATAGCATCCAAAAAAAAAAAAAAAACATGGACTCCAGGATCAGAAACGGTTTAAAACACTATAAAAAATTTAGGAAACCTTTCCGAAAATCAGTGCAGCAAAGAAACTTTGTTTTATAATTTTTTCCTTATATCTCGAAAACATTTTGGTTTTGGGGAGTTTCTAAAGATAAAGACTGCTTTTCGGAATCGTGGGTAACTGGGAAGTGGATATTTTATATTTTCATTTGATAGTTATATTTACGTATATTAAGAAACATTTGTCTTTTTCGACAGTGTAGAGAAATGTTATCAGAACTATCTAACTGGGAACTCTATAATAACTATTAATTCACAATGAAACATCTTCAACTGTTGAATGGAATTTATACATGCAAGAGTAATAAAATAATACCAATTTTGCTGTTAATGTTAATTCTGTTAATTTGTCATGTTTGCCTATAAAATATGTTTGTATAGAACAAAATAATATTTACTTGATAATTGATAGCATCCAAAAAAGGCATACATTCCAGGAGCAGAAACGGATTAATACACTATAAAAAATTAGGAAACTTTTCCGAAAGTCGGTGCAGCGAAAGAAACTTTGTTTTTACAAAAAAATTTTTAGGTCTCGGAAACATTTTAGTTTCTGTGGGTTTCTAAAGTTAAAGTGTGCTTTTCGGAATCATGGATAACTGGGAAGAGGATATTGTATATTTTCATTTGATAGTTATATTTAGATAGATTAAGAAACATTTGACTTTTCTGACAGTGTAGAGAAATGTTATCAGAACTATCTAACTAGGAACTCTATATTAACTGTCAAATCACACTAAAACATTTTCAACTGTTGAATTGAATTTGTACATGGAAGAGTAATAACATAACTAGAAAACAGGAATTCTGCTTTTTAAGAATTTAGTGTCGCACCTGATGGAAAAAAAATAGGTATTTAAATATAGATAATACAAAAAAAAAAAAAAAAAAAATAATAATAATAATAATAATAATAATTGCTTAAAAGGCGCAATGGTCAACCGTCGAAAGGCGAATGTTTCTCCCTGAAAAATTTCCAAATATTAATATGAATACAAAAAATGTTTCAGTTTTAAGACTTAAAACACACGCATTTATTTTAGATAAAATGACGTCCTTCGCATCCTCTGAAGAATTCCTCATTTACTATTCAGTCTTAAACAACATCTACAGTAAAGTATTCATATGACGTCACTATCGCTGAATCGAGGCTAATGAAAAGGACAGGCTACCGTGGTGTGTCCGATTCTTCTTTTTTTACAGTCCGCTGGAGTCACTTGATGCTTGAATGCACCAATGAAGGTGTGCGAAAAGAGCATCATGTGACTCCATCGTTCTGTATAAAAAGAAGAAACGGACCTACCGCGGTAGCCTGTCTTTCTCGTTAGCCTCGCGGTGAATAATACACAAATAAAAAAAATCAGATGTACACACTCGAGAAACTCGACAAACATAATCGGCTATCTAATGATTCACATGCCTTCATTTGTTTGTAATACATATTATTAAATTAAATATAGTTTATAATAGCTCCGTGTTTTATCAGAAATCATTCATTTACATTTTTTTCCAAAATAACACGTATTTTAATTACATTTTTGCTCAGTGGTTATGTGAAAATGGCAAAAGAAAGATATAATCACTATTTTCCAACTATTTTTCTTTACTTTCAACAGAAATGGAGTTCTTGAGTTAAACAAATGGTTTAAAATTAATTTAAAAATTAAACAAATGGTGCTAAACACTACAAAAAAATTAATATCTCAAAAATAAATTGAGATGCAGTTTTCAAACAAATTTCATTAAAAAGTACTTTTTCGCCCAATACGACGGTATAAAAATTTAAAATGTGCGCTGCTTAGATGTTTAAAAAATTGCTGTAGAGAATTTTACCGTACAATGATACATCTGCTTTGTTTTACGGCTGTCTTGTAGAACGGAAAGTTACTTTTAGGAGACAACACTTTAATAGCTGGGAGAAAGAAATAGCATACCGGGGCTGATACTAATTTTAGTGTTAATGTTAACTCTGTTATTTGTCATGTTTGCCTATAAATTATGCTTGTAGGCAAAAAAAAAAAATGTTAAAGGATTGATAGCATCCAAAAAAGACATGGATTCCAGGAGCAGAAACGGATTAATACTCTATAAAAAATTTAGGAAACTGTTCCGAAAATTAGCGCAGCAAAAGAAACTTTGTTTTTATAAATTTTTCTTTAGATCTCGAAAACATTTTTGTTTCTGGGTGTTTCTGAAGATAAAGAATGCTTTTTTGGAATCGTGTGTAACTGAGAAGAGAATATTGTATATTTTCATTCGTTAGTTATATTTACATAGATTAAGAAACATAAGTCTTTTTTAACTGTGTAGAGAAATATTATCAGAACTAAGGAACGGGTAAGTACGTCTACTTTTAAACAATTATTATTATTTTTTTTTTAATGTCTATCTCCACATTAAAATAAATGCAATCTTTAAAATTTTCAATATAATACCACAGGTATGACATAAGAAAAAGAAAATGCATATTCTAAAAATCCGCCTTAATACAAATTTTCAAGACGTTCATAAGAGTAAGCTATAATTATTAACTATTTTATGAAAAGCTGATTGCAAGGATTCTCTTCAAACTGAAATCCGGTACTTGTATTAATACTTTAATTCTGACATAATTGCTGTTTGAACATGTAATTAACTTTGAATTATGCACACCACATCTAACTTTTATGCAACATTTTTAATCCTTAAAACTTACATTTTCTCCGTTTGGAATATTTTCAAATAAGATTAAGGAATTTTCTAATCGTTTGATTGCTTACGTATAAGGCTTGAAACGTATTCTGACTCTTATGTTCAAGGACATTAAAGTACACCTTTCTCCTCTTTCATTTTTTTTATTTTTTTATCTTATGTTTTTTGAATCGGATTATTTTGTTTGATCTTTGAAATGATGAAATCTCGACCCCGGTCTCACTGATCGTTCCTCCATTGCCAACATTGTGATAAAAGAAAATTAATGCTTCTTAATGTAAGTGCATTCTCTTTTTTTTCCTTTTATACCCTTTTACGGTGCGTTTTTCTGCATAAATAGGTTTATTCCAAAAGCATAAGCAAATAAATGTTTACAGAGTTTTTGATTACATGTAGTATCTTCTAAAAGATTGCTGCATTATTTCAGGAAAGGATGATATATGATTTACATGATCTTTAGCTTTATCGAAACCATGGTTTAAACCCGGACTTCCCTGGTTTTAATATGTAGATAAAAGCAATCTTATACTAATAAAAGAAAGTTTCTCTCTGTGCGTCTGTCTGTGTGCGTTATTCTCCTATGTCTAGTAAAAACTACGACGAAGCTGAAAGGTTTTGTGAGAGTACCACAAAGTTTCTCCTGATGATTTGAAATTATTAATAATTAGTTGAGTTTTTAATTAAAAATCGCTACTCACCCTCATCAAAAAGTGATCTATTTAATCCCCAGAAAAGGACAGTGCTTGCGCATGCGTACAAACACATTTATGCATCGGAGGCTAGCGAAGAAACGACTTCCGATTTTATTTGCGATTTTTAATAGTTTTTTTTTTTTTTAAGCTAAAACGACGAAACCGCTCGGTGTAGTTAAAATTAAGGGGTCATGTACCTTTTAAACGTGTCGAAAATTAGCGAAAAACCTCAAAGTTTGAATTAGTCTATCTTCAAAACCTTTTTATGTATAAGCATGAAAATTTTGTATATTGATTAAACATTGTGCTTTGTAATATACTACCATTATAAATTTATTAGCCTTTTACAGAATTTGTGTATTGTTGAAATGAAAGTAGCTCTTTTTTTTACTCCAGAAGTGTTTGCGCGCATGATATCTTGAGAAAGTATGTATGGGTTATCATGAAATTTGGTAAGGATACTAAACAAACATGTGTGTTTAAAATGAACTACTTTTAAGTATTTGCAATGGTAATAATTTTAGTTATAATAATTTTTATTCATTTAAAATATAAAATTTTATATAATTTTTTTTACAATAATATATTTTTTATATAGTTAATGAAATATTTTTGGCCTAAGAGTAGTTAATTTTAAACGCAAATATATGAAGAGCTGAGTGGAAGAACATGTTATGCTACATTTTCTTAAAAAATATTTTATCTTTTGGACGAAAGTGTTATCAAGTATTCTATCACATGGTAAAGCTAATATACCAAAGTTCTATTTAGCCTTGAAGATTTAAGACATTATTCATTAATATTTAATACTTTAATATTTAATAATGCAAATAATATTAATATTTTTTAATATATAAAAATTAAATATGAATAAGTTTTTTTGATAGAGTTTAGTACCGCATCTGTTAATATTTTAAACATATGGTATCAAACAGAAAATAAATCATTAAAATTGACAACAAAAACTTTCACATCAAATTTCTTCAAATGTAATTTTTGTTACTTAACATGTTCTTCCACTTAGCTCTTCATATGTTTACCATCTTTACCAAATTTCATGACAATTCATACATACCTTCTCAAGATATCATGCGCGCAATGACTTAATATGGAGTAAAAAAAAGAGCTATTTTGATTTCAACAATACATAAATTCTGTAAAAGGGTAATAAATTTCTAATGGTAGCATATTACAAAGCACAATATGTTTAATCAATATCTAAAATTTCATGTTTATACATAAAAATGTTTTGAAGATAGAAAATTCAAACATTGTATTTTTTTTTTTTTTTTTTTTTTTTTTTTTTTTTTGTTAAACTTCGTCGCGTTTAAAAGGTACAAGACCCCTTAAAAGATTTATACCGAATGATCGTACTCTTGCGTCTCAAATGCTGCAATCAATTCGTAAATGTCGCAGTTAATACTTTGAAAAGAAATCGTGAAATTCGATTACATGTCTTAAATTAGTGTTTCATTAATATTTTATTAACCATTTGGAAAAATGGTTATTGTCCCCTGTCAGGGTAGGAAATCAAAAACATATCTGATGCGTTTTATTGGATGAATCCACATTTTATTCGTTTTCTGATTGGTTTATACAGTAATCTGTATTTTCCCTTTACTTTCAATAGAGATGGATACTTCTGTTGCCACTATGACAAAAAAGTAATAAAAACTACAAAAAAAAAATTAATAACTCAGAAACAAATTGAGACACAGCTTTCAAACAAACTGCATTTAAAAGTATATTTTTTTCCTCTATACGACGGTGTAAAAAATAATATTGTGGGATGTTTAGAAGTTTAAGAATGAAATTTCATTTAAAAGTGGTCCAGGAATATTAATGCTTAATCCATGGCGTACGTAATGAATGATCAACTCCGTAGAAGTTAAAAAATTTACAGTACCGAAAAAGCTAATACATGGCGTACGTAATGAATGACCAGCTCCGTAGAAGTTTAAAAATTTACAGTACCGAGAAATGTAATCCATGGCGTACGTAATGTATGATCAACTCCGTGAGATTTTTTATGTCTTAAATTTTAGTCTTTGAAAAGATCATTTTCCAAATGTTCGTTGTAATTTGTTAAATTGCATTTTATTTATTTATTTATTGATTGATGAATGATTTAATTTCATTATGGAATATAAGCTGGAATAAAATGATGAGCTATGTATATTAATTTAAGTGCAATCGGATGTAACCTTCGTAATCGTCTGCAGGCGATACAGATGGATTTAAAAAAAAATTCATGCTTAAATATGAATTAAAAAACAATACAAATTGAGTAAATTGCGATACATTTTTCAAATAAATTGCGATATAGTTTTCAAACAAATTGCATTTAAAAATACATTTTTGTATCTATTCAACGGTGTAAAAATTGAAATTGTGCGGTACTTGAAAATTTAAAAAAATTCAATAAAAGTTAAATTTAATCTTCTGTAGCCAGCATGAAAATGAAAAAAGTGAAAAGTAGTGCGTAGAACCGTGTGTAATGCTGACGACATTACATCATTACGCACGGACACGTTTGTTCTTTATAAAATAGATAAATAGAAGAAAATAAAATGGCTGAATTTTAAAATACTCATTGCAGTTTAGTTATATAAACATTTACGTAGAAAATTTCATTTTATTCATTAAAGATAGTAATTTAAAGAACTCAATTCTAATGGAAAGTATTTCCGTTAAAACAAGACTAAAAGAAAGAATAATATGAGAATTAGAGTTGAATCCACAGTAATGCACAAAAACTACACTTACAGCACTAACTAAATCGCTCTGCATAAAGTGCAGACCGTTTTTATAGCAATATGCTTACAATCAGTGCAAACGGATATTGGAATATTTGATCATATATATAATCAAGTGAAAAAACGACATCAGTCACAAACTAGTTTTTTATCGTTCTTTCATTTTCGCTGAATTTTCTTGTACGCTTTTATCGTCCACACCCCTTTACACATATCTTCAGCTGTGCTTATATAGAGAGACAGTGAAGTGAAAAACGACAACAGTCAGAAACTAGTTTTTTTTTTTTTTTTTTTTTTTTTTTTTATCGGTCTTTCATTTAGGCTGAATTTTCTTGTACGCTTTTATCGTCCTCCACCTTTTACACATATCTTCAACTGTGTTTATATAGAGAGACAGTGAAGTAAAAAACGACAACAGTCACAAACTAGTTTTTTTATCGCTCTTTCATTTAGGCGGAATTTTCTTGTACGCTTTTATCTTCCACACCCCCCCCCCCCTTAAGAGATTTCAACTGTGTTTATATGTAGAGACAGTCAAGTGAAAAAATGACAACACTCACAAGCTAGTTTTTTATTGGTCTTTCATTTCCACTGAATTTTCTTGTACGCTTTTATCGTCCTCCCCCTTTTACGCATATCTTCAACTGTGTTTATATATAGAGAGATTCAAGTGAAAAAACGACGAAAGTCACAAACTAGTTTTTTATCTGTCTTTCAGTTACGCTGAATTTTCTTGCACGCTTTTATCGTCCACCCCCCTTCACATATATCTTCAATTGTGTTTATATATACAGTGCGTGAAAAAACTGTAAGGACAGCAAAAAATATAATTTTTTTGATAAATTTCAAGTCAGATGAAAAAAATGTTTACTATAATAGGTATCATAAATTTCAATAGCTCATAAAAAAGTCAACAAAATTCATCTGTAAGTATTTTATTGCGAAAATAAAGTAAATCTTAAAATAAATACTATTTCTGCCTGTGTAAAAACTTTTAGAACAGGAAAATAAAAACAATACGGTAACAAAAAAACGAGCTCTTAATATATTATGCTTCCACCATCACGTTTAATGACTGCAAATATTCTATCTTTCATGGGCATTATTAATTTTTAGCACAGATCGAGACTGGTTTTTACCATTTATCTTCAATCGTAGATATGAGTTCTGAAGCTGAGGGAAAATGTCTTCAATTTCTATAAACTCGCTTGCTAGATCTCCCCACAAGTTCTCGATAGGGTTTAGATCGGGACTTCTGGGTGGACGTTGCAAAACTTCAATATTTTTCTTCTGAAATCAGAGTTTTGTCTCACAGCTTATGTGGACAGGCGTGTTATCTTGCTGATAAATCCATTTTTCTCCTGCCAGAAGTTTTGCAACAGGTGAAATATGGTCAGGAAGAGCTTTAAAATATGCCTTTGAATTAACTTTTCCTGAAAAAAAAAATACAAATTACCTCACACCGTTGAACAAAAAGCAGCTCCATGTCATAATGGATCCGACACTTAACTGACGTTTAAAAAAAAAAAAAATTCTTTTTCTTTTCTCAAATCATACCAATAATATTTCCAGCCATCAGGATCATCTGAGTTCCATCTCTTTCATCGCAAAAAATATGTTACGATTTGTCGTCCTAAGTCACCACTTGTCTTGCAAACTGTAAATGCTATGTTTTGTGGCTAGTCAATAAAGGGGGTTTACGCAATTTTTATGCGTACTGGATATTCCGAAATTGATTAACTGCGTTGCAGATTGTTTTTTTTTGCACATTTTGAACCTACTCGTTTGTAAAATTTCTTTACTTGAGTATTTTTCAGTTTATGCTAACTTTAAAACTTTTCTTTCATCTCTGTGTGACAAGACTTTTTGTCTACCTACAGCGTTTTTTCCCCTATAATACTCATTTTTTAACCTTAAGAAATTGTTGATGACGATATTAGATCTTCAATCTCTTTTGGAAAGGTCCTAAAACTAATTCCTGATAATGCAAAAGATTTACAGCATTTTTTTCATATTAAGTCAGTTTAAGTGATTTTGGCATTGTTATAAAACTAGCAAAACTCTTAATTGAAAACGTCAGAAAAATTACTATACAGAAGTGTTTTTAATGTGCAAATGAATAATAATTACACATAATATTTTTATAAAAAATAGTGGTGTCCTTATAGTTTTTACATAGGCTAAAATAGCATTTGTTTGCATAATTATTATTTTTTCGCAATAAAAACCCACAGATATATTTTGTTGACTTTTATATCAGTATTTCTACTTTATGATCAACATTAAATTACCATTTCAACTATCGCATTTTAAATTTATCAAATTTTTCACAATTTTTTACTGTCCTTAAAGTTTTTACACGCACTGTAGCTACAGTCACAAACTAGTTTTTTTATCGGTCTTTCATTTACGCTGAATTTCCTTGTACGCTTTTATCGTCCATCCCCTTTTACACATATCTTCAAATATATTTATACAGAGAGACAGTCAAGTGAAAAAACGACGACATTCAAAAACTAGTTTTTATCGGTCTTTCATTCTCGCTGAATTTTCTTGTATGCTTTTATCGTCCTGCCCATTTTACACATATCTTCGACTGTGTTTTTCAATCCTAACTTCAATTTTTCCTCGAATCGAGGTTTCCAAACGATAGCATACTTTTCAAGATAAAACATGGCATTGTCACCTCAAACCGCAAAATAGATCACAAACTAGGTATCCTTCATCCCGAGGACTTTTTTCCTTCTTTTTCTGTTATATGCATATATCGTCAATTTTATTTTGCCAAGGTCAGTCTTGATTTTTCTCTCGTTACAAGCTTACAAAACAGTAGTACTCGTCCTAATGTAACAGTTGGCATCAACCGACCAGACATTTTTATATACTTTTTTAGCATAATTTAAACTATGTGACAAATTTTTAACCAATAATTAAACTGCTTAGATTACCAAAAATGTAAATACAGTATGTTCCTGTGCATAACGTGCTGTAACAAAAAAAAAATCGACTGTATTTTTCTATTTTTATGTATTTAGAGTAATTACAAGACTGTATTACGAGAAAACGCCTCCCCCCCCCTACCATTTTAACAACGGAAGTTTCTTCCGATATGTAGTATGAAAATACCATATCGAGCGTTAAAAAGTACAATAACTGGTACAAACATAAAAAATAAACAAATACAGAGTGAGGAATTATGCCACTCGAAAGGCTATCTGCTTGAATTCCCAAAAAGCGTTTTCATCCGTACACTGTAAAATAAAAAAATCTGTAAAGTAACTAAAATGTTTCTCGGAAACTGAGATTCCTAGAACTTCTTATGTAACGGCAACAACAAAAATTCATGTAACAGATACACTTACGCACTGTAATTAAAAAAACTGTACGGTTACTAAGGTTTTTTTTTAGGAAACTGGGATGCCTAAAACTTTTTATGTAACTGAAATCCGGGTTACAGATAAAATTTCAATAACATTACTTAAATTTTGATTCTTTTGTAAAGCTACAGATGCTGCAGCTTTACAAAAACTAGTTTTGTACATTTACATCTTTTTTTGTGTTCAGTGTACAATTAAAATTTTACTAGGCATACAGATTTCTCTAAATTTAGCTCTGTGGAATTACAGATTTTTTTTACAGTGTACTTTTGTCCAATGACAAATGTGTGTCTAATTCTACAAGTTTCTTTAATATTGTCACATTTACAACAAAGATAAGAATTAAAAGTTTTATTATAATATGTTTCAGTTTTCTGAAAGTAATTATCGTCAACCCAAATGGAGTTAGGATAGAACAACCTGTATTTTTGATTAAATACGTGGTTTGCGACCCCATATTCGGTGGTGTTTTTTCATCCTCTTGCTACCTACTATCACTCCTTTGCATTTTTCGGTTGAATTTGGCAACACCCTGTTTAGAAATATCAATTATTATACTTCATTTTTAAGCTTTCGTAAAATGTGACCATTTTTTGTTTGTTTGTTTGTTTTAGAAGTGCGCGTTATATGTGAGTACATTGTTTAAAAAAATAAATAATTAATTAGAGCAAATTCTTTCCAAAACTACAGCTCATGGTTCTGTTTAACCTATTTCTACCTGAATTTTTGTATTCTCAATTTTGTTGATAAAATCAGTTTAAAATGTTGTACAGTGAACGGGAAAAAAATATTATAATTTTTTTTTTTTTTGTATTTATTTGATAAAATGTAAACGTACTAAATATGGAAATATGCACAATATTTGTAATAGTATACTATGCATAATTATATGTTTTGCCTAAAAGTATATAAAATAAGCTTTTAAATTGTATATTATATATTATAGTTAGTATTTTAATGAGCTGCTAAAAAAATATAGTCATTTCTTTGCAGAGACTAATAACCTTATAAGTATTAGTAACAATAAACTAAGAACGATCGTGTTTGAGGATTAAAAACAATTTCTTTCATATTCATCTTGAAAAGGACTTATGCATAAAAATAGGCTTGAACATATTATAATTTCACAATTTAAAAAATTACGTACATCAAAAAAGTCTACAAGCTCAGATTAATGATTATTTATTTGGATCTTTGATAGAAAAAAAAAATCTTACTTTCTACACTGTAAAAAAAAAAAAAAAAAAAAAAAAAAAATCGTAATGTTACTAAAGTTTTTCTCGGAAACTGGGATTCCTAGAGATTTTTTATGTAATGGCAACAAGAAAAATTCCTATAACAGACGCTGTTACAGGAATTTTTGTTGTTGCCGTTACACAAAATGTTCTGAGAATCACAGTTTCCTAGAGAAACTTCAGCAACTTTACGATTTTTTTTACAGTGTACATTTTGCCTTCTTGAAAATGGAAACATCTATAAACTCCGAAAAAAAAAAGACTTCATTTATGCAAGTAAATATCCATCTTATGCTGAAATATTTCGGCAACAGATAAAGACATTTACAGACAATTATTTCATACAATTTTCATCTTATAAAGAAAAAGAAAATTATAGACATTTATTAAAATTCGAAGCTTCCCAAAAATGGGACGCTAGGCATAAATGGGTTAATGAAATATCTCATCATACGAATAATTATTAGACATGAAGTGTATGGTTATGCTAATTTATTTTTCACTTTTCGTAAATAAACAGCTTAGAAAATTTCAATGGACAGCATAAACTGGCTTACATTCTTAAAAGCTGTTTAAATTATCTCACAGGCGTATTTCAATGTGAGGGAACCTGGAAATGGAAATAAATCTTTTATTTTAGCATTACCATTCATTGTCTAACAACCAAAATCCGCCGACATATTCAATCAAGTAAACAAGTAATTTGATATTCAGTCAGATACGCGAAACTTAGAAACAACATACTTTTCAAAAGTTCACAAAATTAATTAACTCTTGTTAATTAGAAGCCGATGAAGTCTACTCTGTAAAATTTTCGTTTCTCACAAAACTTAATTCACACTATCTGCATTTCAGACGCAATTATTTTCATCATAGGGAGAACTGCTGCAGAGAAAGGGAGGCTGTTTAAAAGTGTTTGACTAACATAAATTACATTTATTCAAAAGCTCAAAGTTAGTCACTCGAAAATTAATTTACAAGTTAAATATCTCACTTCCATCACAAAGAAATTTTTTCAAGGTTTGCTGTTCAAACAATATAAGTTTATCACACTCCTACTATTTCATCTGTATTTGCGGTGTCTTTAAAAGAGTATGGAGATAATAAAATTAAGTAAAACAATTTGTTTTCCAAAGCGGAAGAAAAACTGATTGAAAATTCCTATTTTATTCATGGACAAGTACAACTAAAAAAATACTATGCGTTTAAGTGTTTCTGAAAAATATTAAATTAACAGAAAAAAGTGATTTAAAAAAACATTTGTCTATAAATAAAATAGCTTTAAAAAATAAGAGTCTTTTCTTGCCAGATATGTTCACTGTTAAAAATGTCACTGCATATCTATCCATCAAAACATGGATGAAAGTCGATATACACTTGTTTTTATATGTTTATAAAGCCCAGGTAACCAGGTTTGCTGTTCAAACAATACAAGTTTATCACACTCCTACTTTTCCGTCTTTATTTGCGTTGTGTTTAAAAGAGTATGGAAATAATAAAATTAAGTAAACCAATTTTTTTTCCCAAAAAAGAAGAAAAACTGATCAAAAATCGCTATTTTATTCATGAGCAAGTACAACTAAAAAGTACTATGCATTTAAGTGTTTCTGAAAAATATTAGATTAACGGATTGTCTATAAACAAAGTAACTTAAAAAAAATAAGAGTCGTTTCTTGCCAGATATGTTCACTGTTAACAATGTCATTGCATATCTATTCCTCAAAACCTGTATGAAAGTTGATTCACACTTGTTTTTATATGTTTATAATGCCCAGGTAACTAGGATTGCTGTTCAAACAATATAAGTTTATCACACTCCTACTTTTCTGTCTTTATTTGCAGTATCTTTAAAAGAGTATGGAAATAATAAAATTAAGTAACCCAATTTGCTTTCTAAAGAGGAAGAAAAACTGATAGAAAATTCTTATTTTATTCATGAACAAGTACAACTAAAAAGTACTATGCATTTAAGTGTTTCTGAAAAATATTAGATTAACGGAAAATTGTGATTAAAAGAAAATATTTTCGGAAAAACATTTGTCTGTAAGCAAAGTAGCTTTAAAAAAATAAAAGAGTCTTTTCTTGTCAGATATGTTCACTGTTAAAAATGCAACTGTATATCTAATCGGATCTGTAAATCTAATCTCTTAAATCGGATTTCAAGAAAAACAATGAGATAGTGACTAACTCAGTTATGTCTGTATTTCTTATTAAAGGAATTGTTAACTGATAACTGATTAACAAATTAATTAGATACGGACACATATCTCAGTGCGAAAATAATCAATCTCATGCGATAATAAAATACGATAGAACACAGCAAGATGGATGATTTTTAAATGACCGTAAGTCGAAAACCACTTATTCACTCAACAAAATAGCGTACCTCATTCCGAGCTGAAGCCGGATATTCTTTCATAAATTTAACAATAATGACCAGGGTGCGTAGAATTCTACACAATTTTCGAATAGAAGTTTTCGACTTCTTAAATTGCACAAAAATATTACAAAAGGTACGATTAATCAGATTATGAATAAAAATATTTAGGAAAAAATTCTGATCTGAAATTGGGGCTCCATACGCGTTTAATATTGTAAGCGCGCCATGGTATACTGTAATAATATTTTCATATGACTTACATTATATTTACATGGAATTTGATGATATCTCAATAATTACAGGGTGTAGACAGCAATTTGTTAAGCGACACTGTATGTACTGTCAACTAGAGTCCTGCATCGCATCATGTTACCCGATTGTACTCGCATGCGACCCGACCAGTAGTTCAGTTCGTGTCGGGTTGTTCGGGTGACGCTGTATTGTTTGGTTGTCTGTCGGGTTGACGTTTATTTATTTATTTATTTTTTTGCTGCGGGTCGTGTTGACTTTTATTGTTTCGGGTTAAGCTTGGTTTCGGAATGTGCTTTGACTCTTTCGTATCTGGTTTGGGTTTACCCAATTTCTCAAAATAATTTCCAAGATATTTTTGAGATTAAATATTCATATACAATAAGACCTAGATAATGGACATTAGTAAAAAGTGGACATCTCTATTCAGCAAACACTTTTTGAATTACTTATACTTAAATATGCGCACACTTTTAACATGTGTATGTGTGCATAAATTATTAAAAATACGATACATATGTTTTTGTGCGTATCAAAATTAAAATGTTTGTAATATTTTTTTTCATATTCCGAGAAAAGAGGAAATTATTCGTAAAGAAAGATTAATCCATGATCACATTTCTTATATATATTTTATTTCAAATGCAGTAAAGTGAATATATACGCGCTTAAATGCTAATATGTATTTGTTTTCATCAAATCATAGTTCTACTTAAATATTTTATGGAAACCCCAATAAACTTAAACACGCGCAAAAGACTTAAGCATGACCCGAAAAAAAAAAATACTTTTCATGAAACCAAGCAGTATGGGAGAAAATTAGTCATTGCGGCAGAAAAAAGAAAATTAGAGATAACCCAACCCGATGCAGGAACAGGACTATATTTAAAGATCCCGATGTATTCGTTATTCAGAGGTTTTACTATATCTGAATGTTCAAGAAGTGTTGTGCATTTTTCTGTATAAAATATAAAAATGGTATTACAGATATAATTGTACCTTACTTTTCATAATTGCATTAAAAAATTACTTGCATTCCTTTCGCTTCGGCTTCGGGTGGGTTTGCATGTTGAAATATTTCGGATTCGTGTCGGATGCGGGTGAAAATATGTCGGGTTCCCGTCGGATTGTTAGTCGCCAAGAATTATTTTATTTGGTTCGGGTTGGGTTGCGGGCTGAGAAAATTTTTTTCTCCATTTGGGGTCGGGTTGCGAGCTGAGGAAATTTTTTTCTCCTGTTGGGGTCGAGTTGCGGGTTGACTTCAAATGGAATTTTAGATTTCGGACCGTGTAAAACCGACCCGCGCAGGACTCTACTGCCAAAAAATTCCAAATACCGATTGTCTAGCTCAGTGTTATTTGTATTTGGATGATTGTCAAAATAATCAATTTATGTTTTATAATCATATTTTATACCAAGCAAGGCATGTTTAAATATATACACACACACACACACACATATATATATATATATATAAATATATATATATATATATATATATATATATATATATATATATATATTAATTTAATTAGAATTTCGTTAACCTAGTCTTAATCTTTCTTTAATTCTCCTGAGCAGTTTTTAAATTTCCATACAACCTTCAAAAATGTTGTTCGTACATTTGAGTGCGAATAAATATATTTTTTAGTATGTCATCATTTTCCGGCTTTTGTTCAAAGCCTGATTATTCGGTAATTTTTTTTTTCTTCAAAGAGTCCTTACTCTGAAGAATAAATAAAATATTCAGTAATAACAGATATAAATTTAGCATGATAAGCAACTTTCAATTAATATAAATTAAAAGTATTATTTACTATTATATTTTTGAGTATTACTTCAATGTTTATAAAACACTTATAAGGTTAGTCAGATCTGATATACTGACGTGAAAAGATCTCGATCTATCGTTTTATAAATCCACTTGCATGAATCAGTTTGCTTAGTAATGGATTCAAAAGATTAAAAGTATGTATATTCCTTTTATAAAAAAATTTAATGCTGTTCAGATTTCTATTAAACTTATTGAAAGGGAATTTTATAAATAAACTTACAGGTTCTTTTTTTTAAAATTAAAATAATATAATTTGGCTAATATTCCAGAAGAATTCTAACTAATTTCAGTTCGTATTATGGCAATTTTTCAAGATCTCGGAGAATACACTATCACTTCACTTGTCACTAAAACCGATATATACTTTTGGCGCTGGAGCAGCAAAATTCATGGAAACACTATATCATATTATTTAAGAACATACTGGAAAAATAAAGATTCTACGTATCGTAGTACTTCGAAATCTCGAATACATCAGATAGGACCTTACCATATAACAAAATCACAAAAATCACCTAAATCTAATACCACCATAACCTGAGTTAAAACACTGACTATTTACACTAAATTAATTTTGACATACTTGGTTCGAATCCTGGTCCGGACATTTTTTGCCTAGTCGGATATTTACATCTCATATTGACCTAATTTATGTTTAACATTATGACTAACTTTAAGATTATGTTTAACTTTAGCTGAAACCATAAAATTACCCTTTCTCGTATGAGCCTCTTCCAGAAGCATATAATCCACTCTAAAGCTTAACATGCATAAACGATTTGAACGTTTACATCTCTATTTCTAGATATATTTGACTTATTACGTGCAACACCTCTTTTTACTTTCTTCTATCTTCAATAGAAGAAAGTATTGTAATCGACATTTTTTTCGACTTCCGGTTTTCGACGGATTTACACATTTTAGGGGTCAGGGATCCCCAAAAACATGTTTATAAAAAATGTCTGTCTGTCCGTGTATCTCTCCGTCCGTCTGTCCGTCTGTCTGTTGCCATTGTACCATCAAAAAGTGTATGAAGTTATGCATAGAATTGAACCAAATTTTTATTTAAAGTCTTTGGCTATGGCAAGCAGCTCCTCCATGAATTTGGAAGAAATTCACCACTTGGGGGCGCTGTAATAGCGATTTTTGTGCGATTTTGAATATTGTACCATCGTAAAGTGTATGATGTTAAGCATAGAATTGAATCAAAAAAAATTTTTTTAACTTCTTCGCTGTGGCAAGCACATCCTTCCTTAATTTAGAAAAAAAATTCGCCGGTAGGGGTACCAGTAATAGCGATTTTTGTGCCATTTTAAATATTGTACCATCGAAAAGTGTATGAAGTTATGCATAGAATTGAACTAAATTTTTTGTGTTTGTTTTTGGCCATGGCACGAAGGTCTTCCCTGAATTTTGAAAACCTCCGCCGAAAGGGGGCACTATAATTGCCATGTCCGTACGATTTTCATTATTGTACCATCGAAAAGTGTATGAAGTTATGCATATAACTGAACCAAATTTTTTGTGTATGTTTTTGGCTATGGCAAGCAAGTCCTCCCTGAATTAAAAAAAATCTGCCGGAAGGGGGCGCTGTAATAGTGATGTCTGTGCCATTTTCATTATTGTACCATCAAAAACTGTATAAAATTATGCATACAATTGAATCAAATTTTTTGTGTTTGTGTAAGGCTATGTCAGTAGGTCCTCGCTGAACTTGAAAAAATTCCGCCAGAAAAGGGCGCTATAATTGTGATGTATGTGCCATTTTCATTATTGCACCATCGAAAAATGTATGAAGTTACGCATAGAATTGAACCAATTTTTACTTTCTTCTATCTACAATAAAACAAAGTATTGTAATCGAAATTTTTTTCGACCTCCGGTTTTCGACGGATTTACACGTGTTAGGGGTCAGAGATCCCCAAAAATATGTTTATAGAAAATGTCTGTCTGTCCGTGTGTCCGTGTGTCCGTCTGTCTGTCGCCATTGTACCATCAAAAAGTGTATGAAGTTATGCATAGAATTGAACCACATTTTTATTTTAAATTTTTGGATATGGCAAGTAGGCCCTCCCTGAATATGGAAAAAATTTGCCGGTAGGGGACGCTGTAATAGCGATTTTTGTGCAATTATGAATATTGTACCATCCAAAAGTGTATGGAGTTATGCATAGAATTGAACCAAATTTTTATTTTAAGATTTTAGATATGGCAAGTAGGTCCTCCCTGAATTTGGAAAAAAATCGCCGGTAGGAGCGCTGTAACAGCGATTTTTGTGCGATTTTGAATATTGTATCACCCAAAAGTGTATGAAGTTATGTATAGAACTGAACCAAATTTTTATTTTAAGTCTTTGGCTATGGCAAGCAGATCCTCCCTGAATTTAGAAAAAAATCGCCGATAGGGGGCGCTGTAACAGCAATTTTTGTGCGATTTTGTATATTGTTCCATCCAAAAGTGTATGAAGTTATGCATAGAATTGAATCAAATTTTTATTTTAAGTTTTTGACTATGGCAAGCAGGTCCTCCCTTAATTTTGAAAAAAATCGCCGCTTGGGGGCGCTGTTATAGCAAGATTTGTGCGATTTTGAATATTGTACCATCGAAAAATGTATGAAGTTATACATAGGATTGAGCCAAATATTTTGTGTTTGTTTTTGGTCATGGCACGAATGTCTTCCCTGAATTTGGAAAAATTCCACCGGAAGGGGGCGCTATAATTGCATTGTCTCTACCATTTTCATTATTGTACCATCGAAAATTGTATGAAGTTATGCATAGAATTGAACAAAATTTTTATTTTAAGATTTTGGATATGGCAAGTAGGTCCTCCCTGAATTTGGAAAAAAATCGCCGGTAGGGGCGCTGTAACAGCGATTTTTGTGCGATTTTGAATATTGTATCATCCAAAAGTGTATGAAGTTATGTATAGAACTGAAGCAAATTTTTATTTTAAGATTTTGAATATGGCAAGTAGGTCCTCCCTGAATTTGGAAAAAAATCGCCGGTAGGGGCGCTGTAACAGCGATTTTTGTGCGATTTTGAATATTGTATCATCCAAAAGTGTATGAAGTTATGTGTAGAACTGAACCAAATTTTTATTTTAAGTCTTTGGCTATGGCAAGCAGATCCTCCCTCAATTTAGAAAAAAATCGCCGATAGGGGGCGCTGTAACAGCAATTTTTGTGCGATTTTGAATATTGTATCATCCAAAAGTGTATGAAGTTATGCATAGAATTGAATAAAATTTTTATTTTAAGTTTTTGGCTATGGCAAGCAGGTCCTCCCTTAATTTTGAAAAAGAAATCGCCGTTAGGGGGCGCTGTTATAGCAAGTTTTGTGCGATTTTGAATATTGTACCATCGAAAAATGTATGAAGTTATACATAGAATTGAGCCAAATATTTTGTGTTTTTTTTGGTCATGGCACGAATGTCCTCCCTGAATTTGGAAAAATTCCACAGGAAGGGGGCGCTATAATTGCGATGTCTCTACCATTTTCATTATTGTACCATCGAAAATTGTATGAAGTTAGGCATAGAATTGAACCAAATTTTTTGTGTAAGTTTCTGGCTATAGCAAAATAGTAATCCCTGAATTAAAAAAAATCTGCTG
Organism: Maratus speciosus; assembly: GCA_963932465.1. Taxonomy (NCBI): domain Eukaryota; kingdom Metazoa; phylum Arthropoda; class Arachnida; order Araneae; family Salticidae; genus Maratus; species Maratus speciosus. The sequence continues at coordinate 211,580,036 of OZ010790.1, forward strand.
GAAGGGGGCGTTGTAATAGCCATGTTTGTGCCATTTTCTTTATCGTACCATCGAAAAGTGTATAAAATTATCATACATTTTCGTGCATGTTTTTGGCTTTGGCCAACAAGAATTTGGAAATATTGCGAGGTAAATGGGCTCTGTGATAACGATTTTTGTATTCTTTTCTTGATTTTTTGTAATTCTGTTTTTTACATTGCACATTAACGTCCCACTATCACGTAAAAAAGCCACAACAGATGACACTGCCTGACTGGCTAACTTACCTGCTCGACTGTCCAGTTCTCCTGCAACGTATAGCGGATTGTATGAAATTTTTAGAAGACAACGAATTTATATTTACCAATCCCCTCCCTTTCTGAGCTAGCTGAGCATACTCATTGTTTTCAGCTCCCATTTCAGACAGGAGCCCCTGTTTTGTACATAATGTAAATATTTGTCTTATTTCCTTTGGTTTGTTTATTTAGTATTTTTACTATATTTATTAGCATATGCATTTCACTTAAAAATTTTCAGCTCTAATATTCAAAAAACATGTCTTGTAATTGTTTATGCATGTTTACAACATAGTACAATTGCTGTCAATGTATGTACTGATGACACTTCTTGTGAGTTTCAGAGTCAAAAACAGCAAACTGAATTTCTTTTTCTATATGTTATTAACTGTTTTAAAAATATTGTCATTGTTAATGTATCTTACCATATGCAGTGGATTTGAGTCTCCCCCCGGGATTGCACTTATACTCTAAAGCGAAAGCAGGGTTCCCGGGGCGGTCATCCTTGTCACCCCTGTCCTATTGTTGTTCTGTTGACTAATTTCGCGAAATTGTCATTCATAATGATTTAGTATTGATAAAAATTAGTATTGAATCTCCTATATTCGGTTTCCACTAAATTGAGCTTCGTGTGTTTGAATAATATAAGTTGTCTTTTTTAAAATAAGGAATATGAAAGCTACCTCTTCCTCCCGGCACTGGCCGGAAGGATTTTTTGTAGTTCTATTGTCCATTGACGGCTCGTGCTGTACGGGAACTCGCTTCCTGCTATGCCGGCTATTCGCAAACACCTGATAACAACAGAATAAGAAAAAACAATTAATTTTAACAAATATCATGATATAGATTAACTCGTTTTTAGTCCGTTTAATTGACTGAAGCAGAAATTTAGGATGAAAATCAAAGTTGGTATAGTATTGAACTAATAATATTGAAGTATTAACATGTGTAACTACTTTTTGAAATATTAAGATGTATCTGATAGAAGAAAGTTTTGTGATTGACACATCCAACTAGTTTTTGCTTTAGAAACTTTCATAGTTGCATGAAAATGCAATAAAAAGCATTAAAAGATATAATAACATGGTACAGAAAATAAGCAAATTCAAAGTAAGAACATTGGCTATCAAGACAATCTGCTACAGTAAGTTGCCGGTTATTACTAAGCCAATCTACTTGAATTTCCTCAAAGTGTTGGGAATCATACTAACTTTAAATCAAATAATCACGTTTTCTTCCCGTGTTTAATTCTATAAAAATATCAATTATATGTTTAATTCTTAAGTTTTTATTGCTATACCTTGCTTCCAGCGCACATCTATAAAAGTTGACATATATTCAAAAGTATGCGTTTTATGACGGAAAATACGGTATATACAAGGTACCCACTCACAACGGAGTGCAATGGCTAATTTTTAAACCGTTAGGTATAGTCATATACTCCCAGTTACAGAAATGCTGTAAATGAGGCAAAGAAGGATTTTAAATTGATTTGGATCTATAAAAACATTTCTTAAAAAATTAGAAAGCTTAAATTTTTATTCAGTCACTTGGTCTTATAAGTTATATTTAGTGAAAAAAAAAAAAAATCTAATCATACTAAGAAGTAATACAAAGAAAGTTCTATTCTTCTACGATTAAATCTGACCGAGTAATAGTTATTTAAAGTTGAAGCATCTTTTTTGCAGCAAAATAGGGGTCATTCACAAATTTACTAGAATGATGAATAATCGTCAGATATAAAAAAAATATATATTAGTTGACAGTAAAATTAGCATTACAATATAAATTTGAAATGGATTTTTATTCTGATATATTATATAGGAATGGTGAATAGTATAAAAATTTAAATTTCATAACTTTTTAAGACAATTTATTATTGATCCATAATACTTTTAAAATTATTTTTTTACGTCATTTGAAACATTTTTGTTATTGGAACTATATGTGTATAACGGTTTAGAAATTGTCGTTGAACACCATTGGGAGCGGATACCCTGTATGAAATATATGTTGTCGTCCCAAATGAATTTATTTTCTTGCTTAATTCAGTTTTTAATTGAAATATTACACAAAACTTTTAAGGACATTTCAATCGTATCAAAATATCAATACATTGTCAGAAAATTATATTTGAAAACCAAAAGAAGTACAAAACGCACTTGCAGACACTTGAAATATTGATGTACTAAGAAAAATTAATTTTATGTTGCGACACTTTTCTGCAAATTAATATTTTAGTATATCCATTAAAAAATTATTTTCTTTGTTATTTAATTGCGATTCATTTTTGAATGTCCTTAATCATCTACTGCGTAGGGCTTTGATTATATGTCATAAATTTTCATAACAACCCCCCAATGTTTTAATATGACGTTCACCCGCAGTTCTGATAAAATGAATAATTATTTTTCAATTAAAATTTATCCAGTTTCATCAAAAGTACTTCAAAATATAACATTTTTCATATTTTACGTATTTCCAACTAAGCTCTTATGCTCTTCGATCTGGAACAATTTAAGGACTATTTCAAATTGCCTTCACATATCATTTCCGCTAGAATATACATTCTCAGTAGCTGTAATTAGTAATTAAAGGTTGCATCTTAATTGAAATGAGCTTATTCATTATTAGGAACGTGAGACCAGTGAATATCAAAAGTTTTACATTTGCTTTTATCGTGATTTGATTAATTACATTTAAAAACCATCACAATATTTAAGTATACATCTGCTATAATATTCATTTGAATAAAAATACTTGAGTTTTGTTTAAATATATTTCATTTACTAGAATTTTTCGGTTTTTCGGATTCATTAAAATCTACTTTTATCTATTCATTGCCTCATGCTATGACGAATTATTCGCCATTTTGAAACAGTTTAAACCTTTCAATCTATCTTAAATTTTTTTATACTAAACTTTTAGTCGTTTTTCTATATTAATAATTAAATCTAAAGTTATACTTATCAATTCTTATACTCTTCGGACTTCTTGGTTCAATCTCCGCCTCCTAATCTCAGATTAGCCAATTTGAAATTATCTATATTTAATACAGTCTTAATCGCTTAGTTTTCTATCTGTTTGAGATACAGTTAATTAACTTTTAATATTTTTATTGTCGTACGATTATAGTACTACGGTGACTTAATTTGTATGGCTCCTCTAAGATGTGTTACACAAATACTCATCCAGAAGTGGAGTTCCATTGAAACCGTGTATCCCTTCAAAGGTTCAACTGTTAACTATTTTCTGTATGCATTGTCTCAGCTTAAATAATTTTTTATTATGGCACAGTCTTATTTTATCTCGTTTCTCTGATATTGATTCAAATTATAAAACGCATATGGGTCAATATCACAAAATACGAAAATTGCAGTCTGCACAATAAAATTTCTGTTTAATGTTATATAATACAATTTTCTTTTTTACATTCTAATAAAAAATATTTTTAGATGTATTTTCAAAACATATTATATTCATAAAACAGAAAAATAAAGCAATTAAAAGGCTTAAAATTTCAGATTGTCATTTTCCTGGCATGTCACACTGTGATGTGCGCAAAGTAAAAGTTTTTCTGCTATCATGTACAAATATATTTTTCTAGTTTTTTTTAAAATTCTAATTAATAATTATACCTTATATAAGACAAATATGTGGAAGGTAACAAGTTCTGTATTTTACAAATAATTTTCCATAATTAAAATATGATGGCCACTAAAAATGAATGCTCATTTTAGTTCTTTATGAGGTATAAAGATGGCGCTTCAGAATAATTTTTCTTGTTCTTGACATAGTTGAAGTCAGAAGTAGTAAAATCATTGCTACCGGCAAGATCTTTTAGATAATTCTTTGAAAATAATATTTAAAAAAAGTTTTGTAACAATTGAATAGATTTTTATTATGTCATTTTCCTGGCTTCTATAAATTACGAATAAAACTGAACATTACGCTGAATTTGAGGTACTATGAGGGTCTTTAAACAAAATTAAAATGCTAGATCTAAAAAAAAAGAAACAAGAATGTGAAAAATGTTTTAGAATGAAATTCTCATTTTCCTGGCATACATATGCCAAACAAATGACATATAATTATAATTACATAAAAAATAAACTTAAGCTTTTCAAACTTTAACAATTTTACACATAAATTTATTTATTCAGGTGTTCAACAAACATTTAAAAAAATAAAAAAGCTGAAGCTTTGAAACGATTCAATATTTCAAAATTTCACATTTTGTGACTTTCACCCCTATAGTGTTTTAATAAGGAAGATGTATTGTTAAAATTGAACATTTATCTTAAGCATTTCACCCTGCATCACGTAAACTAGTTCAGAAAACGTCCGTTTTTGCTGCAGTTCAAATAGAATTTAAATGAATATAACAACGCAATTTTAATAGAATTTTAAAACACAATAAATGGTTATTGCTGTTTTCAAACCTCGACTGGCTATTTTATTACCTATTTTGCAAAAGCATAAAAAAAAAAAACAGTCGCTTTTATTAGGACAATGTGTAATCGAAATTTTTTACGTTTCCGATAAAACCAGAAGATTTTTCAGAAAATGCTATCAAAGTTGGGGTTTTAAAACAGAATTTCCGGATACGATGGCACAGGAGAAGGAAAAAACTGTAATCCTGAGGGAACAGTCGCGTATAAATCAAGATTTAATTAATTTATCGAAAAATGAAGGAAAAAATAGTTTACATATTCTGCAAACATCATGCTTTTTTGTTTAAAGGCGAGTCAGAAACTTTCGCGTTGTTAAACTGAGAATTTTTTTTAGAACCGCCTTAATTGATTCGATGTATATAAAAGTTGTCAGAGAAACAGCTAGTCCTTATTCAATTAATTCAAGCGGTAGTAAGACAACGAAAATATACTTCTGAATACGCCAGATACAACCAATGAGCTTCACAATAGTACTCATTATTCTGATACATTGAATCCAGGGGTACCCCCATTAATAAAATGGCAAAGAATTTCTGAGGAAAATTTCGGGCAAAACATATATTTCCTCCCATAAAGTAGTATGTGGTAGATACTTTCAAATTGGATTTTCTTTTACAAATATGACAAAATTCTTACAATTTGCTTTGATATGTATTTTTTATTGAAAAAAATATAGATATTATTTACATTCATCGCAATTTTTTAATTTGATGTTAGTTTAAAATAAAATTTTAGATAAACTCAAAAAAAAAGACATTTTTTTTTAAAAGTATTGCTCATATAAATATCAGAAAAATGCAGAAATAACCAAAATTTATAAAAAGTTGTGCGGAAAAGTTCTTCTAATATTAAGAAAAGTGCAGGATTCATTAATGCACTGATCCACAGCGCACTGAAAATGTGCGTATCAGAAAGTTGACGGCGAGTTAGCTCTCTGTACTGTTATGGATCTCAGTGGATACAACATTGGAATCGTTGATGTGAAAAGCTGCATCGCCAAAGCGAAAGAATTCAAAACTATGTAAAGAAACGCACATGCTTGTAATACATCAAGAAAATATTTGCCCTAAAAAAAAGTTGTTGCATTAATAAAGTTCATTTTTAATGACAAAGAAGCGATGACAATCTTTCATTAGAAATCCAGTAAACAGTACTTGCTGTCTGAGAAAAAAATAAACACAACAAATTATTGATTTTCATAATAATCACACAGAATTATACTACACTATTATACTGAAAAGAGTATTCGTGAGCATGATTAACAGAAGTTTTTTAGAGGATTTTTAGAGAAGTTTTAGAATAAGATTAACAGAAAAAAATATGTTTATTATATGTGCATATGTGTGTGTGTAGAGAGAGGGGGATCGATGAGTTTTTACATCGTTTGGAACACATTTCGTAGCAAAATAAAATAATTTAAAAAGAAACAAACTTCATAATTTTGCTCTCTTTTTTGTATACATTGTGGGTTTTTAAGAATATAATAAAATTTACATAAAAGAAACTTTTTTTTACTGCAGAAAATGCTACATAGGAAATTGATAATTTTGGCCTGAACAAACCACAAACTACGGAATTATTCAAATAAGGCAAATTTTCAGGAGAAAAAAAAGAAAAGGAAAGAAGGAAAGTGTGCAGCTGTTGGACATTTTAAATGTTTTTTTTTCTTTTTTTTTCATGCATTTTATGTCTTCCGGTTCTTTTCCTCGGCTAGTTCAATGCAAATTTTTAAAAATGGAGCTTTCGTTGTATTCCAACTATTTTTTTTTTTCGAATCTATGTGCAATTATAAAAATAATGGTGAAATTCACCACCTTTTAAAAATATTAGCAGGCAGAAATTTTTAGTAATTTTTTTCATACACTGTTAAAAGTTTGCAGCATTCTGTCCAGTCATTTGACCGTTTTTTCTAAAAACGGTAACACAACCGTAATTTAACACAATTCTGACCATAATATTGGCCATTTTATGGTCAGAATATAGTTAAATTACGGTTATGAAACCGTTTTCTCAAAAAACGGTCGAATGACTGGACAGAATGCTGCAAATTTTTAACAGTGTATGATATTTTAAGGAATACCGAACATTTCTTTGATCTAAAAAAGAAATGAAATCTTAGAATTGCTATTATTGGTGGAAATAGTAATAACAAATATATTTGTCTTGAAAACACATATAAGAAAACTTTCTTGTTTAAAAAAAAAATAAAAAAAACATGCTAAAAATTTTACATAAATTTATAATTAAGGCTTAATAAATCATTTATAATTAACGCTATTATTTAAGCTCATAAAGGAATCTCAATGATCGTTATAATGGGCTGGTACATTTCATATTAATTATACACAACTGTTATTCATTGAAAAAAAAAGATTGCAAGATGTTATAGAAAAAAAGAACGTGCAAAGCAGTTACGTCTATTTTATAAATTATATTAAATAAAATTGACCTTTATTTACTATAAAAAAAAAAGATCTTGATTACAGTTTTTTTTTAATTGTAAAGTGTGTTTTTAAAAATAAAGTAACATTGGTATTTTTTAAGCATACCAAGAAGTTTACGAAATGCTTCATTGAAACATGCTAAATTTTTGTTTAAGACTATGATTATATTTTTACCTCGTTTAGTTGCATTTACATCTTAATAAATTACATTTTAAGTTTTTTAATTTAGCTATTCGTCATAAAAGAATCGTAAATAAGAAACTTTAAGTATAACCCAATATGAATGCTTTAAAATTAAATAAATAAAAAGGAAGCAAGCAGTTTCATGAATTTAATTCGAGATAGAAATTGTAACAAAGGCAATAACATAAATTTCTTATCTATAATTCTACAATTTTTAATATGTTCATGAATTATTGATGATCTTCATTTACAGCAATAAATTACATTTTAAGTCTTTTTGCTTTACCTATTTGTCACAAAATAATTGTAAATCAGAAATTTTAAGTGTGATCTGATTTTAAATTAAAAAAAATAGTAATTGAAGCAAGTACTTTTATGAACCAAATTTTGCGATTAACATAAAATTCCGAACAACTGAAAAAACATATTTTTCTGAGCTATAATTCTCCAATTTCCATCAGTTACGCTCATGAATTATTGATAATTTGCATTTGAAGCAATAAATTATATCTCCAAGTGTTTTTTTAAGTTTAGCGGTTTGTCGCAAAAAAAAATTGTACATCAGAAGTATGATCCGATATTAACCCTTTATCTACTTATAAATACCACTCACTTTAAATTTTCATTCCATAGTGAAAATTACTAATATTCTAATAATACTTTGCAAAAACACTCTTTTAACTCCACTTTATCCGGATACATGACAGCAGTAGTTCTAGGTTTGTTATTTTAGCCAGAAAGAAGGCTATCTTTGAAACAGTCGATGTATTTTGTATCGACATTTTGTACAGATTGTCACGCTCGTCTTTTTATTTCTGAAAACACAGTAAAGGATATAAGATAAGTGTTGGATTTTTTTTATGTGTTCATTATAATCTTAGAATGCAATTTTACTAGCTATTTTAGGTGAACGGTGTGTGTATTTGACTTAACAGTTGTATTACCAGGTGGTACTTATAAGTACCGTCAGTACACTGGGTGTTAGAGAAAGACTTCTTGTTTACTTTTCGTCTGTGTAGTTATCCATCGTTTTCATCTGCTTTAAAATGTAATTACTAAAATATGGTGTATTAATAATTTTCCTAATATTTCTTTTCTGTTTCATTATTATTTTTATAGGAAATCGAAAAAGTTGTGGCAACGTCTCTTTTTGGTATGTTAGAAATGTCATATGTAAATTCATATATTGCAAAAGTGGAGATGCGTAAGAACGTATTGTCCCTGGAATATAGATTATATAATATATAATATAGATAATATTAAAAGACTGACAACAAGATCGAAACTTAAAATATATATATATATATATATATTTTAACCCTTTCAGAGGTAAAGCATTTTCAATGCTAAAGTGTTGAAATAAACGATTGGCACCGGAATTTGCCAAAAAATTCATTTGTAAATATGAAAAAATGCTATATTTCACATACGTAATAAATCGAAAATATTTTACCACAATTTTGGTGCAATTTGAGATACTTTGTGGGTTTTCTGTTACGATATTTTAGTCACAGTGTATTGACGGTACTTTAAAGTATCACTTTAGTTAATTACCTCTAAGGAATGAAATTTCTCATGGGTGAGTATTTTTTTATGTTTATCCTTTAATTTTCATTGTAGTAACTGAAAAAAAAAATTACATGAAAAAAATTCCAGTAGATTATAATGCAGTAGATAAAGGGTTAATGTTTTCAAATATTAAAAAAAAACTGTAAGTAATCAATTTCATGATCCTAATTTTAGACATAAATTCTAACGATAACACCAGCTTAGATTTCTCAGCAATAATTCTCCAATTTTTATTAGTTATGTTCATGAATTATTAAATATTCTTTTCTGAGACTATGTTTTTGTCTATTTTTAGTATTTAATTCAGTAAAACATGTCATCTGCAGTATTAAATTCCTTTCCGTGGTACTTATTACATAAGTGGTAATATATTGCATACATCATGTTTGCTTTATTATTCATAAATCAGATGTCTGCCAGTGAAAAATTAAATATCAATCAAACAGTCATTAAGGAAAATATCGATTGAAATTTATCTTGAGTTTCGGTTCTCGGAAATGTAATGTTGTAACATATGTGAATCTAATTTTCTTTCGATTTTTTTTTTCACATGCAATTATTTTCTCTTTATCTATGTGATATTTGAATAATTTAATTTTTCTAAAGCGTATAGTAATAGTTGTTAATATATTTTATTGATTTAAATAGGAAAACATTAAAATAAATGTATAGAGTTTTTTTTAATAATATAATGTTATCTCCAGTTAAAAAAATTTATATGTTTAAAATCATATAAAATAATAAGTAATAAATAATCATAATAATAAACCGTCCTCATTTTACAATGTACTATTAAACTTAAACCGTTGACCGCGAACGCTGTACATGCGCACTGCTTATGGTAACCGAAATCGAAGGTGTACATGCGTATTACTTAAGGTAACTGAAAGTGAATTTATTATTATTACTATTTTCTTATATCTTTTTTAAATAATAATCAGCAAAGTAAATTTATTTGAAATATATCAGGAAAATTATCATATTGAAATAGTGGTAGTAAAAATAATAATAAATTAAACAGTCGTTTCGGACAATCCTGTATCAACCGGTATAAAAGATAACAGTATTTTAAAGGATAAGAAACTAATAAAATAATAATACTATAAGAATCTATAAAATAACACTGCAAAAAAACCTTCATTCTTGCAAAATTTTATTATATTCCAGAGTTTATAATTATCTAAATATTGTTAAATATTTAAATTATCTCTATGTTTAATACATAGTCTGTATAAATTACATACAGTACAGCTCCGATTATCCGCGGATTTGGGTGGCAAGAGCACCCCGGATAACCCGAAAAAAACTGAAAATGGGGTGCGAGCACAATAAAAAAAAAAAAATCAACATAAAAACTATGTTTTAGTGTACAAAAAGCATAATAAAACGTTTAAAATACATACATGTGAACAGTACAGCAGAAACCTTTGCTTTACGTCTAAATTACTAAAATAAAGAATAGCAAACAAGAAACAATGCCGTATATACTGTACATAAGGTGTTGAGTTACACCTTTTTTTAAAAAAAATCAATCACTTCTTTTTGCTTTTTGCTTCGGAAAAGTATCCTAATAGTCTTATTTAATTGTTAAATATTTTAATTTCTGTGTTTACGTTTTGTTAATAAAATCAAGAAAAAGACATCAAGACTTTATATCTGATGTTTTAAACATGGCAACCGAATCTAGAAATATTCTTCTATTACTTTCGAATACATGAATTTTTCTGTTTATATTTATTAGTAGGGTTTATTGTATTTTCCTTACTGTTGACTTGAATAATAATAATAATAATAATAACAAATTACCTCGCGGATAAACCGCACCGCGGATCATCCGCTCGCGGATAATCGGGACTTTACTGTTTATCCTTTCATTGCTGTTTTTGAGAATTGATTAGCACACAAACGTGAATAAGTAATCGTTTCTTCGCCACAATACAACAATCGCTACGACATGACAATGGATATTTTCGATGATCAAGGTTCTCTGATGATACGTTACGTGATATTTTCAACCGACTGCTCTCAATAAAGTAGAGTAACGTTTTTGAATGTAAACATCACAGCATTTATTTACTGATAAAATGGAATGAATGATTGGTGCTTAAGGGCACTTATCTGGTGTGGAATAAAAAAAGTGGAATCCCATGTTATCCTACGAGGAAATTACACACCTTCTTGTTCATTCAAATTTGGAAATTTCAGCTATATATATATTTTTTTTCAAAACGTAGATAATTATTTTCGTTATCACAATGCAATCTTTAAATTTTTATATATTTTTCCAGTCACAAGTTACAAATGAGTATAGAATACTTTTGATTTTTTTGGAATTTTTTGAAACGTTAACGCAAATTTTAAACATAATTATCTTTAACATATTTTAAGCTTATAAAGGGATAAAAAACCTTCCGATCTATTTGTTGAAAGAAAATATTGTTGAAAGTTCCAAATTTCAATGAACAAAAACGATAAGTATTTTTTCCTCGTAGGTTAACATGGAATTCCACTTTTTCTTCCTCGCAAAATAAGTTCCCTAAATAAGTATAATACCAAAATGTTTGTTTCGCTCCTCGTAGGTCATTTTCTGTGTCGGACACTTTGGACATATCAGCTAAGAAAGTAGCCATACATAGAAATTAACAGAAGCAATGTTTTATTTAAATCAATAATGAGGATGGAAGGCAGTGGAACGGGTATTTTAAATTGAGCTATAATAAGTTACAATATTGAACACTAAAAACTGAAACTAAGAACTAACTACTCTTCCCAGAATTTCTTTAAATTTAATAACTTACTTACTACTAGTTCACTTACTTTTTCACTTACATATTCACTAACTTACAGCAAAAGGGCTTCTCTGTAAATGATCACCTCTGATCAATATAAATACTTAAATAGCGCGAACTTGGGGAAACTAATGTTGATCCATTATCTAATCTGTCGTTGTTTGAAAATTTCACCAACTTGGCTTATTTGAAAAATAGTAATTTTTAAAGGATTTCAGAGTTAAGATGGCACCTTTTCAGAACTAAAAGTATCGGGGAAGAGAAATTACCACCAACCCATGGAGCACTGAAGCCACATATTCTAAGATCCAATTTAATTTGGAACATTGGAAAGGGCTGCAGAAATCCTTGACCAAAAATACCCCCACTTATTGGCAATGGTTGGGAAAAAAAATGGCGAAGGAGTAATTTCTCCAGTCAAATGCCTGGAATTACCTGCACCCAAAGGAGTTATTGAACATGTGAAATGTGAATGTAAGAGAACATGTACAGTTGGGCAATGTTCTTGCTTAAAGAATTCTCTGCTTTGCACTGCCCTTTGCAAATGCAGTGACTGCAACAATACAAAGGACTGCGAATATCATCACAACGATAGCAGTGATTCAGAAGAGGATACATAACATCCCAGTACTGTATATACATATAAATGCTGTTTTTAATAATTTTGTTCAATATCTTCAATAATTTATGTTATTTCGTTTAAATACTTTGGTTGTGTATAACCGGTTAATAAAACGCTAGTACATCCAATGTCTTTCATATTTTTGTGCTTTATTTGCATCTTATCGCTTAAAACACTGGAAAAACTCAATTTACTCTTAATTTTATTATATATTTGTATTTCTTGACCCTAAAAAGATATAATTTAACATACTGGTCAATAATATGCCTCAAATATTAAAGAAGTCAGTAAATGGCAGCCATCTTGAACGCCATCTTGAAAATCACCCCCAAAAGTAAGTATAAAAAATGGCACCTATGGTATTTGGAATCTACATGTCAAAACCTTCAGAATGCAACAAAAATATCAAACTTGGCACGTCAATCGAGCTAGAGCCAGATTTTACGACATTTCAAACCTTACTAATAAACCTAATTTGCAAATCATTTCACAAACTAACCGTAAAAATTAGCTTCCCTGCGATCCCAACACAAGTATTCAGATTACTCTAACTTCCTAACTAGTACTAAAGCTGCACTGAGAATACTAAAAATATCACTTTTAATATTGAAATAGCACGACAGAGGGAATCTCGTGGACTCCAAATTCTATTTATTAAATGCTAAAATTTCTACATATTGGGACATTGTCGAAGCTCTTAGACGAGGATTCATCTCCAGTTCAAAATGAACATTGCACTGTAAAAAAAACAACATTTTTACAGTACAAAGTACTGTTTATCTCGCGCACAAACTCGATCACAGTGAATGTGCTGTATCTTTCTTTGGTTTCCCGACTATATTAACATGGAAAATACAGTAGTTGCGTAAAATTAACAGCAAAATGTGCTGGCAATTTGGAGGCCAGCAGTTTGTGCTGTAAAAAAATGCGTCCAAATTGCCAGCACATTGTGCTGTTAATTTTACGCAACTACTGTATTTTACATGTTAATATAGGCAGGAAACCAAAGAAAGATACAGCACATTCACTGTGATCGGGTTTTTTCTGCCAAATCTACAGTGGTTTTTTCACAGTGTGGCTATTTAGCACGAGGTGAAAGAAATGAAACTATACTCTGAAAGCCCCCAAACGGCAAGATGCGAATAATTCCGTTTGAACTAACTTATACGACCTTATTTACGCCAGCCACATAAACCTAATTTTCATATAGTTGCACAAAAAATCCCAAAAAGCAGTTTCCCTGCAATCCTCTCGCATTTCACGGAAATAAAAGAAATGAGAGAATAGGTGGCTCGTTCACACATATTAGTATCACGGCAACATGTTCACATACAAAACTAAATTAGTTGGATGTGCCAATCCCAAAACTTTCTTTTATCTCATGACAATATTTCATTTTAATTTATTTTATTAGTATTTTTATTAGAATTATGCATAACTTTATACACTTTTCGATGGTACAATATTGAAAAGTGCACAAAAATCAATATTACAGCGCCCCCTTCTGGTGGAATGTTTCCAAATTCAGGGAGGACCTTCTTGCCATGGCCAAAAACATACAGAAAAATTTGGTTCAACTCTACGCATAACTTCATACACTTTTCGAGGGTACAATATTCGAAAATCGCACAAAAATTGCTATTACAGCGCCTCCTACCGGCAGATTTTTTCTAAATTCAGGGAGGACCTTCCGATAGCCAAAATTTGGTCAATTCTATGCATAACTTCAGATAATTTTCGATGATACAATATTCAAAATGCACAAAAATCGCTATTGCAGCGCCCCCTAACGGCGGATTTTTACCAAATTAATGGAGGACCTGCTTGCCATAGCCAGAAACTTTAAAAAAAAATTCGTTCAATTCTATGCATAACTTCATATGCTTTTTGATGGTAGAATGGCGACACACGGACACACGGACAGACGGACAGACAGACATTTTTATAAACATGTTTTTGGAATCTCTGACCCCTAAAACGTGTAAATCCGTCGAAAAAATTTCTACTGCAATACTTTCTTCTATTGAAGATAGAAGAAAGTAAAAACATTTTAATCAAAGACTACCTTCATAGGAGAATAGGTAGACACTTATGCTACAAGGCTATAACTGTATAGCCTATGTTTCCTGGAATACCGGATATCTCCAAAATGCTTGTAAATGGTTTTTCTATTAAAATGTATACATTAATGTTACTACATTTTAACAGTTATTCTTTGCAATCATAATAATAGACAAATTAAAGAAAACAATTAGGATTGAAATACGGAATCACGCGGCTCTAAATATTGAAGCGATTTTTTTTTTATCATAAAAATGGAATCATTCTACTTTTCTTTTGTTCTGTTTACATTCACTTTGTGTAATTGGATTTGTGATTATTTCAAGTTGGATTTGTCATTATTAAAAGCGTTAGATTAAAAGCGTTAAAATTTAAATAATTAAATACTAATGACATTGGGCAACTGTCAGGCGCACTGTGCCATAATTCGAGAGACTAGTGGTATGCTTGACGGAGAAATAAATAAAGAAATTATATTGCATTCTTAGGTTTCTGAAAATAAATAACGGTTTTCGGAATCGAAGATAATTTTAAGAGATTATTTTATATTTTCGTTTGTTGTTATTATATTTCCTAAAGTTAAAAAAAAACACATTTTTTGCTGTGTACCAGTAACATTATGTGTACATATTTTTATAAGTATATTTTTTATACGATGGTTTTGGAAAAAGTTAATGCCATAGAGCACTTTTACCCGTTACTGCAAGCATACACTTTAATAAAAAGCAACAACCTAAGTGACCTTTTAAATAATTATAACCTATTACAGCAGATATAACGAAATTTGTTAAATGAGATAATTTTGAAGAAATTTATGAATTGCTGATGTAAAATGGTTTAAGCACTAATAAATAGTTTCAAAAATGCAAAATTTAAAAATTCTTAGTGTTCAGTATTAATAATGTTTTTCCCTTTTTCTTTTCTTATCTTAATCACATACATTAATGTATCGTAATCTCTGCAATGTCTTCCAAAATCCTTTTGATATTTCGAATGTGAGTCTGAGAAGTAAGATAATCTATTAAAAAGATATGACGGAAACCTAAAGTGATTCAACAAATAATGTTAAATATAAAAGTTTTCATGGTTCTTTAAGAAAAATGTGATATTTTTATTGTTTCTAAATCTACTTAAATCGGCAATAAAGCAATGATTTTAGTTTTTAAATCTGCGAAATAAAATTATTTAAAAGCAGAAGTGAAAAATTCATTGAATAAATGGACCTTATTTAGAGTCTTCTATAAAGAAGTATTCCTTCATTCTTTACCATGAAAATGACTGTAAGCTGTTATTTTTTTGACGCATCATAAAATCTCCTGCTATTTTTCTTCTTCAACAATCTGTATCATTGATTTTATTAATCCTTCATATTAAACTTATGTATGTGTGAATTGGGGGATGTAAAATTTTATCTAAATTTCCTTGTATGCATGAAAAAAACTGTTCATTGGACACGTTTTGTTAAACTGTATTTAAATTATAATTTTTTACTATTTCTTTTTATAATCACACTCATATCTGTTATTATGTCGTATTGTCCAAAAAATGAAGAAAAAGAATTCTCTATAGCTAATGGGGTGGGGGTGGGGAGGAAATTAACGTCTTGAAAAATCTATGCTTATAGAAATATGAAATAATTGAACAAACAACATTAAATCAAACTTTTTTGTTATGTTTGTTTTAAGAAGGTGGTATTATTCTTTTTAAATCCATCTAAATTTAAAATAAAGAAATCATTTCAATTTTAATGCAAAATAACTGAAAATAAGGAAATTCACTCACACAAAGCACGTTAAATAAATATACATTATGCGCTCGAAATGGTTTTAGCAAATTTATGCATGTTGCCTTCATATTCATCATAAAGATCGCCTTCTGTTTTTAGGGTTTCGTTCATCTGACGAAACCCTATTCGTCTCACTCCTCTGTCTATCTGTCTGTCCGTCACAGAGCCCGTTTTCAGAAACTATATATGTTGCAGACTTTACATTTTGGATTCTTGTATCTGAACACCTCACATCAAGCGACAAATCATAAAATTTTGAAAAAGTCTTATATTTACCCCTCTGGGCTCTAACTTGTGTATTTTAAGTTTTTTTTTTTTTTTTTTTCAAACTGAGCCCCTAATTAAGTTGAAGACTTTAAATTTTGTATTCTTATAGCTGAACACCTCGCATCAAATGACAAATCATAAAATTTTGAAAAAGTCCTATACACTGGTTTCCAAAAATTAAGGAAAAACAATAAAAATAGCGATTGCTCAAAATGTTATAAGTAGATTTTAATAAAACTGAGCCACAATATACAACACATAGTAAGGTATAAAATAACATTAAAAGAAATTACCAGACGATTGTGGTGTTTCAGAAATTAACACAATTATAAAATAAATGTGTCAGTTTGGTATAGGAAAAAGTACCTTTAATATAGAGTATGATCACCCCTAGAAGCAATACATCACATACAGCGATGCGTGATACTGTCAATTACGCGATCGATAAGTTCGCTAGGAAGTGCGAGCCATTGCTCTTGTAAAGCAGTTGTAAACATACCAATAGTCTGAGGAGGGGGATTGAGAGCAGAGACACATCTTCCTAAATCATAACAAACATGCTCGATAGGATTCAAGTCAGATGACCGAGCTGGCCGTTCCATGCGCTGAATTATTTGGTGCTGTAGATAATCTTCCACGATGCGAACACTGGCGGTCTAGCGTTATCGTCCTGTAACAGGAAATGATTACCTGTTGTGCCAGCATAAGGGCGCGCATAAGCATCAAGAATGTCATCTCTATAGACGTGAGCAATCGCAGTTCCACATGGAAAAACATGGAGGTCTGTGCGCCCACTCAAAGAGATACCACCCCAAACACAGAAACTGCCTCCTCCGTATGAATCTCTTTCACGAATGTTTGATATATGATAGTGCATTCCCTGTTATGTCCAAATCATACATCGTCTACTGTCGCTATGGAAGCTAAACCAGGACTCATCCGTGAAGAGAACACGCCTCCATTGATTAGCCGTCCAGTGGACATGTTGACGTACCCACATTAAACGTTCCCGCCGGTGATGTAAGGTAAGCGGTACACAAATGGCTGTTCGCCTCGCGTCAAGAACATCTTCATGAAGCCTTCCTTCTACGCAAAGTAGAAGTTGATACCAATCTTCCAGTGGCTGCATCAAGGGAGCCTCCAAGATGAGAGGCGGTTGCTGTTTTATTCGTTCGTACAAAAAACCGCAAATATCGGACATCAGTGTTTGTTGTAGCTCATGCCCGTTTTTGGTTGAACATTTTGGAGTCCGAAATAGTGGTTTGAAATTGTTGCCAAAGCCTATGAACAACAAAAGGAGTCACATTTTGCCATCTGGCCACCTTTCTCTGACTTTGACCTGCTTCTATTCTTTCAATAGCTCTATATCGCAATTCCGCGGACAAATGATACCTCGGAGTCATACCAAAGAATTGGCTATCTCAGTTTTCTTATCTCATAATCACAGCGACAACTGCAGCCGTATTCTCTAGCGTGCATTTTTAAGCTCCTCACAGAGGACGCAAT
The DNA here is from genome assembly GCA_963932465.1 of Maratus speciosus. NCBI lineage: Eukaryota > Metazoa > Arthropoda > Arachnida > Araneae > Salticidae > Maratus > Maratus speciosus. Next base: position 211,597,992 of record OZ010790.1, read on the forward strand.
CGACTGCAGCGCCACTAATTTGCATTTTGTAATTTTATTCAGCATCTTTTAGTTAACAACATACCCAAATTTCATATGGATAGGTTTATTTTGTAACGAGTTATCGCTATTTTTGTGATTTTTCCTTAATTTTTGGAAACCAGTGTATTTACCCCTCTGGGCTCTAACTTGTATATTTTAAGTTTTTTTTTTTTCTAACTGAGCCCCGAATTAAGTTGAAGACTTGAAATCTTGGATACTTGTAGCTGAACACCTCACATCAAACGACAAATTATAACATTTTGAAAAAATATTATATTTACCCCTCTGGTCTCTAACTTGTGTATTTTAAGCAATTTTTCTAACTCAGCTCCTAATTAAGTTAGAGATGTGAAATTTTGCATACTTATAGCAGAACACCTGCGATCACACGAAAAATCATAATTTTTTTAAAAAGCCATATTTTTTATCCCTCCGGGCTCTAACTTCTGTATTTTTAGCAATTTTTCTAACTTCCACAATTTTCACACAGGGTGCACTTTTCTAACTTTTGCCAACACTCCTTTGACCACTCTTTCATATTATGCACCATATCCATAGATATTTTAATTCAAACTTTTACCAGTAGGGGCGCCTACTTATCTTGGGTGCTATGGTCCCGATTGCCTCGAATAATATATCTACGGGTAGTTTGTAAAACGGAGTTTCGTTAGGGATAGAGGTTTGTTTAGAATAGAGTGCGCCCCCTGGTTGCGAAATGTAGAACTAACAGATTTTGCAAAAGGATAAAGTGTTTTGAAAGGAATATTAAACGAAACCCTCTGTGCGATCTGTGATCACACTTACCCTCTTGGTTTTTTTTCTTTAACGATCGATATCATTATTTTTGTTCTTACTTGTATTAATCTTATGCATGTGGAAATTGGAAAATTTACATTTTTATGTAAATTACTTCATAATAGGATTAAACGTTTGAGTTTTGCTTTTTTCCTAATCATAATTGCACAGTTTATTACATGACATAGCTCTAATAAAAACTTATAAAAATATTTCGGCATAGACAATTTGAGACAGAAAAATAAATAACCTCTTGTAAAAATAACTGTAATACAGGTTGGAAATATTTTGAAAAAGCTATGTTAAATTTTAAATATTTTTCATTACGAAAAATGTGATGATATTGTTGCCTTTAAATCTACTTTAATGCAGAATAAAGAAATGATTTCTTTCTTCAAAAGATCGACATTAAAGGAATAACATGCAGTTATGCAAAATACGATGAACAAATTGCCATCATTTAAAGCATTTATAAAGTAGTATTCTTTCATTTTATGGCGTCAAAAGGGTTGTAAGCAATTTGCATCTATTGTTGTTCTCTTGACGCATCATAAAGTTCTCCAGTTATTCCTCTCTTAACAATGTATATCTTTCTTATTATTAATACTGCTATTTATCTTAAGCATGTGAGAATCGGGAAGCTCAAACATTTATTTAAATTTCTGTATAAGCATGTCAAGTACTCTAGATGAAAAAATAAATAGTGAGAGAAATATGAAATGATTCAACAATTTTTTTTCCCTTAAGAACAAATGGTTATGATAATATTATTTTTATGCACTTAACTGAAAAATCAAGTACGTGATTTCCATTTTAAAACGAGCGAAGTGAAAGAAAAAAAACGTTTACACACAAATTGTGTTAAAAAATAGACAGACTTTAAAGAGACATGGAATCTTTAAATAATAAAAAAATAATAATAAGTTTTCGTATTTTGTTTTTGAATTTTTTAAAAATTTCTCAACAGCATGCCAAAAACACCATTAAAAAAATACGCATTATTTTTTGAGTTATACTTATTTATAAAGGGTGGCTACAACTGAAAGCCCGTTGATACTGAAATTTTAAACGCGTTTTCTCAGTTTAATAAATTTGGAGTTTCCGCGCACTGTTACTTTCAAACTATGTAAGCTACAGCTTTGCAAAATCAGCCAATTATGCGTTTCTTTTTAGTCCTAATGCTAAAACAAAAAAAAAAAAAAACAAAAAAAAAATTACACATTTTGATTATTTTTTATTTTTATTTATATATATATATATTTTTTTTACATGAAAAACTTATTTTTTTTTTTTATATGAAAAACTTATTGATTATTTTTATTTTTATTATTTTTTTTTTTTTTACATGAAAAACTTATTTTTTTTTTTTTGTATATATATATGTTTTTTATTTTGTTCTAAAATTAAATTTTAAACCTTTTTACATAAAATTTTGATTTTACTTTAGAAGTAGGTGTGTTATGATTCTATTTTGTTCAAAAACCTTTTTCTGTATGCATAATTTAGAGTTTTATCATGCATGCACCACTTAATAATTTTAATTCACGCATTAGTCAGCTAAATTTTTAAATTTAAAATTTAAATATTAAATTTGTATATACAACATTTATTTTTCTGGATAATATAGCTAAGAATATATTCTTTAGGTAGAAAGGTAAAATAAAGGTCCTTATTGCATGTTATTTGTGTTTTGATACATTGAAAAAGGGGAAGTTTTTTAAGGTTTCGACAAACTGAAAAGACCTGTGTCCTCTTAGTGTTTTTATTTAGAAGAGTTTATTTATTCAGTGCCGTTTTCTCACATTGCCTCTTGATTCATCATGAAAATCTCAATTTTATTATTTTTTTAACGATCCATAACATTCTTTTTGTTATCACTTTTGTCAATATTGTATTAATCTCGAGCACGGTGGGAATTGGAAAATTTACATTTTTATTTAAATTACTTTTTAAAAATTTAAAATACTCTCATTTCATACTAAAGTATTTTTTTATTGATTTTTGGCTTTTTTCCTAATCACAATTTCACATTTTCTTATTTTTATATCACATTGATCTAATAAAATACCCCGGAAATATTTCGACAAATAGCTAATGTAAGAGAAAATATAAATAAACTCTTCAAGAAAAAAATCTCTTATAGAAATTGGGAATATTACAAAAATACGTTAACTTTCAAATGTTTCAATATTTCTTTAAGACAAATTTGATGATAGTGTTGTTTTTAAATCTATTTAAACGCACAATAAAGCAATGATTTCTTTCAAGAAAAGATTGACATGGAAGGAATAAAATGCAGTTATGCAAAATGCTTTGAACAAATTGCCACCATTTAAAGCATTTATAAAGAAGTATTTTTTTTTTTTATGGTGTCAAAATTGTTGTAAGCAATTTGCATCTATTGTTATTATCTTGACGCATCATAAAGTTCTCCCGTTATTCCTCTCTTAACAATGTATATCTTTCATATTATTAATACTACTATTTACCTTATGCATGTGAGAATTGGGAGACTTACACATTTATGTAAATTGTTGTAAAAGTCTGTGAAGAACCGTAGATGAAAAAATAATAGTGAGAGAAACATGAAATGATTCAACAAATAATGTTAAATGTATTTTGTTTTTATGTTTTTTTTAAAGAAAAATGGTGATGATATTTTTATTTTTATAGGTAAAAGGAAAAAGCAAGAAATAATTTCCATTTTAAAACGAACGAAGTGAAAGAAATAAGACGCTCTCAGGCAAAATATGTTAAACAAGAAAGAAAAAATCATGCGTCAAGCATAGATTATGAAACACTTCCCTACACATTCAGAATAATGTAACAAAACTGCACCGATTAAAAAATTTAAATATTACGTCTAATAAAACCATATGGAAACGCATAACCCTTTCAAAACCCAATTTTAACTGTTCCCACTACAAACGGAAAATTAACCAAATTTTGTAGCAGCCCTGTATAGGATACATAGATTTGTATCTATTAACTACATGCACATCAAAATTTAGTTCATTTAAGAGGTACATATCCTTCGGTTGAAAATTTCCCTTCAGTAATTTCCCCTAGTAAGGAGAATGGTACGTGAACACTTTTGTTCAGCCATGTATATGAGGTATAGAATTTATATATGACGAGTAACATACAAAATATTAATTAAATTTAAAAGCGCATACCGAATTTTAAACCGTACGCTCCAGCAATTATTACTCAAAGACAGTACTTTAACCGATTTCTTTTGTGTGTCTCTGTAAATGAATAAAAAATGCTGTTCTTACGTGATCGTAATGAATTTCAGTGATTTATATAAGTTTGAATACATTTTAAATATCGTAATGTCATAAAAATACACTGCAAATGATTTTTCCCCATATACCATATTGTAATGGAATACTTTTGAGTATCCCTGTAATTGAATTATTAATCTTACATACTTCATATACAATAACAAATATGCTTAGTTGACCCTAAATAACCTTTATATATTTCATGAAAATCCGAGTATATTTACGGGAGTTAGAGCGTGGACAAACGGACAGACGGACTGACGGCCAGACAAACCGAATGCATAAACAGTTTTCAACTTTGTTGGAATGTGTTAAAAAATAGACAGCATTTAAATTATTAGAGAAGACTTTCTTCATTTTATGTCGTCGAAATGCTTGTAGGCAATTTGTTAACATTGTCTCTAGATTCATACCCTTTTATAACCATCCATATCATTGTTTTTGTTATTTCTTGTATTACTCTTGTATTAATCTCTAGCACTTGGGAATTGGAAGATTTATATTTTTATGTAAATTGCTTTATAAACTTTTAAAATACTCTTATTTCATACTAAGATGTAAAAGTTTGATTTTTGACTTTTTTCCCTCATGGTTACACACTTTATTAATTCTACATCATATTGATCTAATAAAATTCCCGGAAAACATTTCGATATAGCGAATGTGGATTGGAAAAATAAATAATCTTCTGGAAAAATAACTCTAATAGAAACTGGGAAAATAAAACGAAAATGCGTTAACTTTTAAAATTTCCATATTTCTTTAAGAAAAATGTGATAATAATTTTGTCTTTATTTCTACATAAATGGGCAGTCAAACAATGATTATTTTCATGAAATGTTCGACGGAAAAGGAAAAAACTGCAGTTCTTCAAAATATGTTGAACAAATAGCCATCATTTAAGTATTTTATAATGTAATTGTCTTTATTCTCGCATCCTTTTATCTGCTATTAAATAATGTGAATATTTCTACTTCAAAAAAAGGGTGTAAATCAAACAATGTGAATTTTTAAAAATGTAGCCTAATCGGGAGCGAAAATTAAGGGTTAAAACGAAAAACGAAAATAAGAAAATGCTCTCTCGCAAAACACATTAATGAAATAGACACCATTTAAGATTTTTATTAAGAATGTATTCTTCATTCTATGCCGCTGATATTATTGTAGGCAATTTGCGTTCATTGTCTATAGGTTCTTTATAAGGATTGCCCTATATTCCATTCTTTAACGATCCATATAACTGTTATTGTTATTATTCCTATTAATCTCACGCGAGTGGGAATTGTAATGTTTACATTTTTAAGCAAATCTCTTTCTAAGCTTTTAAAAATAATACATTTTAATAAAAGTAAACGTTTATTTTTTTTAATTATAATTACACAGTTTATTATAAAAAAAAAAATAGATACAAACACATTGATATAGCTAATGTAAGAGATAAAAATAAATAACCAATAGAAAAAAAATAACACTTGTAGAAATTTGAAATATTTCAATAAAATAAGTTAAATATTAAAGGTTTCCGTATTTCTTTAGGGAAATTATGATGATATTATTGTCTTTAAATCAACTCAAACAGACAAACAAACAACCATTTCACTCTTGAAACGTTAGGCGTGAAAGAAAGAAAATGCAGTAATACAAAATACGTTTTCAAATAGATATTATTTAAGTATTTTATAATGAAGTTTTATTAAAGTTATATTGAACTTTTATTCTACGGCGTTAAAATGGTTCTGAACAATTTGTATCTATTTTTATCCGCTTAAAGCATCATAAAATCCCCCCGGTACTCTTTTCTGAACAATATATATATTTCTAGTTAGTATGAATACTACTAGTATTTACCTTATGCATGTGACAATTGGGGGACTTTCACTTTTATGTAAATTACTTTATAAGCCTGTAATGCACCCTAGATCAGAACATAATATTGACAGAAAAATGAAATTATTCAACAAATAATGTTAAATCTATAAAAAAAAAACCTATGTCTTTTTTAAAAGAAAAATCTGATGATATAATTCCTTTTAAATTTACTTAAATGAACAATCAAGCAATGATTTCACTTTTAAAGCCACACAGTACCCTAAAAATGACAAAAATATCGAATATTTTTGTTAGTCATGTTAGTTCTGTTAGTTTTGAGAATATAAGTTTTACTTCAAATAGCTAAAAAATGTTTAAAAGTTTTAAATAACTTGAAAATTTTCTAAATTTTTTTAATAAAAAAAATTGGTGATTGCTAAAATGTATTTTTTAACAGAATCAGTTTAATTTTATAATCTCAAACAAAGTCATTAATTATTTTTAATGTAACTGTCTCTAATTTTTTTTTTTTTTTTTTGAAAAACGGCACTGTGTGGTTAATACGAAAGAAAAAACTAAGAAAATGCTCTCAAACAAAACACATTAATTAAGTGACAGCATTTAAGGCTTTTATTAAGAATATGTTCTTCATCTATGTCTTCGAAATGATTGTAGAGGCTTTGCGAACATTGTCTCTTGATTCATTATAAAGATCTTCCTCTATCCCCTTATTTAACGATCCATATCATTGTTTTTTGTTATTATTGTTAATTCTCGTTCCCGTGATATTCACGGGCTGTGTCTTTTACTCAGATTCTGTGATAACCACCATTTTTATAAAATAGTGTCATTGGTTTTACTATGAACCATTTTACACGTCATTAAATAACGTGAATATTTCTTTTTCAAAAAAGTGGTGCGAATGAGAAAGTTGAATTTTTAAACCGTAATTTAATGCGACCGTTAAGGTCGCATGCATGCTTCACGCTAATCGCATGCACGCCGGAATTTTAATATTTACAGTTTTATGCAAATTACTTTATAGGCTTTTAAAAATCTCTCATATCAAAATAGGAATCAATGTTTGATTTTTAACTCTTTTTTTCTCAGCTATAACTACACAGTTTATTATAACACATGCTTTTAAAAACTCTCTAAAAACATATCAATATGACAAAATCTAAGAGAGACAAATAAATAGTAACCACTTGAAAAAAAAAAATGAAACTGATAAAAATCGGGAAAATTTCAAGTAAATAAGTTAAATATTAAACGTTTCCGTATTTTTTCCGGGAAAATATGAAAATATTTTTTTTTTCTTTAAATCTATTTAAATGGACAATCAAACAACGATTTTACTCTTCAAACGCTCGGCGTGAAAAGAAGAAATTGAAGTAATACGCTGAAGAAATAGCCATCATTTAAGGCTTTTATAAAAATGTATTCCTTTATTCTATGGCGTTAAAATGATTGTAAGCAATTTGCATCTATTGTTATCCTCTTAACGCATCATAAAGTTCTCCCGTTATTCCCATCTTAACAATGTATTATGTCTTATTATTAATACTTGTGTTTATCGTTTTGATTGTGAGAATTGAGAGTGGCTTACACTTTTATGTAAATTACTTTATTAGCCTGTAAAGTACCCTAGATGAAAATATAATCTTGACAGAAACATGAAATGATTCAACAAATAATGTTGAATCTAAAAATGCTTTACTTTAAAAAAAAAAAAAGAAAAAATGATAATATGATTTCTTTTAAATGAACTTAAAGTCTCAATCAACTATTGATTTCACTGTTAACGATTTAATTTTCGCACCCGTGACTTTCATGGGTAATGTGGGCTACTTTTATTTTATTCAGATTGTTTTATTTCCAACAGTTTTTACCCGACTGAAAAGAAGGGTCATGTGTTTCACGCGTATCTGTTTATGTGGATTTCTTTATACCCTCGAAATATCCCAACGGCCGGATGGATTTTAATGAATGAGGTCTCAATAAATTCGTCTTAATCATCTGATGGTTATAGGCTAGGTTTTGTTTTTACAAATTAAAAATGGTGGCCGTAAAATACAAAATGGCGGTAGAGACGAAAAAAAAAATTACGCACCATATTGAGTGGTATATCATTGGATAGGTCTTTTAAAATGAAGACGATGTTTCATTGACTATTTTACAGTCCGAAGCTCCGTTAAAATATTATACAACCTGGAAGTTGTGTATGTATTGTGGATCTCTATCTTTACTGCAACTCTAACCATCATAGACATCTATAGACCTCGTCAAAACAGTGCTTATATATAGGAACTAACAGTTAAACACAACTTAAAAGTTATCAATACAAGTAAATAAAAGGAAATAAGTAAGTAAAATAAACAAGTAATATAAAAACAAAAAATATTTTAAGTCAATTCCTACTTAGGTCAATTAGAGAATTTTTTTTCTCCCATTCTTCTTTCCTTTTGAGTGGTGCTTAAAATGCCTTGATCAAGAAGAGGGCTCTCTCGGTCTTAAAATACCTTGATCAAGAAGGGGGCTCTCTGAATTATTGAAATTTAATTAATTAAATTAAATTAATTAATTAATATTTTTAAAAAAACTAGGCTAACATCAAGTGTCATCCACTACAAGTTTAAAAAAAATTATTTGAGCCTGATTGGATGAATAATAAATATTTTATTAACGATTGAAAATTTGAACAAGATATATATAGCGAGAGTGTGAGCTAATAGTAGGAATTGAAAAAAAAATTGTTTCACATTGATGAGAAATAATTAATTAGTTCGCTTTTTAAGCAGTCGGGTTTTTTGATTTTTTAAATTTAATTGTTTCAAATAGTGTAATTGGCTTTATGCTCACATCATTTTATCTGTTATTAAATAAGGTGACTATTTTACTTCAAAAAAGTGGTAGCAATCAAACAATCAGAATTTCAAAAAAAGTAGCCTAAACTTATCGGGAACAAAGCTTCATGGGTTAAAACGAAAGAAAAAATAATAAAACTTTCACACACAAAACACATTAATTAAATAGACAGCATTTAAAGGTTCTATTAACCCGGCAAGACCTGCGCCGTGAAACGTAACACGAGGACGGGCACGGGGCGTCAGCACACCCCAAACATATTAAATGACATAAATTCGAAATAAAACTTTAGAATTTTGTATGTTAGCAAAATTCATGATAATTACACTCTTTCTCGTGAAAAATGATAATTGAAATGTTAAATTATTGTTAATTTTAAAAATTAGTAAACAATTAATTCAAAGCACTCACAGGCAGCAGACTAATATTTTCGGACGTGGGGTGTCAAAACACCCCGCGCCCATCCTGCCGGTTTACGAGTATATTCTTCACTCTATGTCGTTGAAGTAGTTGTAGGTATTCTCTCTTGATTCTTTATAATGATCGCCTTATGTTCTATACTATAACGATTCATATAATTGTTATTATTATTGATCGTACTAATCTCACGCTCGTGGGAATTGCAATGTTTACATTTTTAAGCAAATTACTCTATAGGATTTTAAAAATAATGTTTTAGTAGAAGTAAACGTTTATTCTTTTTTACTTTTTTCTAATTATGATTACACAGTTTATTATAAAATATGATCTAAAAAAATCTATACAAACATATTGCTATAGCCAATGTAAGATAGAAAAATAAATAAGAATTTTGTATGTTAGCAAAATTCATGATAATTACACTCTTTCTCGTGAAAAATGATAATTGAAATGTTAAATTATTGTTAATTTTAAAAATTAGTAAACAATTAATTCAAAGCACTCAAAGGCAGCAGACTAATATTTTCGGACGTGGGGTGTCAAAACACCCCGCGCCCATCCTGCCGGGTTACGAATATATTCTTCACTCTATGTCGTTGAAGTAGTTGTAGGCATTCTCTCTCGATTCTTTATAATGATTGCCTTATGTTCTATTGTTTAACGATTCATATAATTGTTATTATTATTGATTGTACTATTCTCACGCGCGTGGGAATTGCAATGTTTACATTTTTAAGCAAATTACTCTATAAGATTTTTAAAATAATGTTTTAATAGAAGTAAACGTTTATTCTTTTTTACTTTTTTCTAATTATGATTACACAGTTTATTATAAAATATGATCTAAAAAAATCTATACAAACATATTGCTATAGCCAGTGTAAGATAGAAAAATAAATAAGCACTAGAAAAAAATAACACTAGTAGAAATTGTTCAAGAAAATAAGTTAACTTTTAAAGATTTCCGTATTTCTTTAGAGAAAATATGATAATATTATTGTCATTAAATCAACTTAAATAGACAATCAAACGATGATTTCACTCTTGAAACTTTAGGCGTGAAAGAAAGAAAATGCAGTAATACAAAATACGTTGAACAAATAACCATCATTTAAGGCTTTTATAAACATGTATTCCTTTATTCTACGGCGTTAAAATGATTGTAAGCAGTTTGCATCTATTGTTATCCTCTTGACGCATCATAAAGTTCTCTTTTTATTCCCATCTTAACAATGTATATATCTCTTATTATTAATACTTGTATGTATCTTTTTGTACGTGAGAATTGGGATAGTTACATTTTTATGTAAATAGCTTTACAAACCAGTAAAGTACTCTAGATTGAAAAAAAGTATAAAATTAATAGAAACATGAAATGATTCAAAAAATAACATTAAATGAAAACCTTTTTCCTTTTTTTTTTTTTTTTTTTTTTGTTAAAAAAATATTTTATACTATTATTCTTTTTAAATTTAGATAAATGTACAATCAAGCAATGATTTCTTTTTTAAAACGAACGAAGTGGAAGAAATTATCACGTAAAACACATGAAAAAAAAAAAAGACAACATTCAAGGCTTTTATTATGACGTATTTCTTCATTATATGCCTTGAAAACGACTATAGATAATTTACAGCTATTTTTATGCTTTTCACGCATTACAGAGAGTTCCAATTGTTCGCCCTTTTTAGCAATCTTTATTTTTGCTTTTATTAATATTTGTATTAATCTTATATATGTGCCAAATAGTTTTTACATTTTTAATTAAATATATATAGAGAGAGAGGTTGAAGTTACAACACGCACAAACGTCAACACTTTAGAACTCAGATAAACATATACGTATTAAGAATTTTTGTACAAACTATTTACAGGATAAAACGTTATTTACATCAGTAAGGGTATAATCTTAAAAGTTTCAACTTATTCGAAACAGTTTCACAATTTTAACCATATTTTTCTAAACCATCTCAAAAAACGTAGTTATTCTAAATTTTCCCCCACAACAGAAAGGGTACCATCACCATCTTAAAAGTTTTAACTTATTCGGAATAGTTTCACCATTTTAACCATATATTTCTGGACCGTCTCAAAAAACGTAGTTACTCTAATTCCCCCCCCCCCCCCTTCACTTCTCCCACAGAGAATATTATCGTGTGTCCCTACGACAAAATGCAGATGTAATCTCATCCAGACACGGCGAAATCTCATTGGTGCGTATCAGTTGTTCTGCTCAATGGGAAAAAAATCAAAGAGAATGAGATCGCTTTAATCGGCGGGCACTCAAAATGCAGGTGGCCCTCTTATTAGTGGGCGCTTGGGATGCTAAATGCACCCCCCCCCCACACACACACACACACATATATATAAAGCTTTAAGGTACGTGGCGGCGAAAAAGAGGTTATTTCTGTTTTGCCTATGGCGATGAGTGCTTTGTTGAAAAAAATCAAACATCCTAAACTTAATTTTAGCCGTCTTCGTTATTTGTTGAGGTGTGGAATATTTTGCCTATTTCTGGCAGAAGAAATTGATTAAATAGACATCATTTAAGTATTTTAGTAAGAAGTATTGCTTTATTCAATGCCATCAAAATGTTTGTATGCAGTTTTCAGTTTTTGTTAGTCTCTTGTCGTATCATAAAATTCTTGCTATTTACCCTTCGTAACAATCCTTCTAATTCTTTTAACCAATACTTGTATTAGTAAAATATATGTGGGAAATGCAAGATATATATTACTATCAGCATATGTATAGTACATATATATATATATATATATATATATATCCATCATCAAAAACCTCAATATTGTGAATTAAATGGCAATAAAAATGGATTCCACAAACCTATAATATAGAACTGTATGTATAAAATAAAGTGCCTTATACTTAATTAGAAGAATTAATATGGAAGAAAAAAAGAAGAATATGGATACCGAAAAAAAATTGAAAATCTTATATATTGAATTACGTTTTCAAGAGTACAGAATTCAATGATATAAGCCAATCGGTTTGTTTTCTGTGAGAAAAAAAGCTAAAAGCTGAATTTTTTTTTTCTCCTGTACTCAAACAACCAATATGACCTAGAGAATAGTTTCAAGATGAAAACAGAACATTATCAAATGGCATGAAATGGAAAAAAAACAATACAACCCTTTAAATATTTAATTTATAGCATAAAAAATAGAAATATTACACAACATACCGAATAAAATCCCAGTTGATTTTCAAATTATCCTCCCGCATATATATATATATGAATATATACAGGGTGTGGGCGAATTCAGTCGACAAATTCAGAGGAGTGATAGTAGGCATCAAGATGAATAAAAATTGCAATGGAACATGGCGTCAAAAACCATACATTTAATGAAAAATACAGGGTGTTTTACCCGAACTGAACTTGGTTTGCCGTTAATAAATGACTTTCAAAACACGGAAGTATAATAAAAGAAAACTTTTAACAGTCATGCTGACTTTTGATGTAAATGTGATAACTACAAAGAAAGTAGTTGAACAGTTTCTATTATATGAGTTAGCAGTATGTGCTTGACGCTTCACATTTTCGACTGCAAATTACCAGTTCATACGGTATAATTGACTGCGTAAGAACCCTATTTTTTAGAAATTTTCGGGATGTTATCACATTTCACACCAAACGAGGTACACATCCTTACATTTTCATTACAGTATTTTTATTTTTCTGAAAATTATTATTGTTAATTCAAGTTCAGTTACTGCGAAACACATATTAACATACAAGATAGGACATTTACGTCAAAATCTGTAATAGCAGCAGTACTAGCGTCACTACCGACAAGGGGGAGAGGAGAAACAACAACCCTCCGAAATGTACCTATGTTGAAGAAATATATTTACGCTGTATGTTTTGAATATCATTTCTTTCATAAACGAAACATACGATATTGTATTTATGCATTATTTATTTAGCTGCTTTTTTTGACGTACTTGTATCAGTCACCTTTTACTTAAAAAATGATAATTATAGTAATAATATAAAAGGAAGCCGCCAGAAAATTCTGTTAAGAACGTAAATATGTATGTTTATGCAATTAAATTGTAAAAAATTAAATTGAGGTATTGTGTTAATTTATTCATATCGAATAAAATTTTATTGAGTAATATCAGTACATATATTTATTTTTACTTTCTTCTGTCTTCAATAGAAGAAAGTATTGTAATCGAAATTTTTTTCGAATTCCGGTTTTCGACGGATTTACACGTTTTAGAAGTCAGAGATCCCCAAAACATGTTTATAGAAAATATCTGTCTGTCCGTCTGTCCGTCGCCATTGTACCATCAAAAAGCGTATGAAGTTATGCATAGAATTAAACCAATTTTTTATTTTATGTTTTTGGCTATGGCAAGCAGGTCCTCCCTGAATTTTGAAAAAATTCTCCGGTAGGAGGCGCTGTAATAGCGATTTTTGTGCGATTGTTAATATTGTACCATCCAAAAATGTATGAAGTTATGCATAGAATTGAACCAAATTTTTATTTTTAGTTTTTGGCTATGGCAAGCAGGTCCTTCCTGAATTTGGAAAAATTTCGCCCGTAGGGGGCGCTGTAATAGCGATTTTTGTGCGATTTTGAACATTGTACCATCCAAATATTTATGAAGTTATGCATAGAATTAAACCAAATTTTTATTTTAAGTTTTTGGTATGGCAAGCAGGTCCTTACTGAATTTTGAAAATGTCGCCGGTAGGGGGCGCTGTAATAGCGATTTTTGTGCGATTTTGAATATTGTACCATCCAAAAGTGTATGAAGTTACTCATAGTATTGAACCAAATTTTTATTTTAAGTTTTTGGATATGGCAAGCAGGTCCTCTGTGAATTTTGAAAAATTCGCCGGTAGTGTGCACTGTAATAGCGATTTTTGTGCGATTTTGAATATTGTACCATCGAAAAGTGTATAAAGTTACGCATAGAATTGAGCCAATTTTTTTTTTAAAGTTCTTGGCTATGGCAAGAAGTGCTCCCTTAGTTTGTAAAAAAATCACCGGTAGGGGGCACTGTAATAGCGATTTTCTTCGATTTTTGTGCCATTTTGAATATTGTACCATCGAAAAGTGTATGAAGTTATGCATAGAATTGAACCAAATTTTTTGCGTTTGATTTTGGTCATGGCACGAAGGTCCTCCCTGAATTTGGAAAAATTCTGCCGGTAGGGGGCGCTATAATTGCGATGTCTGTACCATTTCCATTATTGTACCATCGAAAAGTGTATGAAGTTATGCATATAATTGAACCAAATTTTTTGTGTATGTTTCTGGATATGGCAAGCAAGCCCTCCTTGAACTTGAAAAAAAATCGCCAGAAGTGGGCTCTATAATTACGATCTCTGTGCCATTTTCATTATTGTATCATCGAACAGTGTATAAAATTATGGATACAATTGAACCAAAATTTTTGTGCATGGTTTTGACTTTGGCCAACAGGTCCTCCTTGAATTTGGAAATATTGCGCGGTAAAGGGGCTCTGTGATAGCGATTTTTGTATACTTTTCTTGATTTTTCGTAGTTCTATTGTGCATCGGCGGGAACTCGCTTCCTGCTATGCCGGGTATTCGCAACACCTGATAATAACAGAATAAGGAAAAATAATAATTTTAACAAATATCATGATATAGATTAACTCGTTTTTAGTCCGTTTAATTGTAGAAATTTAATAGCAGAAATTTAATCGTAGAAATTTAATAGTAGAAATTTAATAGTAGAATATTAAGATGAAAATCAAAGTTGGTATAGTATTGAACTGATAATATTGAAGTATTAACATGTGTAACTAGGTTTTGAAATATTAAGATGTATAAGATAGAAGAAAGTTTTGGGATTGGCACATCCAATTAGTTTAACTTTTAGATTTATATAATTCTAAAATTTTGAAGAAAGTAATTTTTCTCATTTTATTATTATTTCTTATATGTTAATATTATAAATAGTATTGAATTTATTGTACACTATTTACATTAAAAACAATATTTTTTTTATCTGTAAGACAGTGAAAATGCGTAAATTTTAAAAGATTATTGTAACGATTGTTTAATACATTAAGCTTTATAAATTAATAAAACACCGGCTATAAAAATTTTCCTACCAAATGGGTATACTTATGAAATTTTCTGGGACTTATAGAGTGCAATATTTCGTATATTTTTGTATTTACCATTGCTTTTGATATATAGCATTCAAGACGAAATTTTTACCTTGTTTTTCGCTGCACCTAAATCGTTCACTCATCATGTACAAGAAAAAAAAAATGCATAAATCCGTGCATGAACGTAGAGTAGATATTAGATATATAAAATAGAATATATATTCGTTGTTCATGCATGGGTGTAAGATTCTATTGAAAACTTAAACATGCAACGTTAAAAAAAAAAAAAAAAAAAAAAAAAGATCTTCCCCGTTTTCACTAAAGGCGCTACGATCGTAATTGCATTAACGTTACGCTCTATGGAAGTTTTCTATCTTGTTTGTTAATCTATGGGGCGAAACACCCTATATGTGTGACTACATAAGTGGTTTACGAACCCATTTTATGTGGTAATTTTTCATCCACTTCATGCTTACTACCACCCCTCTCAATTTCTCCGTCGAATGCAGCAACACTCAACAACATGTATATAAACCTCTAAAGTATTTTCCAGTATGTATTACGTAAACGCGTTTAACTTTTGATTTTTTTAAAGTCATAATTACATTATTTATTATCTCATATCCTCTAATAAATACCTCTAAAAATATTTTCACATGATTAGTGTAGGAAAGAAAAATAAATATCCAATTTAAAATAAATAATAAACATTAAATGTTTCACTAAATAATGTTCAATCAAAAAATTTCCGTAACTCGTGAAGAAACATACGATGATTATTATAGCCTTTAAATCCACTTAAGTGGATAATCAAGTACAGATTTTACACTTGAAACGAGCCACGTTTAAGAAGGGAAATGTCGTTATGCAAAACAAGTCAAATAAATAGACCTCATTTAAGGTGTTTTAGTAAGAAGTATTCATTTGCTCTATGCCATTAAAACGTTTGTAGGCAATTTGAAACTATTGTTATACTCTGGATGCATCATAAAAGTATTCACTGTTTTCATCTTAAGGGGACAAGGGACCTTAAAATCCTTAAAAATCATTTTTTTTTTTTTTTTTGTAAATTTCACTTTAAATATTATTCAGGGGTACATTATATGCATTATGGCATGCATTTATCACAAAAAAATTATTATTGAGATAAAAAAAAAATACGCGTCGTGTTAGAAATCTTCGAAATGCCCCCTGCGCGTTCCATATCAATGAAAATCCCCAATATTTTTTATAAAATTTGCTTTATATATATAAATAAAAATGTGCATCGAATTTTTGTATATTTGAATATAAAGGTTAAAAAAATTTTCAAAATTTCTTGAAGTTTTTTCAAAAAAATTTCATTTTTTTTTTTTTTTTTTTGTAAATTTTACTTTAAATATTACTCAAGGGTTCTTTATATGCAGTATGGCATGACGTTCATTTATCACAAAAAAACAAAAAAAAAATTATTTTTGAGAAAAAAAATGGAATTTTACGCGTCGTCTTAGAAATCTTCGAAATGCCCCCTGCGCGTTCCATATCAATTAAAATCCCCAATATTTTTATGAAAGTTTGGTTTATATATATAAATAAAACTGTGCATCGAATTTAATATATTTGAATATAAAGGTAAAAACAAAAATTGAAAAATTTTTAAAAAAAACTTTTGATTTTTATCTTAACCTTTATATTCAGATATATAAAATTTGATGCAAAGTTTTATTTATATATAAACCAAACTTTCATAAAAAGAAGTTATGTAGGACTTTCGTTGATATGGAATGCGCAGGGGGCATTTCAAAGATTTCTAAGACGACGCGTGAAATTCCATTTTTTTTTTTCTCAAAGTAATTTATTTATTTATTATTATTATTATTATTTTTTTTTTTTTTTTTTAGATAAATTCATGCTATAATGCATATAATGTACTCTTGAATAATATTTAAAGTGAAATTTACAAAAAATAAATAATTTTTATGATAATTTAATAATGATTTTTAAGGTTTTAAGGTTCCTTGTCCAATAATCTTTGTCATTGTTTTTAATAAAATGTTTATTTATCTTATATATGATAGCATATGGAGAATTTTGTTTTTCTTAAAATTGTTTCTAAAGTACTTTCGATGCGTGTAAACGTCTCTAAAAATTTTAAAGTCCTTTTCAAATAAATCGCTATCGTTCCAGTTTTCTTCAACGGTTTTCATACAATTTAAAAAAGACAGACAATAATGTATATACAGTTTTAAATCGACTTACGTCAGGACGACTTACGTTCCAAGACTAGCGACGTAAGTCGAGGTACATTTTGATGAGCAAAAAAGGATAATTAATAAAAATTCATCGAAAGCTAATGAATATATTATATTGCATTTAGGGATTCTGTTACATACATTTAACTTTAGCAAAAAACTAGTTGGATGTTTCAATCCAAAAACTTTCTTCCATCTCATGTATATTAATATTTCAAAATGTTGTTACAAATACCAACAATTCATTTTTATTAGTTTTATTAGTATTTTTATTAGAATTATGCATAACTTCATACACTTTTCGATGGTACAATATGGAAAATTGCACAAAAATCGCTATTACAGCGCCCCCTTCCGGTGGAATTTTTTAATATTCAGGGTGAACCTTCTTGCCATGTTCAAAAGCATACACAAAAATTTGGTTCAATTCTGTGCATAACTTCATACACTTTTCGATAGTACAATATTGAAAATGGCACAAAAATCACTATTACATTACCCCCTACCCTCGGAATTTTTCCAAATTCACGGAGGACCTTCTTGCCATGGCTAAACACATATACAAAAAATTTGGTTCAATTTTATGCATAAATTCATACACTTTTCCAAGGTACAATATTCAAAATCCACAAAAATCACACAAAACTCGCTATTACAGCGCCCCCTACCGGCGATTTTTTTCCAAATTCAGGGAGGACCTTCTTGCTAAGGCCAAAAACATACGCAAATGTTTGGTTCAATTCTATGCATAACTTCGTACACTTTTCGATGGTACAATATTCAAAATGCACAAAAAGAGCTATTACAGTGCCCCCTACCGGCGGATGTTTTCGAAATTAATGGAGGACCGCTTGCCATAGCCAAAAACTTTTTTAAAAATTGCTTCAATTCTATGCGTAACTTCATACAATTTTTACAATGGCGACATACGGACACACGGGCATACGGACAACCGGACAGACAGACATTTTCTATAAACCTGTTTTTTAGGATCTCTAACCCCTAAAACGTGTAAATCCGTTGAAAACCGGAAGTCGAAAAAAATTTCGATTACAATACTTTCTTCTATTGAAGATAGTATTGTAATCGAAATTTTTTAGATAGAAGAAAGTAAAAATGCATTTGGAATACAAGAATTTGGAATAAATCGGTAAGTTGTTAACTTAGAATTTATTGTACTTCATACAATTTATTGTTCAAGTCTTTGAAAGTGGGAAAAAGTCTTGTGTGAAAAAGTCTTGCAATAAAGTTCGAACCGACAGATTTTTTTTTCTTTTTTTCTCTTAAAAGCTCTTTGCAATAGCAGAGGACTTTTCTAATTTTTTTCTCTATTGCTACATTTTGCTCGACTGAATCAACATTTTCAAGAACCGTCATTCCAGATGTTTTAGCCCTTCAGTTAATTTTGCAACCGTCATAATGTTCGCTTTCCATCTAGGCTCAAAATCTTCATCTATTTCTTCGACAGTACTTTGTTTCTTAAATTAGATAACTTCGTCGATGGTTAATTCTGGATCAGAGAAATTTATGAGTTCAACAACATCTTCAAAATTGATCTCAAAGTTGCGTTCACTTCCATTTTCGCAGAATTAATCAATTAAGAGAGATACAGGAGCACAATTTTCAGATGTTTTCTTAGTCTCCACGAAGGAAAAAAGGCACAGCCTTTCGGAACATCTCTCATTGTTTTTGCTGAACTTCACCTAATAAATCTTCTATGACTGTGACTGCCTCTGAGAAGTTAAAGTACATAAAATACATTTAATATACATTTTAACCAAGGCTTATCACAGACTAGAAATGAAAAACTTCAGAGTAACTTTAATTTATTGTATATTCATTTGATACACGTTTTTAGAAACTCGCGGCTTATCGTAGAATGGAACTCACAGATACAGACACATTCAATTTCTGCAATTGTCCAGTCAGCGAATGAAAATATATAATTAATACAAGTATATATGCATGTAATTATTTTTAATGTCTTACTAAAAGTGCGATGCAAGACTTGGAATAAATTTTAAGTTATGTCAATATACACATTATGCAATATTTATAACATATATTAAAATCAAAACAAGAGCCGCTAGTAGTAAAACAGTTTCGAACCATTATTGTTTGTTTTGAAAATATTTCCTCGAATTCTGGCAAAAACACAGCAAATATTTTGTAACCTGCCATGAAATATCGTATGGACATTATGGTGTTTAGAATATGATAATATCACATGAATATTATCAAAATTATTAAGTTATTTCTTTTACAAGTTAATGATAACTTTTCTGCAAAACGGATGTTTCATTGCATATTTTTGCACGTTAAATGTAAGATTTCTGAAATAGTGGTACTTCAGAGTGAAGTCAATACATAACAAATATTGGCATTTCATTGGAAGAATTCTCTATGAATGCAATATTGATACATTATCGGACATCATTATCCTTTTTATAATCAATATTAATTTGATATTATGTGCTAGTCAAATGAAATAAATGAAGTGTAAAAAAATTAGACAATAAATTGTTTCTGCTCCGTAACATACACAGTGTAATAATCAATATTTTTTAAAAAGTAGCATTAATGAATATAGTAATTTTTTCTCACTTTACAGTATCATAGTTTCATGATGACGATGCATTTAACAAAAGTGTACAGTTATGTGCCGCAATGTTTTCTGTTGTCTCCTAACTATTATTTTAAAAACTGTAATTTGCAAACAGAAAATTAGTACGAAATCCAATTGACTGAATTTTAAATAGATGTCTTAATGAATGAATTTTTCGTATTAGAAAAATATCTGGGATAGGTATATAATTAATAATGGAAACATTAGTTTTATGATTCATAATAAAAAAATACCTATATGATTCATCTGTTAAGTAAGAATGTAATCTTTCAAAATATATATATATTATTTTAATTTGCCACAAAATTACATAACAGAATAATAGTGAAAACCATTATCTTACCATTCACACACAGAACAAATACACATCGGATGAAATCTGCATCATTAACTGTACAGCGGAAAAGCACTGTTTTCACAAAGATTTTCGATAAATGTAAACAGCAGACATCAGTTTTAAGCCTAATTTTTATAACTTAATAAAAAACATATGAAACTCTTTAAACTGTGAGTTTTATTACTGAGGTGATTGGAATATATCACGAATATCATTGTTATCATATTTGTTAGGTTTCCTCGAAGTTCCACAACTTTGAAGAAATTCTTTATTATTTATATGCTGCCACACTGTAAAAAAACGACATTTTTACAGTACAAAGTACTGTTCATCTCTCGCACAAACTCGATCACAGTGAATGTGCTGTATCTTTCTTTGGTTTCCTGACCATATTAACATGGAAAATACAGTACTTGCGTAAAATTAACAGCGCATATTTTGTTCTGGTAAATCTACAGTGGTTTTTTTACAATGCACCACCGATATGATTACGTGATATCGGTCACGCTATGAGAGGATTGTTCAAAAGAAAACCAACTCTTTCAATTAAACTTTATTGGCAGTTTATTTAGACACTATTTAAAAATCACAAAACACTATCTACACTTAAGAACTCGGATATAGATGACCCGGTTAAACATTAAATTAAATACAGTAAATACTTGCTGTGTATTGTTAACTACTTTATATCCCTCTCACCTTACTCTAGTTAAATTAGATTTATCGGAGATCACTATTAATCTCCCAACATATTAGCTCTATATTCTAAGAGCTCCACTCCTAATCAAGCTCTATCCACGTGCTACTCTGGACACGAACTCACACATTGAGTTCAGGGCACCTATCTGCTCTGCGAGAAAAGCGACTACACACTTTCAGATATATCCCTTAACTAATCTCACTTCACTGTATCATTCCTCTTCCCAAAACATTAACAGAGGGTTTCCCTTCTGACCCCAAGGTCCGCAATTTTGCTTTCTGGTGAAATAATTTTGTCCGCCTTATCTTAGGTATGCATTTGAACAGCACGGAAACCCCTCTCTATTGATAAGCTACATTTTTTTACCTATTCTGTATAACTCACTAGCCCGGGTTAAGTTTCAGAAAAGAAAAGAGTGTTACTTTAAAATTCCCAGTTCACAGACAATATACAAGCAAGAAAAATAATATATAACCATAGTTCTAATAGTAGATGTTTCTGAGAGCCTGACAATATTCTTTTAAATTCATTCTTTTATCAAGAATAAATTAAACATTGTGCTTACAAACAATCGATATACTATGCTATGAAATCTGTAACAGCATAAACCTGACTCGAAACCGACGAAAAATTTGCAAGAATTGTGACACAAATGCAATTCCCCTTTTTCCGCATTTCCATTTCGTAACTCTTGAAATAAGTCACTGTGAATTTGATAGCTACTATTTTGTGATGAGGTGCACATCACTCGGAATATGGGCATATTTGCTTCACGAGTGAGTCAAGAAGTGACGGTCACCTGATGACATTATACGACTTATTGAAGGTGTACCATTTTGGACACTTTTGTGATTGTAACACTTCTTATCATTTGGTACGTCTTAGTGACATCATATAAAATGGTTGTATTGTTGAAAATGTATAATTTTATCTAAACGATTCAATCGTTATGTGTCGTAAACTTACGGCCTACAGAGATATGTAATCAAATCCGTATGCATTCAAAAGGACAGACAGTTGCTGTAATGCAATGCGATGGAAAGCTTGAAATGCAATGCAGATCCTTGTAATGCTCACAAACCAAGTTATTTGCCATTTATGTAACCTAAATCAGAAAAATTATAAATCACATAAGTTAATGAACCGAAAGTGGAAACATGATGGACAGTAGTGCCAGTTTAGTGCATTTCTCTATTAAAAATCTATTGTAATTTCTGAATAGCAGTTTTCGCTCTGTCTAATGACTTATAAAGTAAATCGAATATTACTGTTCAGAAATACTGGAAGATTGTTGAAGTAAAAAAAGTCAGTTAAGTTGTCAAAACTGGTGAAAGAAGTTTCCTTAAAATTGTACATACCGTGTGTATAACTGTAACAGAATTTCCCCTTTTTATATTGTGAAAATTTAGCATATTATTATGTAACCATTATTTCCTGAAAATTGGATATTTTGAAATAATTTAGAAGATAACCAACATTTTTTTATTGCGACATTTGCCTTTTGATTCTATGCTTATAGATTTTTATTTGACTTTGAATCAGCTATAACACTGAAGGTAATTATTGCTTTAAAATAATGAAACATGATAAGTGCACGCTGAAACCCTAGAGGAACAAGTTCTCAAAGAAAAACTAGTAATATACTTTTAAATAAATTACATTAAATACTTATTAGCTGTTTTAAAATAGAAAGCTTTCGGAGAAGGAGGCTGCATTGCAACTTCAATTAGGTTTTCCCTAATTGTTTTCTATTGTAATTCGATAGTTCCAGTAATTTGTTTGGTAGGATTGTCATTAAAATTCTTATTACTTGGGAAAGTGCAGTGAGTCATTTCTTCTTCTGTATTTGGAAGTGTATAATCAGATTACAGATTCAGGAGAAATGCTAAATGTTTAATGCTAAAAGTTAAAATTTAACGAAATAGTTAAATCTCCGGAATAAGCTTTTTATTTAAAATATTCAATTCATCAAAGATTAAAATATTTTTGTACAAAATTCTCGGTACAAGTTAAATAATAATGAAAATGTTTTATTTCGTACTTAATGTTGTTTATATAATTATCCAATTTTTTTAGAGTCAATCGTAATGCATTATTCGATAAATATTATTTTATTAAAAATGTATGCATATTTGTATTGCTGATATTTAAAAAAGGTATTTAAATTTTGGAAGTTCTATATTAAACTAAATAATTTGGTTGGCATTAATAATTTCCATGTATTAATAAATAGGAAATGGTTAAAAAGATTATATTTATACAGAAAATAGTTTTAATTAGGTGTCAAATATAAAATTGAATACTTTTATGATAAAATGTAAAAAACATTTTCTTTTTTAAAGCAGATATTTCGGTAATCTTTTTATTTTAGTAATTCGGTAAAAAAAAAGTACAGTGCTTATTACAACCGTAACCTAATTTTAAATAACCTGGGGAACTTTTACATCCATTTGAAACTATAACTAAATATTTCTATTATTTCCTTTCTAGTCTTTTTACACTGTAAAAAAGAAAAAAAAATCTGTAAAGTTACTAAAGTTTTTCTAGGAAACAGGGATTCTTAGAATTTTTTATGTAACGGTAACAACAAAAATTCCTGTAACAGAGTCTGTTAGAGAAAAACTTTAGTAAATTTACAGATATTTTTTACAGTGTAGATATTAGAAATTGTATCAAGAAATATGCAATACCCACTAAAACTTTCATAAATATTCATTTCCATAAAACAATTGCTGAATAGGTGAATTATATGAGTAAATTATAAAGTACAAGCTAAAATTTTAATTATAGTTTTCACAGCCACAAATATTCTATTAAAACTCAATACTTTCCTTCTTCTCCAAAAGATAAATACTTTTAGTGATCTGATAAATTTAAAGTGCATCCATGTCAAAATGTAAGGAAATATTTTTTTCCTTAAAACAATAGTATATTCCGAATTTTGGAAATAAAATATGGAATATCTTCTAAATCCGTATCAAAATATTATTTTCCATAGAACAGTAGTTTTTTTATATCTTGAAGAAAACACATTATAGTATGTAAAACTTTAACGATTTTTTTTTTAAATCCAATAAATATTCTTCAAATGCATAAAACAATCCTTCTTTGCTGAAAGCCGATTACTTTTACATAATCTGATAAACCTAAGGTACGTCCACATGAAACTAAAAATAAATCTTTTCTTTTGTAAAAACCGAAACAGACATTTTGAATTTTGAAAAGAAAGCATGTAACATCCCCTAAAACAATAACAAAATATTCTTTTCAATATAGCAGTAATAGAAGTTCTTAAATGTATGAAGGAATCATATTGTAGTACCTTAAACTTACATTCATTGAATATTCTGAAAAAATATAATGTAATCCTTCCTTTTCAAAAGCAGATTACATTTAGTAATTTGTTAAGTTATCAGAACGTCGTATAATGCACTGCTTTTCTCTATTACTTACTCAGATAAGATACTAAATATGTAATAAAATTCATACTAAAAAAAATTATATGTCAGCTTTAACCATTTTGTGGAAACTGTAATAAACTATTTATTTTATTAAAAAAAGAAAATACATTCAAAATTCTGTAAAGAAAAAGTGCAATATTTACATGAAAAATTCGAATATTCAGGAACAAAATATTTCTTTCCGTAAAAGAGTATCATAATTTCTTTGTTCTGCAAACTCTGTTAGATAATCTATCTAAGGGTTATCTAAGGATCATTTCAACAAATTAACATTTATTACATTAAAATAATCATTCCTTTCCAAAGCTCGATTTCTTTTAACTTATCTAGAAAACGTAAAGTATATCCACCTGAAACTAAAACAAGGTATTTTCTTTTAAAAACAGAATCAAGCCTTTTGAATTCTGTGAAGAAAACATGTAACATCCACTGAAACCAAAAGAAAATATTCCGTTATACACACTAACAGTAGCATTTCTTAATTCTAAGAAGAAATCACTTGAAACTATCTAAAATATTAACGATTTTTAAAAATTCATTGAAAATTACGTAAAATCATAATGCAGTCTGTCCTTTTAAAAAGCAATTTACTATTAGTATTTTGATAAGACTCTAGATTAATAAGTACTACACAATTAGAAAGTAATACAATCTTTTGTATATAATTAGTTCAGAAAAGGTGCTAAATCCCTTCTAACGACCCCGGCATGGGCGTTATGTAAGAATACAGTCATATTCCAGTATAAAGACGAAAATAATTCTTTATTTAAACAAATTGAGCAGAGAAATGATAGATTTTCTTCTTCAAATTTTGCCTAAGACTTCTTAGCGAGCAAGCGAAAGCACCAATTTACTAACTACGAAATATTAAACATTTAACTCACATAAACCTCCACGAAAGTTCACACTGCTAGCACCACGCTGAAATTATACCTTCAGCTGCAGCTTAAATACAACTTAAATCTTCACTGCAATTTAACTGACAATCCGTGGTTGTTAAAGAGAACTTTATTTATTCAAGCTATGAATCAAAACTTCTTACCTACGGCGACAGTTCATTGACAATCCATGTAGCTTAAAATTCATTCACGCAGTCCTAAAGCACCCTCAGAGGTAGGACTCGACCGAAATTCGAAGACACGCACTATCACTTCGTCTTATGTACTTCGCAGATTGAGCGACGAGCCTAATTTGCATAAAATAACACCGAAAACAGTAGCCGTAGACTCCAAAAGATTCACACATACCTTGGAAAATTAGAGTAAAATAGAATAGAAGGGTCTGTGTTGCGCCACACTGGTTAAATGTTTGAAGTTACGCTCGCACGCAAAATACTAGATACCATTTATAAGTCTATAAGCGAGTCGCTAGGCCATTACGCACTTCTAGAATTGAGAGTAGTTATTACTTTTAAACACTTATGTCTCAAATACAGATTTAACAGTGTTGTGGATAACTGAATTAAATTATTTCATTTAAACAGTAAAAAAAATCAGAATTCCATACAGAAATCATGCAAGATTCACTTGAAGTAGCCAAATATTTGGTAATTAAATATTGCTTTCCATAAAAGAGATTCAGAATTTATTCGTTCTGATAAGAAATAATATATTGTTATCTACCGATTTTTAAAACAATCCATGGATATTATATGAAAGTATAATACAACCTTTCCTTCCCAAAAGCCGATTACACTTAATCTGATAAGCCTCCAGCACGTCTTATAACAGAATCTTTTTGCTCTGTGATTCCATATTATCCTTAGATTCTAATCTTAGAGAAAACGCTAAGTCAGTTATAGCAGTGAAAGTAATTATTCTTTTAAAATAATTATATTTTAAATATATATATATATATTAGTTTTATGTAGAACTGTAATAATTTATGTATTAACTTAAAACTGTAACAGATCTTTATAAGATTGTTAAACAAAACTTGAAATATCCATATTATTCTCGTAACAAAATATTTCCTCCCGTAAATTAGTTACAGAATTTATTTGCTTTGCGAAAACACATAGACTGCTATATAAAATTTGCATTTCTTTTGTTCGTGAGATATATGAAGAAAACCCATCGTTTTAAAAAAGAAGATTATTTTTAAGTAATCTGATAAGCATCCAGCACGTCCTATAGTACAATCTTTATCCTCAGATTCTAAACTTAGATAAAACTCTAAATCAGTTATAGTAGTAAAAATAATTATTTAAAAGAAAAGGTAAAGAAAGCAAGTAAAAGCAGAAATAAGACACTTCTTGTGATGAAAATGTAGAAAATTTTAAATAATTTATAATTAATGCTTTTTATCTATTTTAATATATTTTTTCATTACGTAGGGTGTATAGGTTGATTTTACATGCTAATGAAGATGACACTCAAATCCAAATTTTCGCTTTTAAAACAACACTGTATGTATTTTTTATGTCTTGAATTACAAATAATAGATAAAAAAGAAACTGCAAAAATTATTGCCTTTCTATTGCGCACATATAGTTCAGTATGGCGCAATTATAAAATGAAATATTTTTACAAAAAAGTAGAAATAATAATTGGCATTCGGCATTCCCTAAATAAAAGGTGCAAGAACACATTAAAATGCGCCGTAATACAATTCTATCAAGAATCGCGACCTGTGCTGCAAAAACAGATTACTTGACCTAAAACACCTAAAATACAGACTGGATCATCCCTGCCGTTTATGAGACAGGGACCAAAATCGAAGCAGAAACTGGTTTGCGTTAGACAATGGGAGCGTGTGACGGCGTCTTTTAAATACGGCAACCCCAGATCTTGAGGTAGACTAATACTGAACCGGCTTCTAATACGGCGGTTACCCTTTGAACAACAAGATGGCTATGTCTCATCTCCCCTTATTGGTGCCTTAACTTGACCACGACCACTAACTTTTCGTAGTCAGGCTGGCTCGAAACCCCCAGCGTTTTGTTTCCAAGCAGTCTTGGTACTCATTTTAACATACCAAAAGCTATGAAAAACTGGTGAATCTCGGCAAAGGTGAACATGTGACCTGCCGTGTTGCAGCGTAATGTGCTGAATTACCAGGTTTGCAGTTACACAACAAAATAATATAAAAATAGTGCTCCCATTGAATAGTAACAGTGATTTTTAATTTTGTGGAGAAAATATGTGGTATTAATCAAAACTTCAATGTATTTTTTTTTCATTATTTGATGAAAATTCTGTGAAAACACACCATCCTTCATTTCCAGAAATCTATTATTTCACAAAATTTCATAAACCTTCACCATGTAGCAATGCAATCTTTCGATTTTTTAATTCTAATAGTGGGCTCTAACTTGTTAAATAAGTTGAGAGCTAAATTAATTATAGCACTGAAATTAATTATTGATTCAAAAGTTATAGTAAATTAAAGCTTCAACACTGCCAGAGTATCTTCTTGAAGAAGAAATTCTAACAAAATTTTAAATAAATCGTAACACGTAATTTCCATTGAAATTGTAACTGTATATATTTTTTTTCAATCGAATAACAGAAGGATGCCTGTATTCTAGAAGAAATCTCATAACACTATCTAAATTTTTAACGATTTTTTTTTTATTTTCAAAATTCAGTGAATATTCTATGAAGACAAAATGTAATCCTTCCTTTCTGAAAGCCGATTACATCTAAATAATCTGATAGACCTCTAACATTTCCTGCAATACAACCTTCTGCCCTTTGACTCTAAGCTTAGATTCTGATCTTTGATAAGTAGGTAAGTCGTTATAGAAGTGAAAGTGATTATTATTTTAACGTAAAGATAGTGTGTGTTCTAACACTGATGGCGCAATAGCTGGAAGGAGAAACAGTAATAAATTTTTAAAATAAGATAAAATTAAATAAAGAAGACATTTTTTAAATGATGAGGTAGCTGAAATTTCACATGGAGTTTCTCTAATTACATTATGTTGTAGTGTCGGAGTTTTAGTAATTTATTTGTCATGATTCGCATTAAAATACCTATTGTTAAGGAATGTGCATTTAGTCAGTTTCCTTAATTCAAAAGAATAAAACTGATTTCTTCATGAAGTCGAAAAATTATACATTTATCTCCGAAAGTTAATTGCGAAAAATCATTATAAGCCATTGAAATACTTTTTCATTTAGAAAGTATTTAATAAAGGTTAATGACAACAAAACTAATTAGCACATTTAAATAAAAGTGTTAAGTTCATTTAGAAGGTATAGAGTCTTACATAGCAACATCTTAAAATTTCCTTAAAAATGTAAGTTTGTACAACGTAAAGCTTGCGTTAACTAAATTACGTTTTAATGATTTGGATGAATCGAACATATAAATTTAAAATTGCTTTAAACTTATATATGCATGAATTGAAGATATGTTGTTAATATTGCGCGTCAATATCGCTTGCATGAATTTGTATTAATATAATCAAAAATCAAACTATTTGTGCGAATTCCAATACATAAGCCAAAACTTTTAACAACGTAACAATTTGTACACACAAATACATACAAACATGATTTTTTGTGTCACGTTTGTATATATTTGTGCGTTATAACGATGTTGAAATTTTTGGCTTATGTATTGTATAAATAGTCTTTTAAAAAATTTAACAGGCAAATATAGTACAAAAGGAAGATTACTGAAGCCGATTCAGTTATTTCAATTTGTACGAAAAGAAAAGATTAAGTGTGTCTGATATAAATATAATTTAATATGATACAAATTACAAGCAATAATTTTATCAAAGGATAACCATTAAACATTCATAGAATCCTCAATTCAATATATTATCACCCACCTTTTCAATAAAACATAAAAGGTACATATTACATATAAATTGTAACTTCAGTCGTTTTAATTTATTATGCATAATAATAAAAATTCTAAATTGTTCTAAATAAATATAGGGTTATTATCTAAATTTGTAACGAAATATAGTAGCATGATCAAGTTTTCTCTCTTTCTCTTTATATCTGCCTGTCGTCTATCTATCCGCTTGTCTGCCAGTCTATCGCTATATATATATTTATATATATGTTAATTTAAGTATCTGTTTTAATCGTTATTTGTTTATATTACGTTTCTATTTCTTACTATAGAATTGAAAAATATTAGATGAATTTTAATTTAATTTTTTCCTTTCTGAAAGCCGACTAAATCTATGTAATATGATAGACCTGAAGCATTTCCTACAAAAATCAATCTCTGTTTTTTTTTGTTTTTTTTTTTTTTTTACCCTGGGCATAGATTCTAATGTTTGATGAATTACAAAATTAGTTTAGTAGCGAAAGTAATTATTCTTTTAAAGTGAAGATAGTAAGTGCGAGCTGCATCATTACAGAAGCAATTGCTCAAAGGAGAAACAGTAATAAACTTTCAAATAAATTACAATTAGTGTTTGTTAGTTAATATAAAGCAAATAAAAATTTTCTATCGGATGTGAAGGGAGTTGCAACTTTGAAAACCCGATTTTCTCTAATTGAATTTTGATGTAATTCGAAATTTCCATTTATTTGTTTGGCATGCATCGTCATTAAAATCATTATTGTTTAGGAAAGTGCAGTTTGTTCTATAATTTCAAGTGTTAAATATAAGAGAGCGATTTAATTATTTGAAAAATGCTTTTGTTATGTATTTTGAATTGAGTAAGGATTAGAAACGGTTAGTCTGTACAACTTAACATTAAATACTAATTCATTTTAAAGGATTGGCTAGACATGGCGCAATGAACACAAGATGACTTCAAATTGTACTAAACATTAGTGTAATATAAAAAAGAGTATACGCTATGTTTAGAGATATACATCAGGGTGCATATGCTGTAATTGAGGATATAGGAATGTATCCAGAAGGTATGCAGCGTATACCACCGTATACCCGCCACTACGTCCCGGATGCTGAAGCTAATTTCATATAAAAGCCTTGTCACAGGTTTTAAGTACGACTATACTTCATTTAGTTGAAATTTAAATATTATGTTTTTAAATGCATTCAATATGTCAAGTTTTGTGACATTGAAACGCAATTTATGGGAAGTGTTACTTTTTTATTTCCAATTGAAGACATCGGAAAGTGAAGCTCTACGTTTGCTGTCCGAAGCCCATAAGGATTATGTTTCATATTATGGGTATTGATTCAAGCGATTCAAAAATGAAAATTTTGATTTGGAAGCAAAGGCATGCTCTGGCTAACTGAAAAATTTTGATGACAAAGATATCAATGCATTCCTCGACGAAGATCAGTGTCCATCTTTGAAAGAATTAACAGAAGCATTAAATGTACTGTCACTAAACTTTTGAACTTTTGAAGTCTATGGGGATGGCTCAGACTCAAGAAAGTCTGGTGCCATACTAATTTAATCCAAAACACTTTAACAGGCGTGTCTTCATGTGTGAATTTCTACATCATTTGCAGAAAAAGAAGTGTTTTCTTGCATCATATCATCATTGGTGATAATAATTGGAAACATTATGACATTCCCTAGCCCAAAATACCATGATGCAAGCTTGGCCAACCATCAACATGAACATCAAATTAATTGTTTCTGTATATTTAGTGGAATCAGAATGGTTTGACCTATAATAAGCTGATAAAATCTGGTGAAACCTTTGCCGACAAAAAACAATAAAGAAGTGGAATAAAAACGACCAGAAAATCGAAAGACAAGAGAAAATGATTTTCAATGGTCATAGAGGCTAGAGCTGCTTGGAATGGATGTAATACAACCCCACCCACCCACACATTATTTCTACTAATTTCAATTTGTTTCAATCCATGCAGAACGACCTCGCTGAGCAGCAATTGAGTTCTTTTGAAGATATCAAAAAGTAGCTTGATTCATCGCTAACCTCAAAAGAGTCGCCCCGTTTATTCGGCATTTTAAGTCAAAGATGGGAAATAGTTGTAGCTTGTACCTAACAATACGCAATACATTGAATAACACGTAGTTATCACTTTGTTTCGTACATGTTCATCTTAACAAATGTTCATTTTCACAAGTAGTTCCTTTAAATTAAGTTTAGTAAACAATATGTGCTATTTTTTAAATAACAAAACTATGAGATAATTTCACAATTAGTAATGTTTATAGATGAAATGAAATATCAAAAATTATGTTATCTTTTCAGCAGGCTAATTTATTAAATGT
This sequence comes from Maratus speciosus, assembly GCA_963932465.1. NCBI lineage: Eukaryota > Metazoa > Arthropoda > Arachnida > Araneae > Salticidae > Maratus > Maratus speciosus. The sequence continues at coordinate 211,629,796 of OZ010790.1, forward strand.
ATCACATTTTATTAAAGTGATTCCTTCACTGCGATATTTTTTTCTTTTGTTTCCAAATATCAACAATAGATAGCGCTGAAAGCCCTTAATATGAAATATTGCTCAAAATATAATTGCAATTTGCGCATATATTCCAGGAACTTTTTCGATTTCCTATAAAAAATAATAAAGAAACAGAAAAGAAATACCACAAAAAACTTTAATACACTACAATTTAGTAATCACATTATGAAGCAGATAAAAATGATGGATGACTACACAGATGAAATGTAAGCAAGAATTTCTCTCCATCACCCAGCGTACTGGCGGTACTGGTAAATACCGCCAAATAATTCAACTGCTAAATCGAATACATTCACCGCTGAATTAAAATAGCTTGTCAAATTGTTTTCTATGATCATAATGAACACATAAAAGAAATCCAACACTTATCTTATATCCTTTACTATATTTGCATCAATAAAAAGACAAGCGCGACAATCTGTACAAAATATCAGTCCAAATCACATCGACTGTTTCAAAGATAGCCCCCTTCCTCGCTAAAATAACAAACTTAGAACAACTACTCCCATGCATCCTGGAAAAGTGGAGTTAAGAGAGCGTTTTTGCAAAGTACCATTAGAATATTAGTAATATTCACTATGCCATGAACGTTTAAAGTGGGTAGTACTTATAAGTACCGTCAGTAGATAAAGGGTTAAAGTAAAATTTATATAAAATCTATTTATTACACCTATTAATAAAATAAATGCTACTTCTCATACAAAATACTTCGATTGATGACATTTAGAAAGCACAGCGAAACAATCAAATATTTTTTAAAAAGTTTTTTTTTAACCATTTATATATATGAAGCTTTTTAGAAAATGACATATCAGAAGTTTAAGAAAGCTGAAACTTTCTCATTAGCTTTTAAGAACACAATTCATTTATTTGATTTATTTTTATAAGAATTGTGAAATTTCCACAACAGTATATCTGTTATTTTATCTAACTTTTCATGTAAATATTTTAGAAAAAACCTGTAACTACCGATTTATGAAATCAGTAGCAATGACACAGCTTACTTAAATTTCATATTATTATTATTATTATTATTATTATTATTATTATTATTATCATGTAAATTTCTAATACATTTTCAGATTTAAAGAAGATAATTAAAAAAAATTCTTTTACTGAAATTGGAGTTAATAAAGGGTTTTAAATAGTGATGGACAGAATGAATGATTTTACTCTTCGAATGAATCATTCGGGCATGCGCAAAAGCATAGCTGTCATTTTTTTTTTTTTTTTTTTTTTTTTTTTTTTTATTCAATTTTTACAAGAAATTTTGTATCGAAAAAAAAGTTTCGTAATTAATTTAAGAAACGCATAAAAATATAAAAATCATTTTTTCTTCAAAATCTCTGAAGATAATTGATTAATATAATAACGAACAGGTGCTGAACAGGTGAACAGCATTGAGGGGTTTCCTAGCTGATATCATCTTAACATCCAGTCTTGAAAATGAAATATCTTATGTTTTGTGAGCCATTGGGATAAGATAAACTGTAGTTTAAAACTACTTAAAAAAAAAAAATAAGAAATTTAAAGAGAAAATATTTAGTTAAGTATAAAAATGGATTAAAGTTAAATTTTAAGTTAAGACTTAAGATGATTAAAAAATTGATAAATATCGCAAAGAATATTATAAATGGTCTAGCTGTAGTTATAAAACTACTGTAAAGAAGGATAGTCTGGTAACTATACTTTTGTTTCTTTTATTTTTACAAAATGTCTGGTGGAAGTTAAATAAATATATTTACAGATGTTGGAAACTATGTTTTTTCGCTTGACCGAGAGATTAAATTGAATAGTAAAATCATTTATTCTGCCCACCACTTTAGAATTTAATGTAAACACAGAAAGCCACATCTTTTAAGATAAAATGTAATGACTTTTTATACCAATTTTGATAAACTTTGAATCAAGTTAATTTCTAAGTTATTGTGCAAGTAACAATTATTTGATTCAACAACTATTCAATCCACTAAGAGCTATTTTAATTATATTTAGAATATTTAAAGTCTTGTATCTGCATTGTCTATTATTTATTTTAAAAAATAAAGCATAACATAGTTATAAAATTTGCTTTACTCTAAACATTAGCCTTAAAGTTTTAAAAATTGTTTGTCCATTAAAATAATCCAAACTTCATATTTCCCATTTCCTGTAGCAAGAGATATAATTTATCGTCACACAAAATATTAGCATTTCTGATACATATTTGATTACCAAACCACAGAAACCTTGGAGAACTTATTTAACATATGCATTCATTAATTCCAATCGATAGCATTAATGCATTGCACGATTTTAGTCAAACTGCATTGCGATGTCCACATCGTAGCTAATTGCTACAAAATTCAAATTCTGACGACAGTAGTGTAAGTCTTTATAATTATCCATAACATCATGGATTTATTTTTTTTTCATGGATGTGGACGACAAGTTAATTACAGTAATAGCTCTCTTGATTAATAAATGATAAATTATTTAGATGTAAATATATTTTACGAAATATTCCCAAATGGTATCTTTTCTGAAAACCGATAAATTAGTTAGTGAAAGTGGAAAAACCTTAATTGAATTTAGTTGATAAAAACTTTGTAGAAATATTATATTATTTAGGACGGTAAGTCGTGTATGTAGCATAGATAATGACATAATTCTCTACGTCATGAGCATATAACTTACAATTTTTAACTCTGTGTAACTTCACAGATTTTTGTTCTAAGAACGACGAGGTAACTACAACAAAAGCTCTCTTGATTAATAAATAATAAATTACTTATGTTTAAATATATTACAAAAAATATTACAAAAAATATTTAATAAAAAAGTTAAAACTAATTGAATTTTGTTAGCAAACTATTTTGCCTGAGATAAGTCGGGGGTAAAAGCACTGTTTGCCCATACCTACCGCCAGTGAAGTGGTTAAAACAATATAATATTTATGAAGGTGAATCTTGTATAAGGCATATTTAATGACAAACTTTCCATTGTCCTGACTATATTACGTTAGTCTTTATAATTAGGCATAATACGTTTTAGCTTTAAGGATAACAATTTAATTACAGTAATAGTTCTTTATATTAATAAACTATGAATTATTTATATTAAAATACATGTTTAAAAAAAATTCCCCAATATATATTTTCGAAAAACCAATAGATTTATTAGCGAAAGAAGAATAAAAATTAATTGAATGTAATTGGATACAATCTTTCTAAAAAGAATATGTATTACATAGGGACACGAATTATGCGTAAAGCATAGATAGTGGCCCATTTTCCTATCCCGTGAGCATATAAGTAAAGTCTTTTATATTTATGTATAACATAATACACATTAACTTTGAGGGCGACGCGTTGAATGAAGTAACTGTCTCTTATTGAATAAATGAAAATTAAGTAGATAAAAATTTATTTCACAAAATAGTCACATAGTGGTTCTAAAACCAACAAATTAATCAGTGAAAATTTAAAGTAATATAAGCGATCCAAGCTTTCTTAAAATGCTTATTATTTAAAAAATATGAATCAATTGTAGCCCATAGATAATGGTACATTTTCCAATCTCAAGAGCAAATAACATAAATATTTTTTAATTATATATTAGATCACATATTGACGGCATGTTAATTACAATAAAAGATCTATTTATTAATAAATAATAAGTCATTTAGATTTCAAAGCATTTCAAAAATATTTCCAAGAGATATTTTTTCTAAAAACCAGTTTAGCATAAATATATTAATATGGATTATTTATTATATGTTAATGTACTTCGATGAGAGAAAATATGAGCAAATGTCAGTAGCTGTTAAGCAAATTTATGTTGGTGATTTCATTAACCTTTTTGAATTGTAAGAATTACTAATTGGTCATCTGCTTTGCTTAAAGAAATCGCCCATTCCCTGCCGGACCTTATTTACCACAGTACTTAGCCGCAGATTTCACATCCTTGCTTTAGACGAAGAATCAGTCAGAAACCTTTAGTTGCCAACAGGGTTCTGAAAATAGCAAAAACGCCTTTCATGAAATTTATGAACTACAAAAAGACATTTTTGCGTCAAAAAATGTTTCCTTAAAATTTGAGAAGTACTTTTACGGTCAAAATTGCGTAGGTAGCATTCATATAACTTCAAATAAGTGAATTTACGAAAAAATATAATTGAAGTGACGATTTTTATAAATATCATGCATGTTAGTAATTTTTGGATTAATTATAAATTATTATAACAATTATACATCTACTAAAATTTCAAAAGCAAATTATATTTCATGATGCTTACATTTCTACATGATTGAGAGACAGAAAGAAATGGGTACATATAAACAAAACATAGACATTAATGATTTTAAACTTAAATTTTAAAATCTATACATTCACTAAAGATTATGAGAACAAAAGCATTTTTAAATTATATGGAGTTTATGTACCTTCAGTCTGAGTGTATTTAGACAAATGAACTTATTAATTTTATCCAAGGCGCGAAATTTCTTTTTCCAGCTCGAAATTCGTGAGCAGAAATTTTGTTTGACGACTAGGAAGTAGCCTAACTAAGTATGTAATCGATTTGAGATTTTAATGCTGAAAGACAACGTTAAATAAACGTGAATATTTAAAGTTACATACATTTGTGTACTTAAATCATGATATTTAGCTTTTATTTTTAACCAGAATTGGGAGATACTATTTTTAAATGTGTTTGAAGAAAGTTGTTTCTGATTTCTAAATTAAATGTTTTTTTTTTTAAACTTAATGTTATCCTTTAATATTATGATGACATTTAATAACAGTGTTTGCTCATACATTTGTTTGTAAGCTAAAGTGTCGATTTGTCAAGTTTTGTACGAAAATTTTATAAATTTGAATCACTTCATGGTACAAATTGAGTTATTAGTTTTAACAGGTAATGGTTCTTATACTTTATATAAATCTAATAAGTGTTACTCACAGATAAATTGATACAAATAAATAAAAAAAGTTAATCACTTCATGATACAAAATGAGTAATTATTTTTGATAGGTATTGATTTATTATTTTTTTATAAATCTATTAAATGTATCGACAGGTAAACTAGAACAAAATAAAAAAAGAGAATCACTTCAGGATACAATTCTTGTCATGATACAAATATTATTTTTGTCAGGTAATGGTTTATATACTTTATATAAATCTAATAAATTTCACTGGCAGGTAAACTGAAACAAACAAACAAAATAAAGTGAATCACTGCATGATACAAAATGAGTAATTATTTGTGATAGGAAATGATTTATTTATTTTATAAATCTAATAAGTGTACTGACAGGTAAACTGAAACAAAAAAAAGGGGGCAATTACTTCAGGATACAAATATCGTCATGATACAAATAGTATTTTTGACTGCAACAAGACTTATGTAGGTAGATCTTTTGAATGAATAATTCAGAATTCTGAGAACAAAACGAAGTTCTTAAGGCTCTTCCTCACACCCCCCTCAAAAAAGGAAATACGATAGAAAGATATAAGAATTTGGATAGCTTCAATATGTCTGTGATCTTTTGTCAGAGTTCAGAAAAAGAGTCTGGGCATAAAAAAAAAAACAAATTTAACGAACGATAAGACTATAGATTTCAGGCAATTTTTAACCGAAAAATATTTAATTCTAATGTATATGCGGCTTTAATAATAGACTATTAAAGATAATCAATTTAGGGAAATTTTATAGTAAATTAATATCCTCACATTTATGCAAATAGGTATGGATAAACAGACTTGAGTAAAATTACATATTTATTCTTTCTTCTCTATAACACGATCTAAATGAAGATGAAGTTATATGTACAGTTTATATCTTTAAATTTTTAGATTTTTTTTATCAAAAATGTTCCTTTATTATGTCTAGAATTGCTAGATTTACAGATCTTCGATTCTTTAGATGCCTGCGGGTTTTCATTCTCGGATTAACCGTAGGTATTTGTAAAGGTAAATTTATTTTGCAAAAACGTCAGCAAAAAAAGTTAGAAAAAACAATTAACTGACAGAGTAACTGTAAATATATATTTTATTTCGACTCTGTTTTTTACTAAATTTTCATCTTTCGTAGAAAATTTTAAGGAGATATAAATTGAGAAAGACTGATACTTTGAAAGAAGAAATTGACTTTCCTTACTTTTAAATTATTAATCACTATAAAAAATGAATGATAGGTAAACAAAATGTATAATATTGTGTTTGCTCCCTGCTTATAAAGGCTATACAAGGACTAATTTTAGTTTGAGCTAGTAGAATTATTTCAGTTATATATCATTTGTTTTAAAAAAAGAACTGATATCTACTAAAAAACAACTTTTCAAAAGTAAAAAATAAGCCAAGCGAAAAAAAAAAAAAAAAAGAAAAGAAAAGAAAAAAGGTGAAAGTTGTGGCTAAAAAATAGTGTGATATCAAATTTCCAAGCTTATATTGCGGTACTTATTTAACATTTTTTGATAAAAATTTACCATATGTAAGTCGAGTACCTAAGTATGCGTTGATAGAAAGCCTTTTCTCCTTTACTAAATACATCATAACGTGTTTCTGAAAATTAATTTTTTTTAAATTATGCATGATGGGCTTGGCGGCCATCTTTCCATATTTTACACAAATTTCTAAGCACTCAAGCTCGTAACATATTTGCATTATTAAGAATTTCGAACTTATAGTTTTAGCTACAGACAGATAAATTAAGAAAGTTTTTTATTTTGAAAAAACAAATTGATTTTTACTGCTTTAACTAATTAATTAACCCCCTCCGAAAAAAGAGAATCATAAGATGAAACCTGAAGTTACTTCAGCTTTATTTTTAGACATAAATTTTTAGGCACTCATTTCCATAAATTAAAAGAATAAAATGTTTGCTTTAGTAACAATTTCGAACTTCCAATCTTAACAATGAACTTGTGTGCTTAGAAATTTGTGTAAAATATGGAAAGATGGCCGCCAAGCCCATCATGCATAATTTAAAAAAATTTAATTTTCAGAAACACGTTATGATGTATTTAGTAAAGGAGAAAAGGCTTTCTATCAACGCATACTTAGGTACTCGACTTACATATGGTAAATTTTTATCAAAAAATGTTAAATAAGTACCGCAATATAAGCTTGGAAATTTGATATCACACTATTTTTTAGCCACAACTTTCACCTTTTTTCTTTTCTTTTCTTTTTTTTTTTTTTTTTTTTTTTTTTCGCTTGGCTTATTTTTTACTTTTGAAAAGTTGTTTTTTAGTAGATAAGTAATTACAGAAATCCAAATATTTATTTCTCTATATAGACAGCAATCAGAAAATACAGCGTTATCATTTTTCTGCTGTTCTAAAGAAATCAATGTTAGTAGGGAAACAATAGTTGCTGAAGTCGATTGAAGCACTTAGAATTGAAGTACTTTTTTCTTGGGTAATACTAAAGTAAACCTAAAGCAATATTAAAAACTAGTCGTTAGGGGCCACCGTAGTACTTACCCATCATGGATACGCGTAATATAAAACATGAAAATAAAACGTGTGTAAATTATTTATAAAATGCATATCCAGGCATAACTAAGCTTGCCAAAATTTAATAGGCTATGTCGCACTAGTACATTCTAAGTACAGTCGTAAGGGAAAAAAAAAAGTAAACACCCCCTACTAACTCTTCAACAAATTATCGTAGACTGAAGTTACTGGTACCGAATGATTTGAAATAAAGTCAACTTTTAAATGACGTATATAAAATTTGCTTAGGGGGTCATCTACATATTGAAACGAACCCAAACCTCATTTTTTTCAATGGCAATACCCAATTTTAACGAGATATTTCAAATCTTCGGTTCAAAATATGCCTAGACAGAAAATTTCAAGTCATTTGAATGATAATTGTTTGAATTATAAACATTCAAAATTTAGTGCTTCTAATGTTAAATTACATTTTCATATTTTTATTTATATCTTCTGAAATTATGCTCCTAATGTGCTAATTTTTTGTTTAGAAATAAAACTAATGGGCCCAAACATAAATACGCTGAATTTGCAATTTTTATAATTTTATAATATGAATTATGAATTATGAAATTAATATTCGAAAAAATTATGAATTGCAACCTACAATTTTTTTGATGGATTTAGATTTATTATGTCCTGCTTTATGAAAATCCCAAATTTCACATTTTTCTTCCAAGTAGTTTTCAAATTATGCTTCAAAATGGTAAAATGATGGTTTAAGGAGACGTCTATGATTGAAGTGAGTAGATATTTTGACATTTCTTCTGCTGCCTTGTTATCTAACAGACTTCATTGACTGCTTAAGGTGCCTTGATCAAAAAGGCGGCTCTCTCGGTTAGCAATCGAGAACCCAACATCAATTTGGATACAGCCCTTAAAATACGCTCGTTTTAAAATAATTAATTTCTCGGAAACTTATGGTACGAATTGCATAAAAAATTGTTTTTAGGCTATTTGAAGGGTGTAGAGTTCATTTATGCTGTCAGAATTGGGTATTGCCATTGAAAAAAATGAAGTTATGGTTCGTTTTAATTTGTAGATGGCCCCCTAAGCAAATTTTATATACATCATTTAAAAGTAGACTTTATTTAAAATCGTTCGGTACCAGTAACTTTCTTCTACGATAATTTGTTGCGGAGTTAGTAGGGGGTGTTTACTTTTTTTTCCACGACTGTACATACCAAATTTCAAGCCTCTATCTCATTTTGTTCGGTAGACAGAGTGTTTAAAATAGTGGCTTGATGACGTCATAAACTTTAAATTCTCTATAACTGATTTACGTAAAAGAATCCTCCTTATAACTCGAAAAATGATAATCATATTAACTAACAGTTTACTGCGTCGGATTAAGCCGCTCATTTCCAATTAAAATACATCTTTGAATTGAAATTTGAATGAAATACAGTCTCATGAAAAAACAAAGAGTGTAGAAAATAGGATTATAAATATCTCGTCAACTAATTATCCGATGCACTTCATTCTTTATGCAAAATTCATGTTTTTTATTGTCTTCTATATTCACTACTTAAAATAAACAATTTCAAAAATTTTTATACACCTTTTATCCGAACGAATACTTCGAGAGTCCGAAAAAATAGTTCCCCATAATGGAAGTTAATGAAATTGAATAGTATTCTTCTAATTCTTACATACTAGGTACACACTAAATTTCAAGTCTCTATCTCAATTTGTTCGAGATATAGAGCGTTTACAGTCATAGACACACAGACGGACGGCAATTTTTTTTTCTTCTAAAAATATGTTTTTCGGAATCACCAGTGTCTGAAACGTGCAAATGTGACAAAAAAAAATCGATTTTTAAAAGGATTAAAATACTTACCCTATACTACGTATAATGGGTAAGTAAGAATAGTTTTGATAGTGCAACTAAATTTTAAATTCGTAGTTTAGCAAGTAATAAAAATTAACAAGAACGAAAAAGCAGGGACCAGGCATAGACTATAAAAAACTTTTCCACATTAACAGAATATTATTAAGAAATTTAATTTTTTCATTTAATAAAATCAATTATAGTCCATTCCGTAACGGAATTCTTTTTTGTTTGTCTGTGAAGGAACGATAAATGCTACGCACTCCATAATGTATAGAAAACATGCTGTAGTGATCCTCTGTGATCCTTTTAGGTGCGTTCGTAATTATATAAATACGTAGCATCTATAGTTGTCGTTCGGTTCGTCCGTCTGTCCGCATATAACAGAGCAAAAATCACCCAACCGAAGGTTCTGAAATTTTAAATATATAATTGTTGCAAAATTTTGTCGAGTCATTTCAAATTTAAAAAAAAAATCGGATGTATAGTTTAGGTACAGGGACAGTCAAAATTTTTCCGGTCAATGGAAAAAAATTATTTCAAGTGCATTTTAATGATGTTACATCCTTTCGAACTGAATGAAATGGATATGCACTAACGAAGTGCAGTTAAAATATACATTCAGTACAATATGCGGTGCAAAAAATAATTATAGTACGAAATGCCCTCATTTGCCACGTTTGACGTGCAATTTCCAACTTGTTATTTTTATTATGTTTACAGTATCATAACATTATTAGAATTCATTACAAACGATTTTCCCATATAGATAATAATGTAATGTAATTATTTTGTGCATATCAGTAAACAAACTATAAATCATACTTATTCTATATTCTTTGGAAAGTTTAGTTCACCTCATTGATGCATATCAATTTCATTATGTTTGAAGTATTTTGACAACATTAAAATTCATCAAAAACTATTCTACCCCACAGACCATACAGTAACGGATTTTTTTTTTTCTGTCCCTATAAACAAGTATAAATGATACACACTTCATTTACAATACAGAACATTCTATACTAAACATCAACAATGTGAGAAAATTACATCACGATCTGAGTATAATTATGAGAGTGGGAGCATGTACTGGCAGAAAGACAGACAAACAAACCAAATTCATAAAAGCATTTAAAATGTGTTGGAAAGTATTAAAAAATGCAATAGGCACGCAATTTTCAAACCAAAAATGCCGATTTTTTATTAACGCTAATTGAGAAGAAAAGAGTTCAAGAAATACAAATAATGATCGAAACATATCTCATTGTAATACACAATAAAATGCTTTGTAAAATATTGAAATAATTTCAAAAGTCCGGAAGAAATGTTCCTTAATATCAGTTGTTTGCTAAAGCGTTTTGCAATTTGTGTTACCTCGTCAAAAATAATTAATATATACAGTGTGTCATAATTAAATGACCCTACTTTAAAGTTGTCTTCATACGAAACTATACTATTGGTCAGAAAGTTGTGAATTTTGACGGACATAATAAAGAAATGAAAATTTGTTTGAGCAAAGAAAAAAAAAATCATTCAGTTCAAAATTTCGCCACCAGAGGGCGTTTTATAAAATAAATTACACATTTATCCACCACCCGCTGAATACTAAGCCTGAGCTCTGAGAAAAAAAATGGCGGCTGTCGTAGGCAATTTTTTTTTTCAGAGTTTGTATGGTCCGTTCAATTTGAACACCAATAAGTTTTTACGCTTTATTTTTTTCAGGGGGCGGTCTGTATATTTGTCTTATTTAATCTGAGAAAAATAAAGCGTAAAAACTTTTAAAAATGTGTAATTCATTTTTAAAAGCGCCTCAAACAATCGCTCATTTTCGCTCAAACAAATTCCCATTTCTTCTTTATGTCCATTAAAACATTTCGCAGCGTTCTGACCAATAGTTTCGTCTGTAGGGTCGTTTAATTATGGTCACCCTGTAATAGTTGCTTAATTGATAATTAGGAAATGAAGCAGTTACATGTTTCATTCAATGAAAACAAAATCTATTTTATTAATTGCTTATGAACAAAGAAACTAAAGTTAACCGCGTGAAATTCTTAAAATAGATATCATCGATTTATAATTTGCGAATTACTTCCTCAGTGTTAATGATTTCTGTTTGGAATACATAAAACAAATATAAATAAAAAATAAATTTAATTAAATTAATGCGTTATTCATGAGCTTTGGTACAGAATTTTTGTTCCTAGATTTCTTTTTCAATATGCAGTTTTTGTTTCATTCGAATATTGTATAATGTAAAAAAATTACACTTCCTCTTAGATTTTGAATTGAGAAGATTCTGTTGTATTGAGAAGTTTTACATAAGTTAATAAGTATTTTGCATAAGTCCCAGAAGATTGTCAGTATAAATTTTACATTTTTATGAAGGTTTGTTTTTCAATGATAATAATTTTGTGAATATATATCTAAAAGTACGGATTTGAGACCAAGTTTCAAAGATAATGCTAAATTTACATTTTTTCTAAGGCTTTGGTATTAATATTTATTTTTACACTGCGAAAGAAGAAAAATTCATAAATCTCCGTGAATTATACTAACAATATATGGAAATTCTTTTAACAGTGTAAAATTATAAAAAATCACAAAGGCTTGGCGAAAACTACAAATTAACTACATTTTTAGCAACATTATCCATCAAGGAGATTTTTAAATTCATATACACTACAATCTGGCATATTCAGTAATCATTTCATCGAACGAAAAAAAAAAAAAAAGAACCCATAGAAATACCAGTACGCGGGCATTAAATTTTTTTTTTTTTTTTTTTTTTTTTTTTTTTTTTTTTTTTTTTTTTTTTTTTACGTGATCAATAAAAATAAATTACAATATAATTAGCGCAAGTAGCATAATGATGCAAAGTAAAGGAAAAATTCATAAAATACAGAAAGCTTTTTACATGTATTATTTTATATTATTTCAACAGGTATTAATAATAAATTTCATTGCTAGCGTAACAAATTCTTTAACATATAAATTACATATTCCTCACTTAGTATTAAAATTTTGTTCACTTTAATAAATTCCAAAAGAATTTCTCAAACTCTAGTATTATAGAAAGCATACATTATATTTATTTATTCACGTCCATCAACTTCTTTTTTTTATATATATCTATAATGATGTCATTTTCTGAAGTGAAGATCAATACACAGTTTCTTGTAACATGTTGTAAGTCTTTGTAACATGTTGTAATGATGCGCATTCGTACTTTACTATATTTTTTTTTTCTTCTTCATAACTTGAAGAGCTCGAGGCTTTAAGCTGAGATCATTATACTTCACAGCAGCTGTTTCAACAGAATGACTGAAATTCTAAAAAAAAGAGAGTTTGCAGAAAACATTTTATAAAGTTATGTTGGACATGTGAAACATTTCTTTTATATTTTCTAAATTACATTTTAAGATATATGTGCTGAAAATTAACTATATTACAAATTATAACATGTACTGTACATAATGTAAGTTAAATAGAAACTTAAAAAAATGTAAATTATGCATTAATTTCTTTTTAAATAGAATATGTTTTTAAAGATGATTTTTTTGTACATTTTTAAAGAAATAGACGTGCTTTTGCAACTAAGCAAGATTCTTGAATTTAAGATTTTTTTTTCTCGTTATCAGGCTGCATATATCTTTACCACAAATTTTTAATGGAATTTTTTTGTCCTTTAGCCCTCTAGCATATGTGCTATGATCAGTGTCCCCGACTTAATGGATTTTTTTTGTTGTTGTTCACATATTCCGTATTCACACCAAAAATTAAAGATATAAAATTTTGCTTTATTTAATAACAAACATTTCGTTTTAAGATGAATCGATTGATCACTGTCGACTGAGATAAACTGAAGCACTGCGACTTCAGTACGCACTCAATATTTCTGCATTGGTACATTAGTACAAATAAACCGGAATTTACTATTTAGATTTTCTGGTGTGAATTCTGATTCTCTGAATCACGCAATTTCTGGAATACATTCTGCCATGGGCATTACAGGGTTAAATAGAAAAGATATTACAAATTGCAAATCGCAAAAAAATATTACAAATTCTATGGTTAAGCTTTATTATGAGATTTAAATATAAAAAAGAAAATTTCTGTACTAAGACATCTTGAAGTTTCCGAGGAATGTACGCATTTTGCGTTATGGTTAAAAAAAAAAATAATGCATATTTTTTTGCTTGATTAGTAAAAGCCATAAAAAATGCAGAGAGAAAAAGAAATACTATTTTGTGATTGGATTCCATTTATTTGGCAAGCAGACCTCATACCATGTACAAATATAGTTATTAGTAATATCTATATGAATACATAGTATATTTAATATGAGTATAATATGTATTTATATATACTATATTAAATATATATTTATATTTTATTTAATATGTATATATTATTAGTACATAGCATAGTTAATATGATTTTTGTGCTTAAGACATTTAGTTAGTTGTAAATTATAGTTATTAAATTTAAATTAATTTTTATGTACTTTAACGGAATTTTCCTTTAAATTTTAGATAGTATAATTCCTTAACAGTCGGGGTTTTTAACATATTACTACTGTTTTAATTAATCCTCCATAAAAAAAGAAGCAAAACACTTTATATTCGCGAGGGTCTGATATTTTGCTTTTTTTTTTTTTTTTTTTTTTTTTTTTTTTTTTTTTTTTTTTTGTTCGAATTTAAAATGATGGATTTTTTCTTTTCCTGAAAAGCTCATATTCGTCAAGTTTCAGGCATGCCAATGAACAAAATAAAGACCCGTGCATCAGGAAAAAAAAATGATGAAAAATGAGTGATGCAAAATGCTCCTATTATCCTTATTTTTTAATAGGGGTAAGGGGGGGGGTGTAAAATCTTATGCCTTATTATTAGTTTCTATTTAATTTCAGAATTTCAAATAGAATTTAATGAGACTTTGCGTAAATACTCTGCACTTATTCTTGTAGAATAGTATCATTATAAATCTATAGTTTGTTTGTCATATTATAATTGTTAAACCCTTTTCGATAAAATATCAAATTATCCGATTTTACCCCACCAGTTAAATAAGACCGCATGGAGACATTAATCTTAAAGGAAATGTTTAGACTTTCGAGGTTAGGCTTTCTTTAGGAAAATAAATGCCCCTTTAATAAAAGACTTAACTACAACCGTTTCGATCATGAATCTAATGATTTAACATTTAAAGTCTAAATAAGAATTATCCTTATTTCAATTTCAAAAATTGAAGAAAATAAGTTGACCTCTTTATCAGCTTTAGAAAAAGAAAATGCTTGATAAAAAGACAGCCAAGATTAAAAGAACAAAATATATGAAGAGTTCAGATGATAAAGGTGGTATGTGACAAAATAGAGAAAAATGAATTAATCATTTGACTGAAGATAATCAACGGTCCTCTACCATCTGATAAATTTCTACTTGAAAAAAAAAAAAAAAAAAAAAAAAACTAATGCTCACAGAGATTTTAATTGATAAAGGCGGCGTTTAACAATAAACACAAATGCATATTTGGAATTTTATAGCTCATTTTCTCTAAATGAAACTTGATGAAAATAAGTTGGCCTCTTTATCAGCTTTAGAAAAAGGCAATGACTGATAAAAAGACAGCGAAGACTAAAAGAATAAAATGTATGAAGAGCTCAGGTGTTAAAGGTGGTATGTGACAAAATATAAAAAATTGTGTTAATCATATGACTGAAGATAACCTGCGGTCCTCTACAGTCTTATAAATTTCTACTTGAAAAAAAAAAAAAAAAAAAAAAAAAAAAAAAAAAAAAAAACTAAAACTAATACTCACAGAGATTTTAATTGATAAAGGAGGTGTTTAAAAATAAACACAAATAGATATTTGTAACTTTACATGTCATTTTCTCAAATGATGATTGTGTCACTGACCGCCTTTATTATCTGATCTCTTCATATATTTTGTTCTTGTAGTTTTGTCTGTATTTCCATCAAGCATTATTTGCCGGCTCTTCAATGATATTTTTACATTACCCGGTTTTATTGCACGCAGACTATCAGGACTTCCCACAAAAGAATGATGATTGGGACGCAACCTGTAAATGCTAACAGTAAATGAATTGGAAGTATTAAATGATTTAATGCGCTGCACCCAGTAATATAAATTCTTCGGTAACTTTGAAAGAATTGTTATATAGTAATTTTGAAAACAATAAAACATTAAAACAAAATTATAAAATAAATATTCCAACACAGAAGCTGTGTTAAAAACGCCCGTATGGAGATACCATGATGACCGGTTTTTTCTTACCTGCAGCTAATTCATCATTGACAGAAGGCTACTCAAATCTAATGAAAACTGAGATATCCGGCTATACATTTTCGACCTATGTCACCGACTACATGTAGCATAGACGACTTAAATTTCAATCGATTATACATTTTCTACACATCTTCCCCTACGCCAATAGTAAATATGAGGAACAACTTTATAACACTTTAACTGTGTTGTACTGCACTATTATAGCAATATGGTGCAGTTTTATATACTATGTCTGATATTTTAAAATTTCATTCAAAGTGAACGGTCTTCCACTACTGCGAAATCATCAGTTCAAATTTGAAATTAAGAATACGACCAGAAAAAACTAGAAGGCTATATATTTTAAAAAGTCGCCTGATGAGTAAATGGAACTTTTGTAAAGCATATTAAAATTTAATATAACACATGATTTCCTTTTGAAATGCTTTTATTTATTCTAAAATTTCATAGAACTAAATCCCACTATTTTTTCAGAAAGAACATCCCAAATTAGTGAGTGTTTTGATTGAGCGTAAGCCTTGCCATTTAATAATTATACTTATTGCTTCATTTATTTGATTTTCACTCTTTCTGATATAAAAATAGAAGCTGCACGATAATGATTGAGTATTTCCCCTTAAATCTACAAATTAAATTCAAATTTATTTATTTAAAAACGAAAGATTAATTAACTATTTTTTTCACTGCGTATATTCCACAAAACGTAAATCATTGTACTGCAGTTTTTTATAATACATACATATATATATATATAATAACAATTTGAAATGTTTATATGTCTATCGAATAAATGAAATTGATTTATTGCATGTCTTAAATATTTTGCAAAATTAATTCTTATCAAAAACAACTCTCATTAAATTAGAGAAGTTTTATTGGATAGAAACAGTTTTCTCTGTTATTACTCCAAATTACATTGCATCAGGTAAGATCAATGGCAAAAATCTCCAAGATCAGGATATTAGCCGGAAATTGGATTCTGATTCAAGATCCGTTAAACTATAGTTGCCAAGCAGTCAGTTGTTCCTAAGATTTCTATTCCTGGAGCAAAGATCCTGGTAAATAGGTCAGCTGAATTCGATCTTCAAAGAGGGAATCGATATGAGTATCGATGTGGCTTAATTGAATTCTTCTGAATGGTTTTGTATGAATGTAAGTTTGAGATTGGATACTTCCTTGAATTTATACGCAAATTCGAGTGTTGTATTAAATTTAGATAAAATTCTTATATTTGTATAATAGAGTGATACTGTAAACTATCAACAAAATATCCGTTACGGAGTGAAATATTTTCACATTTAATAAGTATAATTTAATTCCAGAATATGTAAATTAAACTTCTATTTACATTTATTTTTAGATTTAAAATATGGAGATTAGCTAATTCCGTGAGTTTATGCACAAAGAGGAACTTTAATTTAGTTTTAATAATGAAGTTCGTATCACTGCATAACAGATAAATGATGCAATATGTTAAAAATTTTCATAATTGTGTCAGACATTCTCACATTTAATAAGTTTTATTTATGTTTATTGTTAAATTTAAAATATGGAAATTAGCTAATTCCGAGAATTTATGGACAAAGAGGGACTTCATTTCATTTTAATCACTTCAGTTATTTCAATTTCATTTTAGTCATGAAGTTCTTATTTCTACATAACAGATAAATGATGCAATCTGTTAAAAATAGTCATAATTGCGTGATGCATTCTCCCATTTAATAAATAAATTCTAGAAAATGCAAAATAAATCGGCATTTAAGATTAGTCTTAGGTTTAAAATGTGGGGATTAGTTAATTTCTGGAGTTTAGAGGCAATACTGTAAATTACATGACATTTCAATGATAAAATTCTTATATTAGTGTAATAGACATGTGATGTTATAAACTATCAACAAAACTATTATAGAGTGAAACAGTTTCACATTTAATAAGTATAATTTGATTCCAGAATATGTAAATTAGACTACTATTTACGTTTATTGTTAAATTTAAAATATGGAGGCTACCTAAATCAGAGTGTTTATGCACAAAGAGGGAATCTATATATTTAAAACGCTAAGCGTTTTCTTTAGGCAGTCCGTGAGAAAAAACTACTGCATCAAATTACATCATTCTTTTTTTAAATGAAAGATATGTGGGCACAGATTTGTTATCGTACATTCGTTTGTTCAAAAATTTTATTAATTAGTTGTAATTTTCAATGAAAATTTGACTTATGCGCATGCGTAGTACATAAGTACAAGTCTGTGCCTTGGAGCGACGCGCTGCGTTGATGCGAAGCGAAGTGAAGTAATGAATCTTACGATTCGCGATTCATTTATATTGCCTGTACTTACACGCGGATACTGCGACAAATAACAATGCTTTGGACAAGCAAGATATTTATTTTATTTATTTATTGTAATTTCTACCAGTTTCAGTTGCGATCACTCATGATTTTCATTCAGATAGCGATCCTAGCCTTATGTTGAAAATCTGTTTGTCATTTAGGCTTAAAATTTTCAGTTTATGACTACGTACTCGGGCAATACTGAGTATTTCTAAAAATTTATTTTCTTTTGCTTTAACTATCATTATAAAAAAATAATAAATTTATACAAAACACAAGAAAAAGTGTAAATTAATATATAATAGAATTTTAAATAATAAACAGACAGCATGACACTATTAGTCATTATTTATTATATTACCTTATAAAGTTTCTTAGATGACGCAGCATCTTTATAAAAAAAAAAAAAAAAAAAAAAAAATTGAAATGTTTAGCGACATTTACAATTTAATGCGTAGTTTAAATTGAGTTTTAGTGTATAATATTTATTTACTTTAAACATGTATTTGTTTTGATTTAATAAAAGCGTTTGTGAAAGTCTATAATTTTCAAATGATCACGTTCGCAACAGCGTTAATTACTTTCAAATGTTTCATTTGGTGTAATATATTACATTTGGTGACAGATAATGGTGTTGGTACAACTGAAGAGAATGCTCTAATTAATTTCAGTGGTGGGGTGTTTTCTGTACTGGGTGTTCATTTCAACTCGGGAAAGTTGATTTTTAAATGCTTTATTTAACTTTTTATAATAACTACATTTTTATGTTTTTATCAATTTAAATTTATTCGGTTAGTTGTACTTTTTATAAATCATTCTATTTCTCGCAACACTGAAAAGTTATGGATGGCTTATAATATTTAAAATTTTTAAATTATAGTACTAATCATATTAGAGACAATTTATGTCAAAAATTGACCCACAAAAGTTTTTTAAAGCAATGTGCATGATTTATTAAAGCTCTATAACTGTAAATATATTAGATGAAAGCTAACGGCAAACCACTTTACGGTACCATAGATTCATTGCAGTACTTTTCTGTTTTACTGACACCATTTTTGCCAAACGTAACACTAATAGTTTGCACCAAATGAAACATTTCAAAACAAAAATTGACGTTGTTGCGAAAGTGATTATTTGAAAATTCTAGGCTTTTGCAAACTTCTTTATTAAATAAATACAAAAATGGGTTTAAAATAAAATGAATATATAAATATTATACTATAAAATAAAACTCAATTTAAACTGCATGTGCGAAATTTTAAATGTCTCTAAACATTGCAGTAAACATTTCAATATTTTTAAAATAAAGATGCCACATCGTCACATAAACTTTTTGAGATAGGGTGGTCAATAAATTCTACGCTGTCTTTTATTATTTAAAATTGTGTTATACTATATTAATTCTACATTAATATTCTATTAAAGATATATATATATATATATATATATATATATAATGAAGGTTTAAGAAAAAATAAAGTAAAGTTTTAGAATTATTTGATATTGACGGAGTACATTCTAAAAATGTGGTCGAATACTGAGTACTGTGTACACCTGTAATTCATATTCACAAAATTAAACTAACTCTAATTCACAAAAAGGACACTTAATAGTTAAAAAAAAAAGGATAAAAACAACGTAAGATAGGTATTAGAAAAATTTAAATGAACTATTTAAAAAAAGAAATTTAATTTTTTTCAAGTGGAAAAAACCCTTTGGTGCGTGTGTGTGTGTAATGGTGGTGGTGGTGGGGGGGGGGGGGTTACTGCACTTTTCTGTTAAACAAACCTCACTGTCAAAAAGCATATTTTTTTTATGTTTTGTGGGGTTTTTTTTTTCCTCTTAAAAGAAAAATTTTAGAGCTACAGTACAACTTCAAATATCCGGCATCATCGGGACCATTACTACGCCGGATTTTTGAAAATTCCGGATTTTTGAAGGAATATTAAAGGTAGCAACTAGGAATATCAAAAGTAGTACTATATTCTTAATAGTGCCTTTAGCCATAATTTAATTCATTATAAGCGATAATTATGTAAGAAAAAGAGAATTAAATATATAAAAAAAACTTACTTTAATTAATATTTTCTATGTCACAGAAAAAGAAAAATCTAATAAAGAGTAAAATTATTTCTTCTCTTATAATTTCGAAAACATGGATGTCAGCTTTATTTGCTTCAGTTTTTTTGGGCGTTCTTTAACAAGTTTTATTTATTGATTTATTTATTTTGTATTTTATACAAAAAAAATGCCTGTTTCGGAAATACAGTCTTATTTCTCTAAAGCATATATTAATCCTCCAGTCAAATGTATGCATTTTTGTAGTGACACCTTTTCTTCGCCGCCGCCGGTTGTTCATTCTCGTCTTCTGAGTTGCCACTAGCACTATAAGCGGTTCTATTTAGCGCAGCGTCATCTATCTCGCTGGCCGTTAAATTGTTCGTTCTTGATGCATTTTCTTCAATGCTTAACCTTTTTTATTCGACACTTAATGCATTTTAAGATTTTGCGTGTTCAATCAGCTCATAAATTGCGGTCTTTTCACGGGAAATGTGAAAGTCTGAAATCCTTCCTCATCACTGATGTGGCAGTTACCCAAAATTCGTATAGCCATATCCTGTTGTGCTATGAATATAACAAAGTTGCCCAATGTTGTTCCATTTACTAAGCAACGGTACAGCTCCCAGAAAATTTGTTCAGAAAATAATCGCCTCGGACAAATAAAAATAAAGTCAAATATTCTTTTTTTGCATTTTTACTTTCGATCTTGAAGTTTTTAATTCATAAATAAATTCTATTTTTCTTCTCTCATAACTTGTAAGTGTAAAAGAAATAGGAAGGTAAAGA